>OU015367.1:80011957-80021962 GCA_907164505.1 Acomys kempi
GAGAGAGAGAGAGAGAGAGAGAGAGAGAGAGAGAGAGAGAATGCACGAGAGAGTACAGTGACAGATCAATCCTCTATATCTGTGGTGCAGCTGAGGCACACATACCTGCTGGTGGCAGGTAATGACATCAGAGGTTGCTAAGCATCCTAGAGGCAAGCTGCCTGTTTGCTAACACCTCCCTCCTCCTGTGCTAGTTGGATTTTTGGGTCAACTTAGCACAAGCTTGAATGATCTGAGAAGAGGGGCCTCAGTTGAGACAAAGTCTCCATTAGCTTGCCTGGAAGCATTCTGTGGTGCATTTTCTTGATTGGAGATGGATGTGGGAGGGTCCAGCCCAGCCCACTCTTGGTGGTGCCAAGCCTGGGCAGGTGGCAGTCCTGGATTATATGAAAAACAGTCTGGGCAAGCCAGGGGACCAAAGCAACAAGCTGTGTTCTTCTGTGGACTCTGCTTCCAGGTCCCTTGGCGTTCTTTCATGATGAACAGTGAGATGAAACAAAATTTCTTCCCTAAATTGCTTTTTATCAGTGTTTTTATCACAGCAAGAGAAAAAAAAAACAACTAAGACTCCTTCCTTCCTTTTTCCTTTCCTCTCTTCTTTCTTCCCCTCCTCCTTCCTTTATTCCTCCCCCTCCTCCTCTCTTCTTTTCCTCCTTCCTTCCTCCTTTCCGCCTTCCATGCTTTGGCTCTCTCTCTTTCTGCCTTTTCCTTCTTTCCTAGTAGAGATATTTCTGGCATGAATAGCATTCTGCTATTCAATAATATTTTGTTGACTTTTTAAGCACTTATGTTTTCCCCTTCCTGACAAAGGGGATCCGTTCTTTCCCTCTGTCGTGTGGGTTCCTGGACTGCACTCAGGTCATCAGATGCTGCGGCACACAACTTTAGGCTTTGAACCATCTGCTAGCCCCATAATCAACCTTGAAACAGGCCTTACTATGTTCCCTGGACTGACCTCAAACCCATGCTCCTCCTGTCCCTAACCCCAAGATTATAGGTGTTTGCCACCATGGCCAGAAAGTTGCACTAGAAAAATTGTGGTGCTTTTCCTTAAATAGATAGTCAGTCAGTGCACAGAGCAGGCACAGCTAGGGGAAGAGCACAGGAGAGCCTCTGAGGTTGACGCCGCAGCTTGCCTTTTTTTTTTCCAAAACTCATTTCAGGAGACCAACCAGAGTTCTTTCTCTCTCCTTTCGCTGGGGGGTTGTACAGTGCAAAGACGTACCCCACTCTGTGCATGAACTCTGCTGGCAAAGCATTAACACATATCTTATCAAACTGTCAAGGAGAATGGTCTCCTGCAGAAAGCCATCAAGGTCCAGAGGGCAAGAAGATCATATGGGAGGCCAGCCTCAGGGAACCGGCAGATCCAGCCTGCAGCCAGCAGCAGAGCAGGCGTTCCGCAGCGCAGCAGGGCCTGGTAACATCCAAGAGGCGCGGCACACCCGTTCTCCCACCTGAATGGCGAAGAGCAAAGGGACAGGGACACCTCTGCCCATGACACACGTGGAAGGGGTGAGTGACAATTTTGGGGGACTGCCTCTCTCCCACCAAGCTGGAGACCTTTGTATGCAAATGAGAGGGCCCTGGAATCAATCTATTAAGGAGGGCTTGTGGGAGTGTAGACTCAGAGGGTCGCAGAGTGACTGCCACACCCAAGCCCCGTGCCTCAGTGCCTCAGAGACAAGCGCGCTCCCTGAAGCTTGAGGAAACCAGATGGCGCTGTTTTACAACCCTCCCCTGCCTGTCCCTCCACTCTTAAGGTCAAAAGCAAGAAGTGTGTATCTAGAAACACAAAAGGAGGGGGCCTCTGGCCTAGAACAACACCTGCTTGGGTCATCTTCCCAAACAGCATTCCCCCACACTTCCAGGATCACAGCCTGCTCCCAGCGAGACCTCCTTTTTTTTTATCTAAGGAGGAAGTGGAGGCCTAGCCACACTCACCCCACCCCAGTCCTAGAAGCCACAGGAACCAACCCTATGGAGTCCCTGACCTTGGAATTCTCTCACTCAGTGCCTCCAGCCCACACTGGTCCTCACTACCCTAAGTGCATCCTTTGGCTCGGTCTTCCAGTACGGCTACAACATTGCTGTGATCAACACGCCGCATAAGGTAGGCAAAAGGTGGGTCCCGTGAGTAAAAGTCAGCCGCTGTCCTGCTTCTGGGTGTTTCTACCTTCCAGCCCCACCTCTGAGGACCAGGGGCAGCTAGAGGCATTTTTCCCCAGAAATGTCATCTTTTCCAGAGTCATCAGTGCTAGGGGGTCTGGATACCCTGACTAGGCACCTTGGGTTTGGGCCCCACTCTGTTCATCTGGGAGGGTCATTTGTAGATGACATGGACACATCAAGAATTGTATTCCGGGCTGGAGAGATGGCTCAGTGGTTAAGAGCACTGTCTGCTCTTCCAGAGGTCCTGAGTTCAATTCCCAGCACCCACATGGTGGCTCACAACCATCTGTAATGTGATCTGATGCCCTCTTCTGGCCTGCAGGTGTACATGCAGGCAGAGCACTGTATACATAATAATAAATAAATATTTTTTTTAAAAAAAGAATTGTATTCCATTAGCATTTAGGGATTGTATTTGGCGTAAGGAGAAGCCGTTGAAAAAAAAGGTAGGCTGGAATGAATTCAAGAGGATTCAGGTTGTGTGCAGCAGGAGCCTGGGCAGACAAGACATAGATATGTGTGAGGAACTTGGCTATGTGAGGATCTGAGAAGGAAGTTTAGCAGCAGGAGGAGGAGGGGCCTAGTTTGGGTTTCACATAGTAGAAATCGTGTGTCTACTGATGGGAGAGGCTCACAGGGACAGATGCAGAAAGGTTGTCCCCGAAGGAGCAAAGAAAACAAGCACTTTAGGTGGCATGGTCTGTTCACTTGAATATGTAAATTCGGCAGTATTTTTTTAAATAGTGGTGTCACAGCTGGGTGTGGTGGTACACACCTTTAATGCCAGCCTGGTCTACAAAAGTGAGTCCAGGACAGCCAGGGCTACACAGAGAAATTTTGCCTTGAAAACAACAGCAACAACAAATTGGTGTCAATAGGAGCCAGACACAGTAATGCTCGCCTATAGTCCCAGATACTGAGGAAGTGAAGAAGGAGGTTTCAGAGTTCGAGGCCAGCCTGGGTTACACAGTGTGATCATGCATCAAAGACAGATAAATAAGTAAGTGTCATTAACTTACAGCTATTGTTTGTAGGAGGGAAAACAGGTAGCTACCCATGGTATATATACACATGTGAATATATATGCATGTGACTTACATATACCTATATAATTACATATATTAGTTACTTGTTATCATTGATGGAGCATCTTTGCTCTTAGGACAATTTTGGTGGTGGTATATTTTGCAATACTGAGAATCAAATCCAGGGCCCTGTGCATGCCAGAAAAATGTTATACTACATAGCAATACCTACCTCTAGTCAGGTGATTTAATAAATATTTTATTGCATCAGGCACGGTGGTGTCTTTAATCTCAGCACTGGGGAGGCAGAGGCAGGAGGAACTCTTGTGAGTTTGAGGCCAGCTTGCTCTATATAACAAGCTCTAGAACAGCCAGGACTACATAGAGAGACTCTATCTAAGGAAGGAGAAGAAGAAGAAGAGGAGGAGGAGGAGGAGGAGGAGGAGGAAGAGGAGGAGGAAGAGGAGGAGGAAGAGGAGGAGGAAGAGGAGGAGAAAGAAGAAAATATACATGTATTATTGCATCTATTTATTTATATCTATTCAGTCTTGAGTGTGCCTGTATATTGTGGGGCATGTACTTGCCACAATGAGTGTGTGTGTGTGTGTGTGTGTGTGTGTGTGTGTGTGTGTGTGTGTGTGTGTGTGTGTAAAGGTCAGAAGACAGCTTACAGGGATTATCTCTCTGCTTCTACCTTGGGGGTCTGACTCAGGTCATCAGCCTTGGCAGTGAGCACCTTCACCCACTGAGCCATCTTACCAGCTCCTGTCCTAGGCTTAGTGAGACCCTGTGTACATCAAGCTGGCCCCGAGCCATCCTCCTGCCTCTCCCAGTGTTGGGATTACAGCCATGAGCCACTTTGCTCTGTGCTGTGGTTTATTGGTTTGTTTGAATTTGTGGTGTCAAGAGTTAAACCTAGGGTCTGGAATGGCAGGCAAGTGCTCTACCACTGAGCCGTAGCCCCAGCTTGGAATTCTTATTTTAAATTTATTTCATCCACCTCCTTCTCCCTCTCCTTACCCCCATCTCCCTCTCCCTCCCTCCCTCCCTCCTTCTCTCTCTCCCCCCCGCACCCTCACCATCTCTCACTCCATCTCTCTCTCTCTCTCTCTCTCTCTCTCTCTCCATATATATATGAAGACCAATAGGTTCAGCATATATATATATGGTCTGTGCACACAAACAAAAAGCCTCTGAACCTGGTGTTTGTGATGATGTGGATGCTGGGAACCAAACTCCAGGCCTCTGTGAGAACAGCTCATGCTCTGAATTGCTGAGCCCTCTCTCCAGCCCCCTTTCCCAGCCCACTTTTCAAAGACAGAGAAGAGACTGGCCTCATATGCTCTATATCACTGAAGCTGACATCGAATTTCTGATCTTCCTGCCTCTACCTCCCCGAAGTGCTGAGGTTACAGGCCTGCATTGCCAGACCCAATCTTATCCAGGGCTGGGGATAGAACTCAGGGCTTCATGCATGCTCTGCCTTCTGAACCACCTGCTCAGCTCTGGGTCATCCCTTCTAAGTACCACACAGGCACTGTTCGGCCGCCATTATAATTAATGCACTGGACAGAGGCACTGTTAGGTCGCCATTATAATTAACACAGTGGCTCATTTGATGTCAACCTGGAATGCGCTGGAAAGGAAACCTAATCTGAGAAAACATTCCCACCAGATTGGCCTATGAACGAGCCTGGGGGTGCATTTTCTCGACTGATAATTGATACGAGAGAACCCAGCTCACTGTGTGTGGTACCAACCCTTTGGGCAGGTGGACAAGAGTTGTAAAAGAAAGCGGGCTGAGCCAGCCATGAAGAGCAAGCCAGTGAGCACTGCTCCTCCATGGCCTCTGCATCAGCTCCTGCTGCCAGGTTTCTTCCTTGAGTTCCTGCCCCGATTTCCCTCAAGTGAGGGAGTGTGACCTAAGAGTTAAGATGGAAGGAAACCTTTTTGCCCTCCGGGATGCTGTAGCTGTTTTATCATAGTAACAGAAGCCTGACACACACAGAAGTAAATGCCTTCTAAGACTGGTGAGGGACTGAAGGCTCTGGAGGTCGGCTCACTGCCCGACATCACCCACTTAGTGTGAACCTTTCCTACGTTGTTGCCTCTGGCAGAATAAGGCTACGAAGGTGAATTTAAAAAAAATTTTTTTTCATTCAGTCTCGCTTCCCATCTCTTCCCCCTGACACAGAATATCATTTTGTTCTCGGCCTCCAACAGAAGACCAATAGGTTCAGCTGTGTCCTGTGGGTTCTGGCAGGACTGCTCCTCTGTGAGGTGACCAGGGACAGCGGAGAACACTGACGTCACCATTTCTGTGGGTTGCACAGTATCTTGATCAGCGGACGGGGGTGGGGGGGGGCTGTCTTCCAGGTCTTGAAGTCTTTTTACAACGATACATACTTTGAGCGACATGGGACGTTCATGGACGAGAATACCCTGCTGCTCCTGTGGTCCTGCACTGTCTCCATGTTCCCTCTTGGAGGCTTACTGGGGTCCTTGATTGTCGGCCCACTGGTCAATAAGTGGGGCAGGTAAATAGAGGATGTCATTCTCAAACCGGAAATTAATCTTAGCAAGCCACAGGCTCTCTTGATGATGGAGTCCCTGGTGGGTAGCTGAGACGACCCTGACAATCAGACCTGAAGGCAAAATTCCATGTTACCACAGACCCTTTGGGGGTCTCTTTCCCGGGCAGCTGCATAGGAGCTCCCACCACCTAGCAGCCCAGGGGTGCTGCACCTCAGAGGAGGTCAAGGCTCTGATGGCTCTTAGCTTAGTGCCTCGTGAGCACTCGTGGCAAGTGTTCAAAAATGCCGTTCAAGGGAGTCCATTCCAGGGTCAAGTGGCTTCAGGTTCTAACAGCACTCCTCACATGGGCTCAGCAGCATTCTGTCCTGAAGTTGGGAACTGGGTTGAGTCACCACACGTGCCTTGGTCTCATATCTCTGTTGGAGGTGATGCCTAGCTCCGTGCACTTTGCTTGGCTACTCAGAGGCCCATGCTGCAGAGGCATGGCTGAAGATAAAGAGGGTTGTGCCGGGTCAAGGTCCCCAGGAAGGGCAAGGCGGGGTTAAGACCACAGCGGGGAGGCACAACTGTATTCTGCACGGGCAGGCTTGCTCACTCGAACTTGTCACACCATGTTAGGCTGTGTGAGGATGAGAGTGGACAACTCCTAATGAAAAATAATAACCCTAAGAACACAGTAGTCTCCTTTTCATGCCTTAAAGAAAATATTATCAGTTGGAAATTGTCTGTTTAGGAAAGCAGGGACCCAGAAGCCTTATAAACCTTATAAACGATTGGCAAAGAATGAACTTGTCTTTTTCATGCACTTGAGTGGAGAAAGAATTCTATATAGTCTAATTACGCTGTAGGTTAGGCCATATACAGTTATCCGCCACCACACCCAGCCTCTTAAAGACAACCTTTTCCCAGTATCATTGCAAATGAGGAGCCAGGGGGATGAAGTGGAGCCAGCCTACCTAGTGGGGGTCCCACCAGCCTGAGCCCTCTTGAGGCTAGATCAGGAAGGGTAAGGGGGGAGGGTATAAGGAGTATAGGACTGCTGTGTGGTGTTTATCCTCCTGGGTCCTCAGGGGTTCACTCTGGGGCTATGGCAGCCCAAGGGAGAGAAAAGTGACCAGAAAAAAAAAATCCAGAGTGCACATCTGTGGACCGTGGCACATCTGGGAGTGTTGAGAGGACATTTTTATAGTGACCCTATCAGGCTTGCTTCACCTATAACAGTCTGGGGCTGGGCCCTCTGCAGCTGACTCCTCCACGCGGTTAGCAGCCCCCAGAGTGGGCATAGCAGAACATAGCTATAGCCTAGCACTCTGAGGGCGGAGGCAGGAGGACTGGCTACAAAAGCAAATCTAAGGCCAGCCTGGAATACATGTTACCTCACTTAAAAAAAGAAAAAAAAAAAGCTGACAAGCAGACAATAAAGATGGCTTCCAGGGCCTGGAGGGACCCAGCTTAGTGTGACTTTTCAGCCCTTCCTTCCCTCCCCTCTACAGACCATTGGGGTCAACCTTGTCAGTTGCAGGGGTCATCTAGCCCCATTCTGCACCCCATCTGTTATGGGGATCTATCTGGTCAACATCCTTGACCAGCACCAGGTCTGGTCTAGACATCCCCTAGTGGGGCTTGACTACCCCGCCCCCATCCACGGGAAGTTCCCACCTCAGAGGCAACTGCAGTGTTTGGAATGTACTCCTCCCCCCCTCCTGCTAGCCCTCACCCCATATCTTCCTTCCTGGAACGTTGACACTCTTGTACTTTCTTCCCCGCTTTTCTCATTCTCGGTCAGCTCGAGCTTTCTTTCCTAAACGTGGAGAGAGCGTTGTGCACCATATGGCAAGAGCACTAGCCCCATCATGAGGGGTTACCCCTCTCCCCCCCCCCCCCGTGACCTAATCACCCTTCTTCACACTGAGGGGCAGGGACTGCAGCACATACATGTCTCTTGGGGACACTCCAATACAAAGTCCCATCCACCAGCCCTTCTCAGGCATGCAGGGAGCAGCCTGAAATACTGGGGTTTGGGATGAAAAAGCCACTGGGGTTTGGTGTCCCTACCCTCTGGACCCTGCTGTCTTGCAGAAAAGGGACGCTGCTGGTCAACAACGTCTTCGCTATAACCCCTGCCATCCTGATGGGGGTCAGCAAAGTGGCCCGGTCTTTTGAGCTCATCATCCTGTCTCGAGTGCTGGTGGGAATCTGTGCAGGTACCTGGGGTGGCCGCTAAAGATCCAGGTTGTTCCTGTGTGCACTGGTCAGGGGACAGCTCTGAGACATGGGTGCCCAGCATCAAGGGCCAATGCTGGACACAGGGGTCTGGCTATATGCTTTTTCCTCCCTGGGTTTCCTCCAGTTTCCAGTCCTGGGCCCTAGCAAGGCCCATGCTTTCTAGTCTCTCCCCTTTATATAACGAAGTCTTCCACCATGCCCGTAGTCACAGCACTCAGAAGGCAGAGGCAAATGGATTGCTGTAGATTCAAGTTTGACTCGGTCTATATAAGTGAGCTCCAGGCCAGCTAGGGCTACATAATTGAATTTTAAAAAAGAAAGAATGAATGAATGAAGGACAGAGAGAGAAATAAAAGGAGGCAATGACGGCTCCTAGTTGTGGTGGAAACGGTTTATTGTGGATATGAGGGAGAGCACAGCCTGAAGCATCTGGAAGTTTCCAGAGTGAACATGACCCTGAGCTGGGCCATGTGAGGAGGGGGTGGGGGAAGCAGGGAGGGGAAGGAAAGAGCCAGGAGATCAGGAGGGTAAAAGGTAAAAGGACCGATGTAACCAAAATGACTGGATTATATAAGGCAGAGCCACAAGGGGAAAGGCAAGCTCAGGGGCTGGAGAAGTTTAAGGTAGGGGGTGGGGTATGCGAGCCGTGGGAATCTGTAACAGACAGGGACTGAGGGATGCTGGGAGAACCTGGCTATCAGGATCTGCTTTGATATGTTAACTAAGAACCCTTGTCTTTTGTCCAGGGTTAGAGACCCGACCTCAAAAGGAAGGAAGGAAGAGAAAGGGCAGAAAAGGGTACAGGGGAGGGAGGAAACCTTTTACTGTAAAGAACATATAACCAATCTAGTTTTGCATGTATCTTCGAAGGAAGGTATCTTAGGGTTTCTGTTGCTGTGAAAAGACACCATGAGCACAGCAACTGTTTATAAAGGACACATTTAATTGGGGCTGGTCACAGTTCAGGGGGTCAGTCCATTACCATCACGGTGGGCAGTGTGGCGGCCCCCAGGCAGACATGGTGCTGGAGAGGGAGCTGAGAGTTCTACATCCAAATCCACAGGCAGCAGGAAGAGACAGCTACTAGGCCTGACCTGAGCTTCCGAAACCTCAAAGCCCTCTCCCCAGTGACACACTTCCTCCAACACGGCCACTCCCTGTGAGCCTATGGGGGCCATTTATTCAGACCACCAGAGGGCAAACAGTTTAAACTGAGAATAAATGCTTCTCAGGGAAAAGGGAAAAGAATACAGAATCTGAAATCTGTCTCAGGCAGCAGTTAAGATTCTTAACTGTAGTGGTTTCTTTTATTTTTGAAAAGGGAGAGAGCTAGGGCTGGGAATGTGGCTCGGTGGTACAGTGCTTGTCTTTTATACACAAAGCCCTAGGTTCTATCCCAGATCTCCCTGCACCCCCCAGATAATAAAAACAAGCCTAGCGCAGTGCTAGAGCATGCATGGCTACCATACCACACAAAACAAAAGGCAATATAAGTGATGTGTGCTTATGAAATAACAGAAAATTGCCAGGTGGTAGTGGCACAAACCTTTAATCCCAGAACTCAGGAGGCAGAGACAGACTGATCTCTATGATTTCGAGACCAGCCTTGTCTACAGAGCAAATTCCACAACAGCCTAGGCTACACAGAGAGACCCTGTCTCAAAAACCAGCAACAACAAATAACAGAAACTCAACAAAGTAAGACAGACATTTAAGTCCACATAGTCTCCACATGGCCTAGACTGCTCCTCTCCAACAGTAGCCTGGCCCAGAAACTATGAGGAAAACAGTATCATTTTTTAATAAAACAGTATAGTAAAGAAATCAAAATAGGGGTTCCGTGGGTGAAAAGGGAAAAGTTTGTTCCAAACTGCCAAAGCTGTCTGTCTGGAAAGCAGAGAGAAGCAACAGGAGGGTGGTGGTGTGTGGTGTGTGGTGTGTGGTGGTGGTTGTGGTGTGGTGGTGTGGTGGTTGTGGTTGTGGTGGTGGTTTGTGGTTGTGGTGGTGGTTTGTGGTTGTGGTGGTGGTTTGTGGTTGTGGTGGTGGT
>OU015367.1:80021972-80047216 GCA_907164505.1 Acomys kempi
GGTGGTGGTTTGTGGTTGTGGTGGTGGTTTGTGGTTGTGGTGGTGGTGGTGGTTGTGGTGGTGGTTTGTGGTTGTGGTGGTGGTGGTGGTGGTGGTTTGTGGTTGTGGTGGTGGTTGTGGTGTGGTGGTGTGGTGGTTGTAGTTGTGGTGGTGTGTGGTTGTGGTGTGTGGTTGTGGTTGTGGTTGTGGTGGTGGTTTGTGGTTGTGGTGGTGGTGGTATGTGATAGTGATGGTGGTATGTGGTGGCAGTGGTGGTGTGTGGTGGTGAGATGCCTCTAGGGTTTTAAGGGAGCAGGTGACCTGGGAGGAGGGGAGCCTGGGGGCTGGGATGTGTATAACAGGTGCTTGCAAGTCAGGACTGATGGAGCCTAGAGGGTGGCATAGACCTTGATAAGCCGATAGTCACCACAGGCATAAATTAATGGAAGAGCTGGAGATCCCAAGGAGAATGACTCCTCTTCGCAGGTAGGGACTACTTCCTCAAGTCCCCAAGGGAATGCTGGCTTTTGTCTAAACGTCATACTTTGGGAAAAGGAATCTCTTGGGACAGTTTTTACACTCTATGATGTCTCCAGCTGAAAGGGGTGGGTTGGGGGAGGCTGTGGTTGCTGGTTCAAACTAAACAATCAATACTCAAGGATTAAGAGATGGGGTTGAGTCAACCTTAGGCACTGGGTTCTGAGAGGCTGAGGATTGTTCTTAATGGCCCCATCTCCGCCCCCTTTTTTTTTAACCAGGCATCTCCTACAGTGCTCTTCCCATGTATCTGGGAGAACTGGCTCCCCAGAACCTGAGGGGCACATTAGGGACAATGACCGAGGTATTTGTCATCATTGGAATCCTCCTGGCGCAGATCTTCAGCCTGCAGGCCATCCTGGGCAATGACACAGGTAACTAGCAACATGTAGCCGTGAGGTAGGGAGAGATAGTAAACCCTGAGCATGCGTGGTTGCAGCCACCGGTGCAGCTGAGGCCAAAGTTACCAGTGGTTAAAACAGGAAGGTGGTTTGGTGACCTTTACGTCAGCTTGTGGGTATAGAGGTCCTTGCCCAGGACAGGGCTGCTGGAGATGGGAGAAAGACTTCAGGATAAGCCAGGCTCCACTAGCCAGCTAATGAGCTCCCTGAATCTGCCTCAGCCGCTGCTTCTCCTACCCTCCCCAACTGCCGCCCACCCAAACGCTGGGGTCATGGCCGTGCACAGACAAACACAGGCCAGCTGAGGTCCTCACGCAAGAGTTCTTACCTACTAAGGCCTTTGCTCTATTTTTAACACAGATGCTCTTTGTGGACAGCCTCATTTTGGCAAGGACTAGGTGCCCACCGTTAGGTCTTGCTACAGGGCCTAACAGTGCCCCAGTGTCAGCTGGAAGCAGCGGAAGACAATTTCTTGTCAACAAAAGACTGGGATGTTAGGTTCTGCTGCAGGGCGTGGCTGGCATGCCCTGCCCTCTACCTAGGGGCGGGGCCTCCCCCTCTCCCGAGACCCTTCACTATACAATCCAGACATTTTGGTTCCTGGCAGCTTTTACCCTTTTCCACTCTCTCTCCTTCCCTTCCCCCTTCCTTTTCTCCTCTTTTCTTCTCTCCTCTCTTGTCTTTTCTCTTCTCTTTCTCTCTCTGTCTCTGTCTCTCTGTCTTTCTCCTTCTCTCTATGTCTCTTTTTCCTCTCCCTCTTCCAAGATGCTCCCACTAAACCTACACTCATCTAATATAGCTTTGTCTCACTATTAGCTCATCCTGTTTTAATCAGTCACCCACTACCCTTGCTTTTTCACCTGGTTGGGTCAGGCTGGGAGGTGGGAAGAGAAGAGGAAGCATTTGTGTCCCCGTGGGTCGTCTGCAGCAGATCCAAGTCTCAAGCCACCATTTATTCACGTTCTGTCCAGGCTGGCCAATCCTCTTGGCTCTCACCGGAATTCCTGCACTGATTCAGCTCTTCTCGCTGCCCTTCTTCCCTGAGAGCCCCCGCTACACTATGATTGAGAAAGGGAACAAGGACAAAGCAAAACAAGGTACTGAAATGCAGACTTCTCAGCCGCAGTCCCCAGTGCACAAGGCGGCACGGAGCGGGCAGGCGCCGTCTGGTGAGATTGTGACGGGGCCAGGGTCACAGCGGACAGGGTTTGAGAGCTTGTGCTGGGTGAACACACAGTGGCGATTGGGTTCTGGGTGAAGGGGGCTGCCTGAGGTGCAACAGGGCAGAGGGTGAGTGTGATGTGCTGCCGCCCCTATGCTCCACAGCTCTAAGGAGGCTGAGAGGTCACAACTATGATGTGGAGGCCGAGATAGTAGAAATGAGCACAGAGGAACGCATCGAGCGAGCTGAGGGTCGCCTGTCGGTGCTCAACCTCTTCAGCTTTCGGCCCCTGCGCTGGCAGCTGATCTCTATAATTGTGCTCATGGCGGGCCAGCAGCTGTCCGGGATCAATGCGGTGCGTGGTGCCACCTTGCCCCCAGAGTTTTGGTTCCCTTGGGTCTTTTTGAATGAATTCACAGAAGGCTAAGGAGTGGCGTTTTGCGTTTTGACTCCTGTAAAGCTCAGTCTGGCCTCCAGCAAGGATGAGCAGCAAGGCTGGTGCTGGGGGGAGGGGTTCTGGGAGCATCAGTGAAAGGAAGGAAGGAAGAGGAAGAAGATGGATAGTTAGATGAATGGATGGAGAGATGGATAGATAGGTAGGTAGATAGATAGATAGATAGATAGATAGATAGATAGATAGATAGGTAGGTAGGTAGATAGGTGTAGATATATCATCAGTTAAGGCCACTGGTTGCTCCTGCCCAGGATCCAGGTCCCATTCCTAGCCCCCCGATGGTTGCTCACAATTGTCTGTAACTCTAGTTCCAAGAGACCCAACACCCTGTTCTGGACTCCATGGGTACTGCATGCACACGGTGTACAGATATACATGCAGGCTAAACACCTATAAACATACAATAAAAATAAGTGCAACTTTAAAGAGAAAGACAGAGGTTGAGGATTTAGTTCAGTGGTAGAATGCTTGCCTAGCAAGTGAAAGGCCCTGGGTTCAGTCCTCAGCTCTGGGGGGAAAAAAGACAGACAGACAGGCAGACAGACAGGCAGACAGAGGCCTCCACTGGAAATAGAGAACACAAAACCGGGCCTTATTTACAGAAACTCCTGGCTGCATTAATGCAGGCCTGCCAGGATGTCCAGGGCAAAGAGGCGGCTCAGACCCTCTGTGCCTCTTCCTACCCTTTACTTTTCTCTTGCTATATGCCTTTCTTAGTCCCCCAAAGAACATCTGCCTGTATTTTTTTACCCTTACCGTAAGAGACCTGTGGAGAAGTGCCCGAGCTCTGACCTCAGTCACAGGCTTCAGAGGAGGGCCATTGGTTGATCCATCCTGGGTCAAGACACTCTGGTGAACTCACTTGCTGTGGAAATACGGTGTCATGTTCTCTGGTGGCCATTTTCACTCTATCTGTGGATGGACAAACAGCTAGACAATCTCAAATGTCCATCCTGGAGCCATTGGAGAAAGGACAGGCAACTCTGTTGATGTCTATGAGAAATATCAGGAAGAGGCGAGACCCTGTCTTCAAGAGTTGAATTGTTTAGCAAGTGATCTTGGGAGCCTCCCAATGGGGACCCACTTATGTGGCTTTTTGTGACTGTCCCGGGACTGGACCAGAGTTGGCCCAAAATAAGTGAGAGCCTGAGTTTGCAGGCTAGTAAAGTCACATAGGGAAAGATGCTTAGTGGTCCTGTGGTCTGGCTCAATTTGATAAACACAGAAACTAAGATTCAGGGAAGCAGAGCCTGGAACGCCAGGTGCCTAGCTTGCCCACTACCTGCCATCTTTATGCTATCCCAAGGTCCCCCATCCAGGCTCTCAAAATTGTCTATTGCTCAAAGTGAGGAAGGAAATCCAGTGAAACCACAGCCCCCTGTTTGTGTGATTTAGGTCAACTACTATGCAGACGTAATCTACACCTCGGCTGGTGTGGACCCCACCCAGTCCCAGTATGTGACTGTGGGTTCTGGTGTGATCAACTTGGTGATGACTCTCATCTCGGTGAGTTCCTGTGGAGTGGTCTCTCAATGCAGGGTCCCCAAACAACCTTCTGACTGGAAGACAGAGCCCCTCAGGCCAGTAGAGTGTGGGTGACCCGAGTCCTGCAGGTATAATCCTATTTCAGTAACCTTGGTCAAAGGTTGGGGCGTAGCGTTCTTGGTAGAGTGCTTGCCTAGCATTCACAAGTTCCTGGGTTCAATGCCCAGTTGCAAAATTGAACTGCACACGATGGCCCACACTTGAAATCTCAGCACTTGTGAGGCAAAGGCAGGAGGATCAGAAGTTCAAAGTCATTCTTAGTGACATAGTGAATTCAAGGCCAGCCTGGGCTACATGAGACTCAAGAAAAAACAAACGCTGCAAACCCAGACAAGATGGTAGTTCTTGGTTGTCAACTTGACTACATCTAGAATTAACTAAAACTCAAGCATCTGGGCTTACCTGTAAAGGATATTTTCCTTTCCTTTTCTCTTTCTTTCTTTTCTTTCTTTCTTTCTTTCTTTCTTCCTTTCTGTTTTGGGGTGTTTTTTTTTGTTTTGTTTTGTTTTTGTTTTTTTGATACAAGATTCCTCTGTGTAGCCCTGTCTGTGGACCCAGCTGGCCTCAAAGAAATCTGCCTGCCTTTGCCTCCAGAGTGCTGGAATTAAAAGCATGTGCCACCACTGTCCAGCATGGAAGAGCCACTTTTTAAAAAAGATTTATTTATTTATTATTTATACAGTAGTCTGTGTGCCTGCATGCCATAAGAGGGCATCAGATCTCACTATACATGGTTGTAAGCTACCATGTGGCTGCTGGGAATTGAACTCAGGACCTCTGGAAGAACAGCCAGTGCTCTTATCCATGGAGTTATCTCCCCAGCTCCAGAAGAGGCACTTTCAATCCAGATCTTTTGAGGTGGGAAGATCCACCTCAAATTTGAGCTACGGCTTCTGTGGCATCCTATAAGTACATGGAAGAAGGAAGCTCTCACTCTGCCTGCTTGCTAGGAAGTCCATTCCTTAATTGCAGTACAGCCTACTTCCTCAGGGTTCCAGTGTATACAGAAGACCATCTGAGACATCCCGACTTGTGGGCTGAGCAACTACTGGATTCTTGGACCTTCTGTTGGTAGGCAGCCATTGTTGGACTTGCTGGACCACAGCCTGTGAGCCATTCATATATATATTAGAGAAAGAATTTATAAAATTCAAAAAACAACAACAGCAAAAACTCTCAAAATCATCCCCATCCCCCTGGAAAAAAAAAAAAGACTATCACTTGCCTGTCTTGGACTCACTTTGTAGGCCAGGCTGGCCTCAAACTCACAGAGATCCACCTGTCTCTGCCTCCTGAGTGCTGGGATTACAGGTGTGTGCCACCACACCCAGTTTGTAAACCCCATTTCTTAACTGGGTTATTTGGTTTGGTGGTGTTTAATTTCTTGAGTTCTTTATATATTTTGGATATTAGCCCTTTGTTGGATATAGGGTTGGTGAAGATCTTTTCCCAGACTGTGTAGGCTGTCACTTTGTTCTGTTGACAGTGTCCTTTGCCTTACAGAAGCTTTTCAGTTTCATGAGGTCCCATTTATTAATTGTTGACATTAAAGCCTAGGCTGTTGTTTTTATGTTCACGAAGTTGTCTCCTGTGCCAATGGGTTCAAGGCTCTTCCCCACTTTTTCTTTTAACAGATTTAGTGTCTGTGGTTTTATGTTGAGGTCTTTAATCCACTTCGACTTGAGTTTTGTGCATGGTGATAAATATGGATCTACTTGCATTTTTCTACATGTAGCCATCCAGTTAGACTAGCACCATTTGTTGAAGATGCTATCCTTTTTCCATTTGTCAAAAATCAAGTGTTCATAGATGTTGGATTTATTTCTGGGTCTTTGATTCCATTCCATTGATCAACTAGCCAATTGCTGTGTCAGTACCATGCTGTTTTAATTACTGTTGCTCTATAGTACAGCTTGAGATCAGAGATGGAGATTCCTCTGGGAGATCTTTTATTGTAGAAGATTGTTTTAGCTATTCTGGGTTTTTTGTTTTGCCATATGAAGTTGAGAATTGTACTTTCAAGGTCTTTAAAAAATTGTGTAGGTATTTTGATAGGGATTGCATTCAATCTGTAAATTGCTTTTGATAAGATGGCCATTTTTACTAATTTCTTCCTCCACCTGATTGTCATTTGTATACAGCAAGGCTACTGGCTTTTTTTAGTTAATTTTGTATCCAGTCACTTTGCTGAAGGTGTTTATAAGCTGTAGAAGTTCTCTGGTGGAATTTTGAGGGTCACTTATGTACACTATCATATCATCTGCAAATAGGGATAATCTGACTTTCTCCTTTCCTATTTGGACCCCCTTGGTCTCCTTTTGTTGTCTTATTGCTCTGGCTGGAACTTCAAGTACTATATTGAAGAGATACGGAGAGAGTGGGCAGCCTTGTATGGTCCGTGGTTTTAGTGGAATTTCCTTGAGTTTATCTCCATATAATTTGACTTTGGCCATTGACTTGTTGTATATAGCCTTTATTATGTTTAGGTATGTGCCTTGTATCCCTGATCTCTCCAAAACTTTAAACATGAATGGGTGTTGGGTTTTGTCAAATGCTTTTTTGGCAACTAAGGAGATGATCGTGTGGTTTTTTTTTTCTTTCAGTCTGTTTACATGGTGGGTTATATTGATGGATCTATTTAATTAGCCAAGAGCATAATGCTGCACAATACTTACTCCGTCCTAAACTTCCAAGCCAGTATAGCTTCCTCCCATTCAGATTTCCCACGTTGTACTTGCTTTTTACTCATCTCCTAGGTCCGGCTCGTTTCTCCTGGTGTTCCCTGGTCCTCCCCATGTGTGTTCCTCCCGCCCTCCTGTCCCTCCTCATCCCCTCACTGAACTAGGTTGTCCCACCAGATTCTCTGTTACTGCTCCACGCTGGCTAAGTGGCTTTTATTGGCAAGGACAGAGAACAAACGATCAGATGTTTACACAAACTAGAGACAGGAGATGCTTAGAGTGGGCACCATAATGCGCTGTCTGGATTGAAAGCAGAGAGTGGGGCAGAGAATTCAGCATTTGAATGAACAAAGGTAAATTGTACACAGTCCCTAAGAATACTGTGCCAACATCTGGGGTTTCTCCGAGCAGGGGCTGGGGTTGAAGGCTTGGTGGTGTTAGTCTGTGTGTAGGATGATGGACAGATCTTACCCAGAAGGCTACCCAGGGGAGAAACAAAGGGTCCAGCTGCTTAGACATTGTTCTTAGGGTCCTTTCTCCTTTGCTCTCCTTGAAGATGAGGGATGCACTCGCAGACCTTAGAGTCTGCTGGTCACCTCGAGGCACTAGGTCCCTGCAAGAGGAGAAGAGCCCCTTCCAAGTGAGAGACCAGAAAATCTGGTTACCAGGCTGGAGAGACGGCTCAGCAGCGAAGAGTGCTCACCGCCCTAGCACGCTACATGGCTTTGGTTGTCAGCACCCAGACTGGGCAGCTCGCACCCCACTGTAGTTCTAGGTCCAGGAAACCCAACTCCATCCTTTGTCCTCTGAGGGCACTGCATGCACATAGTGTACATTAAGTCAAGCAGGCACATGCACCTACATAAAATTTAATGTGGTTAATATAGGGACGCGGGGGGCGGGGCTTCAGAGAGGAGAGTCCCAGGGGTCTGTGAGTGACATAAATGACAAGGCAGTAGCGTACAATCCCAGGGTGTAACTTACACCAAATAGGCCACCCGATGTAGCAGGGGTGAGGAAGATGCACCTATCATGGGCCAAACAGGGGAGGATGGAGATTCGGGTCAATCCTTAGTATCAAGAGACACCTCGTTATCCGTTATCTGCTCCCTTGCAGGCGTTTACCGTGGAGCGTCTGGGGCGGCGCACTCTCCTGCTCTCTGGCTATGGCATCTGCTGCTCTGCTTGCCTGGTGCTGACTGTGGCCCTCCTCCTTCAGGTCTGTTCTCACGCCCTGCCTTGCGGGTGGGAGGCTGGCGTAAGAGGTTCGAGGCCCCAACTGCATGGACGGTTCTGGGTCCTCACCAGCTTGAGAAAACATATTCCCAACATTGAAGTGCCCATGAGTGAGTTTGCTCCACGTGACCCACAAGACGGGTGTGCAGCTCAGTGTGCCGCTGGAACCACTTGATGTAGATGCTGGGAATCGGACTCAGGTCCTCTACGAGGGTAGCCAACGCTCTTGCCTGTTGAGCCATCTCTGTAGCCCCTGGAGTCTGACGCATAAACGCAGTCTCCAGTCTTTCCCCACGTTCCCCCCCCCCCCCCCCCCCCCCCGCAATGGGGACAGCTGGGCATTGCTGCCCTCTTGGAATCTTGCCAGATGTTGAGAGCTAAGTCCCAGTGTTCAAATTATCTTCACGATAGATATTTTGATCAGACAGATATAGATCCAGATCTGGCTGACGTTGGAAAGGAAAGAGTTAAAAATAGGTGAGGGTAATATACTTGGGGACTATGTCGCCTGGGCTGGCCAGGAACTCATTCTGTAAATCAGGAGGGGCTAAGAGAACAGAAGAAAAGAGACTACGCCCCTCTGTCAGAAGCCCTGCTGGCCCTGCATGGCATCCTATGCAGCCTTCATGGCTCCTTTGCTGCATCCACCCTGATTATCATTAGTTAGATTGCCTCTTAGCCTATGCCTGCCATTCAGTTCACTTTAAGTCTGTTAACCTGGCTTTGTATCTGCTGTTCTGTTGGCAATTGCAGGCAGGGAGGTGGTCTAGGGTCCCCTTGCCCTTAGGCACCTGGAAGGATTCTCTCAGACAATTGTGAGATGAGTTGAAATCCCCACCAAGTCACCTCAAGTGTGTGACGATCCACCTGAGGTCCTCCTGGTCTGTGTCGGGGTCTGTAGGCTCTTATCTACGTTTGTGGGATAGAAACAATACCACCCACACTGGAAGAGGGTGACATGAAAAAAAAATGGCAGCCATGTCTGGGAATGCAACACAGCCTGACTAAACATAAGTGGCAGGCAGGGTCCCTCTTCAACCCCGCCACCATCATGCAAGCTTGCAGCAGAGAACCTTCTGGCTCCATTCTAATCCTCATCTGCCTCCTCCCCTCGTCCAGAGCGCTTGTGGCCTCTGTGGGGCTCAGACTTCCTGCAGCAGGATGGTGGAAGCCACAGCAGGACTGGGTCCCCCGTGATGTTCTTGGCTTAAGGCACCCACAGGTCCCAATGCCAGGCCCTCTGAGGCACACAGAGCTGCTTCTCCCACAGAACACGGTCCCTGAGCTGTCTTACCTTGGCATCATCAGTGTCTTCGCCTACATCGTGGGACATTCCATAGGGCCCAGTGAGTTCTTGCACACTTCCAGTTCTTGCACACTTCCCCTACCTCCACCACAGCCTCTGGAGCCTGACACACATATGTGCTCCATAAATACTGTTGAGTGGCTGGCTGTCCCTTCCCCTCCCCCCACCCACCCCACCACCCCACCCCCCCCACTACCTTTCAAACAGGATGCCCTCTGACCTACATAGCTCCAGCATTCCTTTTTTGGTTTTGGGTTTTGGAGTCAAAAATCTTAATATGTAAAATCTTACTTACTAGACTGGCTTTGAGCTCACCACTTTCCTGCCTCAGGCCCCAAGTGCTAGGATACATTGTGGGTTAACAAAGCCCATCTCTAGATCTACTTGGTTTTTAGAAATGTATTATCAGTTTCATTCATGGCACATCACGTACACATAATGAGTTCCATGCTATCCCGGGCCACACAGTCCTCAGCTACCAGGTGACCTGAAAACCGGCCTGAGATAAACAAGGCCTTCTTTCAAATATAAATGTTTATACATTTTACTTATTGATTTGTATGTCTGAATGCTTGCGTATGCTACGGCGCGTATGTGGAGGTCAGAGACTACTTGTTGGAGGCGGTTTTCTTCTCCTGCTCTGTGAGACAAGATCAACTCAGGTCATCAGACTTGGCAGAGAATACCTTTACCCACTGAGCCATCTTACTGGCCCCTAAACAATCCTTTTTTTTCCCCCAAGGAGGGGGAATCAATACAGCCACAGACACCTGTTGCATTTTTTTAGATTAGCCTTTCCTGGGGCATGGCGGATACTATTTCTTTTACCTCCCAAGCTCCTGTACCATGGCATCTGTTCTAATTTCTCTCTGGGCTTCCTCCCACCCCTAATTCCAGGAATACTTGCTAATCTTCTCCATTTCCTCCATCCGCACTGACCCAGCCATGGGCTCCATTCCCACGCCAACCCATGGTGCCACTCCATTTTTCTTTTTTTTTTTTTTCTTTTTTTTTGTTTCCTCTGATCCTATCTTGCTTCCTCCTCCTTCTCCTCCCTTGCCTTGTTGCTCCTCAACCCCAGCCTGTGAACCCCAAGCCCCACCCCCCTTTCTTCTGTCGAATGCCAAGCTTCAGCATTTTTCTTTTTGTTAACCAATCACTCTAAACCGAGGTGGAGCCAGGTTTACACAAGAAGAGTAGCTGTGAGTGAGAATGTGCTCATCTGTGCAGGGACCAGATTTTAGGGACCAGTAATCAGCATCAAAAATACATGGCACGGACCACCCACCAACGATAGTCGTTTGAGACAAGACTCCCTATGGCAGCGATAATCAGACAGCAGAGGAAAGATCTGGAAAGAGGTGGAGAGCTGTCGCTGCCACCCCTGTACACAGTACAGTGGCCAGCAATGTCCAAACCAGGAGTTCACAGGTCACAGCATCTCCCTGACAACCAGAAATGTCAAAATTGGGCTGATACAGAGCAAGGGCTGGGGAGGGGGGGGCAGGGGATTTGCACTGTGAGGACCCCAACAAGCATCTGCTGGGTTTCTACAAATCTCACTAGCATCCAGTTGGAGGAACCCTTCTGGGGGCTACCCCCAGCTTTCCAGCCCTCTGCCAGTTTGGGGGTAAAGATATGGTTTCTTTATAGTCCGCAGTCACAGCAGGGGAGACCCATGCAAGGAGGTGAGGAGCTCTTAAGGGCTTGAGGTTTGAGGTGAGGTCATTTCAGGTCCTAGGAGCCCTCCGGACCCTCTAAGCCTGCCTTTCCCCCAGGCCCTGTCCCCTCAGTGGTGAGGACAGAGATTGTCCTGCAGTCGTCTAGGACAGCTGCGTTGACGGTGGATGGCGCTGTGCACTGGCTCACCAACTTCATCGTGGGCTTGGCTTTCCCGTCCATCCAGGTGAGTGGCCCTTCACGCCATCCTTTCCACCTGGCCTTACCTCAAGTTGCCTCTTTATGAAGATCACCCCCCCCTTACCACACCTTCCTCCACACCCCCACTAGGGTTGTAGTGCAGTTGGTAAGAGCAGCTGCCTAGCATGTGCAAAGGTCTGAGACTGATCCCTAGCACACCATAAAATGGTGGTACAGATCTGTAAAACCAGCACGTGGAAAGTGGAGGCAGGAGGATCAGAAGTTCAGGGCCCTCCTTAGCCACATAGAAAGTGGGAGACCAACCTAGGATACATGAACTCTTGCCTCAAAACACAATAACAATCCCCCTGAAATCTACCAATTTAAAAGACACAAGTAGATCTCAGATGTTTTATGTGAGACTCGCTCTGGCCCGGTTCTTTTTATTTACTTATTTTTATTAGTGCTGGCGACCCAGAGCCTAACGTGCATGGTGAGCAATGTCCTACCGCTACACGGCATCCTCCTGCCTCAGCATCCATTGTGCTGGGATTCAAAGCACAATGCCACTGCACCCAGTTAGTAACGCTTTAGCATGCTGGGCCTTTTTATAGAGGAACTGCACCCGGAGTTGGAAATGGCTTCTTGCTGAGGGGCTTCAGGCTGTGAACATCAAAAGGAATAGTTCGCACCACAAGAGGTCTAGCCCCCCCCC
Source organism: Acomys kempi (assembly GCA_907164505.1). Lineage (NCBI taxonomy): Eukaryota > Metazoa > Chordata > Mammalia > Rodentia > Muridae > Acomys > Acomys kempi. The sequence goes on from OU015367.1 coordinate 80,033,849, forward strand.
TGCCTCCCCCTGCCCCCGCCGCCTCCATTTTCTGAGTCTTCCACACCCCAGACTTCCAGAAGGGCCCAGAGTCTGTAAAGTCCCTGTGAGCCAAACACTAAGCAATCCTTTTGGTGGTTAGGGAGGGCCACGGTTCTCCTGATGTTTTTTCCTTTAGGAGTGGAGTAAATTTGGCCATGAAGAAAGTCTCCGTGACTCACAAAGGCACCGAGTGTGTTGTCCGAAGTGTCCCCCCTCCATCTCACCCCCTCTCTATTCTAGGTGGCCATCGGGGCCTACAGTTTTCTCATCTTCGCTGCGCTCTGTCTCCTCACGGCTGCCTACATCTACGTGGTAATCCCTGAGACCAAGGGCAGGACATTTGTGGAGATAAACTGTGCTTTTGCCAAGAGAAATGGAGTGGGGTTTCCAGAACAGAAAGAAGGAAGCACGGCCAAGCCCCACACGCCTTCTCTGCCTGCAAAGGAAACGTCCTTCTGACTTGCTGAGGACCCACACATGCTCCAACATCCTTCTTTGAGAAGGGCACTCGGGGACCAGGCGGTCAGGGAGGGTAACAGCTCTGAGGTGTTGGTGCTCCCATAGTAACTGGAAGACTTTGGAAAACGCAGCCCTGATTCACTTGACAAGGGGTTGGCCTCAAGGCTAACCGTTAGAGGGATGACGTAGGCGGATGAGGATGTATGTGAATGCCAAATGACCAGAGCTGATTCTATGTTAATTCCAAAACTTGCATGAGGTATGGATGCATTATTTAAACTAAAGCTTTACAGGTTCAAGTTTTGTTGACAGAGTTACTATAACAAAATTAACTTGGCAATTAACTGATTAGGAAAAAAAAAAGAAGATAGGTTGGGCGGTGGTGGCACATGCTTTTAAACCCAGCACTTGGGAGGCAGAGGCAGATGGATCTCTGAGTTAAAGGCCAGCCTGGTCTACAAAGCAAGCTCCAGGACAGCCAGAGCCACACAGTGATACTCTATACAAAAACAAAAACAAAAACAAAAACAAAAACAAAAACCCACACACAAAAACAAAAAATAAAAGCAACACTAACAAAATAATTAAATACATAATTAATTAATTAATTTCATGAAAATAAAAGATGATTTGGGCTCCTGTTCCTCAGGATCCAGCCCCAAATTGGGTGGTGTTATGCTTCTGTGCATGCAATTAAACTGGCCTGCCTTAAGGAGCCTTAAGGGTCCTGACAAAGTCCTGTGTCACTATCTGCATCTGCCTGCCACCCCAGCCTTCTCTCTCTCTCTCTCTCTCTCTCTCTCTCTCTCTCTCTCTCTCTCTCTCTCTCTCTCTCTCTCTCTGTGTGTGTGTGTGTGTGTGTGTGTGTGTGTGTGTGTGTGTGTGTGTCTTCCTTAGCTTCTTTTCCTCCCCTTTGTGCCCCTAGGGTGCCTTTTCCCCTCCTCCCTTCTACAATAAATTTCCTTATAGCAAACAAGTTGTATAGAGGCCTAATTATCTATATTATAGCATTGGTGCCGAGACTGGTGGGGCTGTTCTTGTTGCGTCTGGACCAGGAACTGCTGGCTGTTTCCGCTGACCTCTGCTCGGATCCCTTCTCTGGGTGCTACTTTCTAACCCAAAGGCACATATTTTTCTCTCTCTCTCTTTCTCGAGCTGGAAACCCTGGTACCAGGTGGAACCATGTGCACTCTGGCATCTGCCCTGGTCCTGGCAAGTGTGTGACAACAGGCTTGACCAGCAGAAAGCAACTCCTCCCTAGCCCCTCTATACCCTCCCGAGATGCCCGAGGTTCGGGGCTGTGGCTTGCTTCTCTCTTCATCCACCTATGAAAATGGCGTCTCCGTTCAGACCTCCAACCTTTTTGAAGACAGCTAGCTTCTAAATTGCCTCATCACACTGCCCAAGAGACCGGAGAACTATTAAAAACTTTCCTTTCTTGTGCCTTTTCCTCGCTCCAAAACTTGGGTTTATACCGGCTACAGAGCAAGCCGTGAATTTGACAACTACTGAAAAGCCAGCCATGTCAGGGCGTGTCCACCCTGCTTTTGAACCCATTCGCTTTTCCATTTTGGGGCGCTGCACTGAAGCGAGCAGCTTTCTCTAGGCCACTTTTGCAGGTGTGTGGAAACCATCTGTCTGTGAATCTACTCCTTCCAATTCTCCCAAATGGCTTTCTGGCCACATGGACTGGCTTGCCACCGCTGCCACTACGCCTCCTGCCTCCAGCCAACAGGATTCCCAAGCAAGTGTTACCTCTCTTGCTACAATGGACTCTTGTTACAATAAATCTGGCCACATTTACAGGCCAAAAATTGCCTTACCACAGACATTTGGTTCCCAAAGCTAAGCTATGCTCTTATCTCTAAGACTCTGCTTTCTAACTCTTTTTAAAAAATCCTCTCTCTGACTTTTTTCTACTCTCAAAACAAACAAACAAACAAACAAAACAAACAAACAAACAAAACCCTTCTATCTCCTTTTAGACTAAGAAAGCAACAAGGTCTCATTTTAAATTGATAAAGATTTTTAAAAATAGAAATTTAATATTATATTTTTACAACATGCTATATATATATATGATTCAACCCTGGTTCCAAATGGTTTTTTTTTATATGATGGTGACATTTCAAGGTTATAAAGATCTATTCCAATTAACAAGCTAATTTAAGATGTCTATCTATCTACTTACGTTGTTGTTAGCTCTTGGATGCATGAACGGACAAGTGCTGTTTCTCCTGCTGCCAGTGGCCTGTGCTCAGGCCTCACCTACAGGATTCCTGACCTGTAGGTGATTTGATGTAATAAATTCAGTTTCAAAGTTGTCTCACAATGTCCTACTGTGGTGCCAGCTCTGGAAATTGAGCTATATTAATTCTAAAGACATTCATTTGTTTACAATGTTAAAACTTGGTTATTGTGCCTTACCTTTACTCTCAAAAGGTCAAAAAACACTGCCTTAGAAATAAACTTAGCCTCGGTTTCTAAATATGGTAATATTATTAATCTGTTAACACAGCCTTTGACTTTTATAAGCTATGGGCTTTTTATAAACTAAATCATACAGGAAACTGTTAATGCTCCAGAGTGCTATGCTGTAAAAGGTCAAAAGGTTCCCAATTTCCTTATGGACTAAGGTTAGGATTTTTAGGCTCTAGTCTTTGATGATTCAAATCTTATAAATGATCAAACCCTGTAACGTTCATGCTCAGAACCAGCGTGACTGATTGCAGGATTAAACTTTATTTTGCCCCCTGTGCGTGTCTTCAAAGTTAAACAAAAAGTAGCTAAAAACAAGCAAATCTTGTCTATCTAGATAGTCCTGAGAAAGACTTGGTCTCGTCACCACCTTAACTAAGGCGCCAAGAATGGCCCCTGAACATCCATAACTGAGTTGGTAAAACTGCTTTTTAAAGTCTTTAAAACCCAAGATGAGCCTTCCCAACGGTCTCAGCTACAGCAGAAAACTATGTGCCAGGCCCAGGCCTTGGCCTCTGCCCTGAGGCTATCAGCATTCCCACAGGGGGAACGGAGGTCAGCAATGTCCCCTTCCACTGGGGTTCGGCTTGAGTCAGCTCTACCAAGGACCTGTTTGAAATGCTGCCAGGAGGGACACTGGTCCTGCAGCTGCCTCACAAAGCCATGGCCCGTCTGCCAGCAGACTGGCCTCTGGACATCAAAATGCTCCCACCCAGGCTAGCCCTCTGTGCACAGACGCGGAGGCCTAGTCAGCGCGAGCACCACAGGCACTTCCAGCCATTGAGTTCCTGGTGGGGGACCGAAGGCTCCCGGATTCAACAACCTCCAGCACTGTCACTTATCCCATGGTGATGCTACAGGTCTGTTTCAACCTCGTACTCAGGTCCCACGGTCACAATACCAGTTTCTTTCAGGGGAGGCTTCATGTGCCTGAAGTACTCTTCCTATTCAGAGGACCACGCCTTCAACCTCACTCCTGGAGATGCTGCTGTCAGGTATAGATACAGTGTACCTTGTCGCCAGACATAAGAAGGGAGTCTCAGAGGTAACATTTTACTATTCCTTTAATGAAAGGGGAAGGACTGCTGCCAGTTGTCCCACCTGTGTCTCTTGGTAAATACAAAAAGGCCTAAAGATATAGAAGCTTAAGTTATGAGGACCTAAGAAAATGTCTAACACAGGTAAAAAAAAAAAATCACTGTAAAATCCACTATTATAGTTCCAAGCTCAAGATTTTAAATTTCCTTTGGTTTGTCTTTTAAGCATAGATTTTAAAATGTTTCTTGTTGTGCTTGGCTTACGTACATCCAGTCTTCCGGACAGACTTTCATGCCGTGTACTCATGCTGAGAAGTAAGATCGAGTGAGCTTTTGCCCTTCTGCTCTACAGGAGGTTTCTGCCCTCCCCGAGCACACCCATGTTACCATTTCATGGATGCCAGAAAGATCCATAAGGCTTCTGCCTTTCCTCAGCTCACCTCAGAGAGTATTCATGCTTTTAACCCAAGGTTTCCTCTGAGCCTCTGCTATGCTATGACACAAAAATATGTGTCCACTACCATTTTCTACAACGTGTAATCTCTACAATGTGCTGATTATAAACAATAGAAATGATAACACGCCCAAAGTTTATCTCCTTTGTAAACTTAAAAGGATTCTTGTAAGCTACAGGAAATCAACCCAAATTCACCTGTCAGGTCAAGTGAATTAAGTACTGCCAATCAACAGCTAAGTTTCCCAACTATTGCCTATTTCGGAGTGTGGGATTCCTCCCCCACTCCCTAGTTTTGGGATTCCCCTCCCATAACTATCAAAGCCATAAGGTCAGAAGTTTCAGACACACCACTGAATAGAATTTTCTCCCCAAAACCTACTTAACTTTGTTTTCTGCCATATATATATATATATTTATTTCAGTATCCTGCCAGGTTTTCTACATCCAGGACAGCACCAGACCAGCTATCCACAGGTCCTCCAGTCAAATCCTGCACACTTGCAGTGGGCTGGACCTGCACTGTCTGTTCCAGCTGCAGATGTTCCCACAGACCCCTGGACAGCAGCAAAACACCCGGCTCTCCAGGACTTTGCCAGCCCACGCCACACCCACTCTCTTAGGATGGCACTTGACCAAAAAGACTGACAACCTGAATTTGATCCCCAGACCCTACATTAAGGTGGAAGGAGCTGGGCAGCAAGTCCACAGATGCCCCTCCCACCACCTGCCCTCAGGTTCCGCACCCTCTGAGGTCAAGGTTCTGATGGCACTTAGCTCAGTGTATGTGCTTATAGCAGGTGTGGCCCAAGTGTCCCTCAAGAGGTTTCATTCTCAGGCCAGGTGGCTCCACCTTCTAATGGCTGCAACCTCTCACGTGGCCTCAACAGCATGCTGTCCTGAGGTTGGGGGTTAAGCTGAGTCACCATCCTTTGAGTGCCCTTTGGAGGGGAATCCCTGGGTCTTTGCACTTTGCTTGGAGACTGGGACCTTTTGCTCTTCTGCCCAGACCCAGGTGCTACAGAGACATGAGTGTAGGTAAGGACCTCCCCCCACACACACACACAGGTCAGCTTTTCTAATTCCCAGGCCTCCCAGAAGTCTGCACAGTTCCTGGGGTCAGGAAGGATGAGCAGCTGGGCTTCTGGGCTGGCTGGCTGCACTGTTAGCAAGGTCTGGGGTCTAGTAGACCACCCGCTGAGGATTCATGATAATGCCTGGGACTGTGTGAGACCGAGTGTCCCCCACGAAGGCTCTCACGACAGAGTTGGTGATGAGCTGCTGCCAAAGCCAGTCTGCATGGAAGTGCCTTGCAGAGAGAGTCCTCAGCGTGGCCTTGCGTTCGATCATTGCCGGCACTTGCATTTAATACAATTCTCCTCGGGTGGTACTCAAACCGCTTGTATTACTTTCCTCTCCTGGTGCTGTGATAAAAAAAAAAAAAAAAAAAAACACCCTGACAAAAGCAACTTAAGGGAAAAGGTTTGTTTGTCTCTTACAACTTGAGGGTACAGCTAATGCTACTGGAGGAAGTCACCTTGGCAGGAGCTGCAGGCAGCTGTCACGTGGCCTCCACAGTCAGGAAGCCGCATGATGACGGCTGCAGGTGTGTCCTCAGCCTGGCAGCTAGGACATCTTCCTGTAAAGTTAGCCTAATCCAGACAGCATCCTGAAGACTCCTCAGAAGAGATTCTCCTAGATGATTCTAGACTCAGCCAAACCCTGGTGGGCAATAAGCATTAGCCATCACTTCCTTATATGCTTCCTTAGCTACAAGTAAGCCAACAGAATGGGAAACTCAGACACAGTGCACAGCCGATTCAAAGCCTTTATTCCAGCCTGGACCACACTCAGGTGTCAGAGAGCAAGGCGTGGCCCTGGGGTTTTTAAGGGCGGAGAGTCTGGATGGGAAAGTGCTGGGGTGAGTTGAGGGATGTGGGAGAGTTGGGGGACATTTCACAGAGTAAGCAGTTTGAAGCAGGTTTAACAGAAAACAGGAAAAACATTTGGCCAGCTAGAGCGGGTTCTCAACAAACAAGCATCTTTAACATACACACAGTTTTTAACCAATAATGTTAAACTTTTATTGGATGACCCCGACACTCTCCAATGCCCCCTCCCCTGTGGCTTTCACTCTTTAAAGATGCAGTACGACTTCTCCTCAGATTCCTGAACTGCCTGCCTCCCTGAGCTCAGAAAATAAAGCTTTCATTTTAAGCTTCTGTATCTGAAGTGAGTTTTCTTGGTTTCCAACCCAAACCCCTCTGAACCTGTAGGACAGCCCCAATCAAATGTTTTCCTTTGTAAGAGTTGTTGTGGTTGCCAGGCGGTGGTGGTGCACACTTTTAATCCCAGCACTGGGGAGGGGAGGCAGAGGCAGTCAGATCTCTGAGTTGGAGGCCAGCCTGGTCTAAGAGTGAGTTCCAGGACAGCCAGGGTTAAAAAGAGAAACCCTGTTTCAAAACCAACCAAACAAAAACAACAAAAGAGGAGAAAAGGATTGTTATGGTCATGATGTCTTATCACAGCAATAGTAACCCTGACTAAGACACATAGTACAAATTTAGCCAACTTTGAGACTACTGGGAACTTGGAAATATAGGACAAATAATCGATTTCCCAGTCATTTGCTAACATGTAGACTAATTCTTTCCCCTGGCAACTTGAAAAATTGGTCAATTGGCTGGCTATCTCTCCGTCTTCTCAATCTCACCCTCACCTCCGTTTCCTGGAGGTACTTGTGCTGTTTTGTTTTGTTTTTTGTTTTTTGTTTTTTTGTGTGTGTGTTTTTTTTAAACAAAATCTCAACCTTTTGATTTTTACCAGTGAAGACTTGGGAGCCAGATGCAGGTGTGAAATCCTGCCAGCTCAGAGAGGCAGAGAAAGCCCCCAGCTGACCTTCCTCTTCAGCTGACATCTCATCAGGAATGCCCTCTCTCCCCCACGCCCTCTCAAACAACCTCCTTCAAGTGAAAGTCCCTCCCTTCTATTTCCTGTGTGTCTCTCTGTCTTCCTGACTTCCTCTTCCTTTCTATGTTTATTTCTTAATAATCGTATGATCACTTTTTTGTCAACTGGCTGCTTGCTCCATCTCTTGACCTATAGTTGACTTTATTTAATCTTGTTTACAATATTCAAGCAGAAAGCTCTTGGATTAAAGGTATGCAGTAGGGCTGTGCCACACCACAATTTAAAAAAAAAAACAAAAACAGGTTATTTTCCAGTAAAGAACACAATCCCGGGAGTCACAGTGTGACCAAATGTCCTGCAGCACTCCTGGAGACCAGAGGTTGACTGCAGCTGCCTTCCCTCTCACTATCCACTTTCGATTTCTTTTTCTGAGACAGGGTGTCTCTGTTGGGCTTGCAGACACAGATGGGGTACGTTCAAATTTTGGCAATCTCAAGTTTGAGACTTAAAATCTCATCCTGAGAGTGGAAGACGCGGAATAAAGCTCTATCCTTGTTTCTGTGCCTGCCTCAGGAGCGTGTGACACAGCCCCAAGTGGTTACATTACAACTTGTCAGACACGTAAACTGTCACCTGTTATCTTTCCCCATGTAAATAGAGCATTGCCAGCATCCTAGCTCCAGCCAATCAAGCACCTTCATCCCCCAAGCCCCTCCCCACCGCCCAAGGTTTATAATGTCTCTGTTTCGCATGAAATGAACAGGCCAGCAATATCTATTTCGTCAGATATCCACTGAGATTTGTTGTTTCTTCTGGGGAAAGAAGGCTCCCCTCCTCCCCAAAGGTTTGCCCCTGGAACACTAGGTCTTTATTGCTGGCCAGGCAGCCATAGCTAACCTGTAACCTAGGGTACCGCTGGAGTTAGCCCAGTAGCTCTGAGACAGCTGCTCAGTTTGTTGGAATCCCGCTGTTTGGATCAGCCTTGGAACATTCATTGTAGCAGTCACCAGATGAGGTGTTCAACTGCACCCTCTGCCATTCAGAGCAAGGGCTGTAACCCTGCAGTGTCACCACTGCCACGGCTTCAGAACTCCAGGTTTCTGTCACCACCTGGTACTGGCAATCTTGTTAAAAAGAGCCAACTGTAACATGGTGGGAAAACTTCTTTCCACATCCCTGGTGAGATTGGAAGTCTTGCCACAGAGACTTCGCTCTGTGCACTGCAGCCATCCAAGAGAACCCAGGACCCCGAGATTCTTTTGTAGGGGTAAAATCAATGCCATATTCTACATGTAATTTATCTTCTACAGTTAATGCCATGGTCTGTGAGAAAGCTGTCCTCCAGGTGATTCCACTACTTCCTGCATTCTGGGAAAGACTACACACTGCCGTAAACTGAACCTGCCAGCACTCTCCAGAAGATACTATTAACACCCAGGAGATTCAGCCTTCTGGACCCAACCTGCTGGAAGGTCTGCATTCCTGAGGCTCACGACCCTCCGCTTATGGTTTTGTCCTTGCTTCCCTGTGACCCCCACCCCTAATTACAGTTTTTCCTTATAAGCCCATTACCCTTGAAGCTCTGGGCTCACTCTCCTATCCTGCTCCATCAGGACGGATTGTGATCCAAAGCTCTGAGCCCGTAATACAGGACCCTGTGTTTGTTGCATTGGTATCAAGTCCTGGTGGTCTTTTTTCTTTTGGGGGAGGAGGGGGGTCTTGGGATCTGGGTAATCTCAGCATAACATTTCCTTTTCTGCCCAAAAGCAGACAGTACTCAGACCTTCCCATGAAAAAAGCACACAGTTCTTTCAGGAAGGCTGCAGCTGGAGAAACAGAACTACATTTCTCTGTGTAGCCTTGACCGTGCTGGACTCACTTCGTACACCAGGCAGGACTTGAACTCACAGAGATCTACCTTCCTCTGACTCCCTGAGTGCTGGGATAATAGGCTTGCATCACTGCACTCAGATGCCTTATTTTTTTTTTTGGTTTTTTTTTTTTTTGGTTTTTTTTTCGAGACAGGGTTTCTCTGTGTAGCCTTGGCTGTCCTGGACTCACTTTGTAGACCAGGCTGGCCTTGAACTCACAGCGATCCGCCTGCCTCTGCCTCCCGAGTGCTGGGATTAAAGGCATGCGCCACCACCGCCCGGCTCTGCCTTATTTTTTTTTCTTATATTTACTCATTTATTATTTGTCCAGGAGGGGACACACATACTGTGGCACCCCTGTAGTGTTCAGAGGACAATTTGTGTGTTCCGGTAGGAGGACAGCTTGGAGAGTTAGCTGTGGAGGTCAGAAGACATTTCTGGGAGTCAGATCTTTCCTTCCACCTTGTGGGAACCAGAGATCAAACTCGGGTCAGCACACTCAGTGGCAAGTCACCAGCCTTCCTCCACCTCAGTTTTTGAGACAGGGTCACACACCGAACCTAGAGCTGGCTGGTTGGCTAGACTGGTTGCCCAGCAAGCCTGAGGGATCTTCTTGTCTCTCGGCCTCCCTGCTCTGAGAATGGCAGGGATTAACTCTGGGCCTCAGTGTTACACACAGCCAGTTTCCCAGATCCCTTGCTAGATTTTTGACATCGTCATGGGTGCACATAGTACATCTTTTTTCCTGGGTACCAGGCACACCACTGAGCGTGTGTGTGTGTGTGTGTGTGTGTGTGTGTGTGTGTGTTGTTTTGCAATTCATTAGGTAGACCAAGCTGCCCTAAACTAACAGACTTCCCCTGCCTCTGCCTCCTAAGTGCTGAGGTTAAAGGTGTGCGCTACCATGCTTAACCTCCAAAGTCCTTTTGATGTGATTGTTATGATTTTGTTCTTTTTGTTACTTTCTGGACTACTAAAAAAAAAATTGCTCGAGCCAGATGTTTCGGCACATGCCTTTACTCCCAGGATTCAAGAGACAGATAGAGAGATAGATCTTTGTGAGAGGCCAGCTTGGTCTACAAAGAGAATTCCAGGACAGCCAGGGCTGTTACACAGAGACACCCTGTCTTGGAAAAAAAAATGCTTAAGAATGTAGGTAAGATGGCTCAGTGGGTAAAGATGCTCGTAGCCAAAGTTGACAGCCTGAGTTAGATCCCAGAGCCCACATCGTAAAAGGAAACCTGATTCCCACAAGATGTACTCTGACCTCTACACACATGGTGTGAGATGTTCATGTTTGCATACCTGCCCATACCCAAATAAAGTGGTTTTTTTGCCTAACAAATTGCTTCCTGCCAGGCATGATTGTGAGGGAGCTGAGACAGTAGGATTAATAGTCCAAAGCCAGCCCTATAACAACTTGCAGAAACAAAACAAAAACAAACAAAAAATACATGCCTCATAAATAAAGAAAAAAAGACAAGTGGGGACAAAGAATCCTCTCCCCCCACCTCGCTCCTATTATAATGTCAGTCTTTAAAACATTTCCCTTTGTGGCTGGAGAGATGGCTCAAAGGCTAAGAACCCCTGAAGCTCCTCTAGAGGACCAGGTTCAATTTCTAGCAGCCAGATGGCAGCTCACAACTGTCTGTAACTCCCAAGCCAGAGGATCTGGCGTCCTCACACAGACATGCATGCAGGCAAAACACCAATGCACATTTTAAAAATTAAGTATTTTGACACACACACTGAGAGAGAGAGAGGCGGGGTGTGCACAGGAGCTGGATCACTTGTTGCTCTTACAAATGACATGGTTTGATTCCTGGAAACCACATGGTGCTTACAACCACATGTAACTCCAGCTCCAGGGAGATGTACTGCCCTCTTCTGGCCTTTTTAGACACTACACACATATGATAGGCACACATAGGCAAAACACATAAAATTAAAAGGAAATCTTAATCTTTAAAAAAAAAACAAACTGGTACAGAAGAATAGTAACACAGAATTTAATAATGAAAATTTCCAAAATCACTTTATAGCATCTACATTCTAAAAAGAAGTTCAGGTTGATCTTCCTAACTTAGATCAAAGCAAATTACTTCCCTTTCTCTGGGCTGGGGCTGAAACCCAGGGCCATGACAAGTTGTCAGTCATGAGCTGCATCCCCAGGTCCCACACTGAAGAGAATGATTGACAGGAGATGTGGAAGGCTCCATCCCTTTGTGTGTCTGGCCAAGTCTGTTTCCATCGGTGACGTCTCCATGCTTCCCTTCTCTTCTATCTGGTGTAGCTTACTTCTTCTCATGGGTGGCAACTCTCTCTGGGCTAGTCAGAGACTTGCTGCAGGCAGCAAGGAGGCCCATGTCCCAGGATTCCTCAGAAAAGGGGGCAGGGAGCCCTCAGGGCCAGCTTGGCCTCTCTAGCTAATTAGCTGTGGTTTCTCCTCTGAGTTGTCTTCAATTGGAAACAGTATGCAAGCTTCTCATCAGTGCTTATGCTAAACGTGGGCAGGACTGACAGTCTAGAGCACATTCAATAAGAAGAAGAATGAGGCGGGCATGGTGGCACGTGGCTTTAATTCCCAGGAGACAGGCCAATCTCTGAATTTAAGGCAATCCTGGTCTACTCAATGGGCTCTTGATCTTCCTACTACTATGATATCCACCAGTACGCCTACAACCACTGTTGTGCAGAAAGATAGAGACAGAGAATTGAAAGAATTATTACAGGTTTACAGAGATGGCTGAGCTGCCACAGTGCCATGTCCTATGTGTTGGTCCTAGAAACCTGACTGGGGCAAGAAGGGAATGAAGAAAAGACAGACACACGGACAGGAGACCTGAGATCAGGTGAGGTGACTCACTCTGATGGTGTGCACCTACTACACACGGCCAAGAATCGCAGCCTTTTTATTGCAAATAGCACAGCAGTAGGAGGCAGCCACACTGGGTAGGAGGAAGAGGAGCAGAGCCAGGAGCTGCAGTGCCAGCTGTTACACACAAAATAGATCATACATGCTCAGTATTTACACACACTGCCAACATTCACTTCTGACCCCAGGAAGGCTTTGTGATTCCTCTAACCCTCACTTGGGGAAGCCTTTGCCCACTGCCATAGGTCTGGGGCACTGGGTTGACGTGGCTGTGCCCAGGTCAGACAGCACACGTTCACTCAGGACTTCATCCCTTCTTTACATAGTCAACTCAAGGACTCCTCAGCTCTCCAAAACAGAGGGCCTGCCATGCAAGATGAGGATCTGAGGGAGCAGATCCCAGGACTCATGTAAAACTGGGCACTGTGGCATGCTGCTGTAACTCTGTGGTTCTGCTCCCCATGTACCCCACCCCCAGTTGCTAGGGATGGGGGAGGGGTGTCCAATGTTCCACCTCTTCCATGAACACAGTCTCTGGGCCCAGAAAGATAAAACATGGAACTGAGATCTATGGACAAAGATCTCCAGTTCAGCCACATGTGTGGGGTTAACAAAAGATTTGCTACAATAAGTGTGACTGTTCCATTACCTGGGCTGCCAACACCAGGCCAGGTGTCACCGGGAAGGCCAGGGATCTGAAAGCCAATACAGGCAGACACAAGGGCCCAGCCTGACTCAGGTGAGTCAGTGGCTGCTTTGGGAACAGCAGCCACTCTGCTCCTGCATATGGGCACACTGAGATGCAGAAAAGGTGGGATAAGGACAGCGATCTGCACTGACTTGATGAACAACAGATGCTCAAAATAGCTAGAGGGATCCATAGTGGCTGCCTGACCGTAAGTCAAGCCTGGAGGTCTCGTGGTGAATCTTGTAAGGAGGAGGGGAGCCTTCTTTCCCCACCATCAACAATGAGTCTCAGACAGTCTTTGATGAAATAGAAGGTGCTCTCCCTTTATTTCATGGAAACAGGGACCTATAGACCTTGGGTAATGGGAAAGGGTTTTGAGGATGGATGCATGTCATTGGCTGGGACAGGATGCTGGCAATGCTGTATTTGCCTGTAGCCTTGAGGGATCACCTGTCACCTTGGGGCACTATCAACTATTCCTGAGGCAGGCTCCAAAAATACAAGAGAGGGACAGAGAGAGAGACAGAAAAAAAAGAGAGATGGAGGGAGGGAAGGAAGGAGAGAGAGGGAGGGAG
>OU015367.1:80047316-80084987 GCA_907164505.1 Acomys kempi
AGAGAGAGAGAGAGAGAGAGAGAGAGAGAGAGAGAGAGAGAGACAGACAGACAGACAGACAGACAGAGAGAGAGAGACAGAGACAGAGACAGAGACAGAGACAGAGAGACAGAGAGACAGAGAGACAAAGAGACGGACAGAGAGGTGGGGCACAGGAGCTGGGTCACTTGTTGCTCTTGCAGATGACAGGGTTTGATTCCTGGAAACCACATGGTGCTTCCAACCAGGTGTAACTCCAGCTCCAGGGAGATTTACTGCCCTCTTCTGGCCTTTTTAGACACTACACACATGATAGACACTTAGGCCAAACACAAAAAATTAAAAGGAAATCTTAATCTTAAAAAAAAAATGAACAGGTACAGAAGTATAGTAATACAGAATTTAATAATGAAAATTTCCAAAATCACTTTATAGCATCTACATTCTAAAAAGAAGTTCAGGTTGATCTTCCTAACTTAGATCACAGTGAATGATTTCCCTTTCTCTGGGCTGGGGTTCAAACCAAGGCCATGACAAGTTGTCAGTCATGAGCTGCATCCCCAGGCCCCACGTTGAAGTGAATGATTGACAGGAGATGTGGAAGGCTCCATTCCTTTGCTTCTCTGGCCAAATCTGTTTCCATCGGTGACGTCTCACGTGCTTCCCTGCTCTTCCATCTGGTGTAGCTTACTTCTTCTCATGGGTGGCAACTCTCTCTGGGCTAGTCAGAGACTTGCTGCAGGCAGCAAGGAAGCCCATGTCCCAGGATTCCTCAGAAAAGGGGGCAGGGAGAGCGCTCAGGGCCAGCTTGGCCTCTCTAGCTAATTAACTGTGGTTTCTCTTCTGAGTTGTCTTCAATTGGAAACAGTATGCAAGCTTCTCATCAGTGCTTATGCTAAACGTGGGCTGGACTGACAGTCTAGAGCACATTCGATAAGAAGAAGAATGAGGCGGGCATGGTGGCACGTGGCTTTATTTCCCAGGAGACAGGCCAGTCTCTGAATTCAAGGCAATCCTGGTCTACTCAATGGGCTCTTGATCATCCAGGATTACTATTATATTCATCCGTATGTTGACAATAACTGTTGTGCAGAAAGAAAGAGAGAGAGAGAATTGAAAGAATTATTACAGGTTTACCGAGATAGCTGAGCTGCCACAGTGCCATGTCCTACATGTTGGTCCTAGAAACCTGACTGGGGCAAGAGGGGAATGAAGAAAGGACAGACACAGGGACAGGAGACCTGAGATCAGGTGAGGTGACTCACTCTGATGGTGTGCACCTACTACACATGGCCAAGAATCGCAGCCTTTTTATTGCAAACAGCACAGCAGGAGGAGACAGCCAGGCTGTGTAGGAGGAGCAGAGCCAGGAGCTGCAGTGCCGGCTGTTACACATGAAATAGTTCATACATGCTCAGTATTTACACACACTGCCAACATTCGCTTCCGTCCCCAGGAAGGCTTTGTGATTCCTTTGAGCCTCACTTGAGGAAGGCTTTGCCCACTGCCATGGGTCTGGGGCACTGGGTTGACGTGGCTGTGCCCAGGGCAGACAACACACATTCACTCAGGACTTCATCCCTTCTTTACATAGTCAACTCAAGGATTCCTCAGCTTTCCAAACAGAGGGCCTGCCATGCAAGATGAGGATCTGAGGGCGCAGATCCCAGGACTCATGTAAAACTGGGCACTGTAGCATGGTGCTGTAACTCTGTGGTTCTGCTCCCCACCCCCTCCACTCCCAGGTGCTAGGGATGGGGGAGGGGTGTCAAATGTTCCACCTCTTCCATGAACACAGTCTCTGGGCCCAGAACAATGAAACATGGAACTGAGATCTATGGACAAAGATATCCAGTTCAGCCACATGTGTGGGGTTAACAATAAATTTTCTACAATAAGTGTTACTGTTCCATTAGCTGGGCTGCCAACACCAGGCCAGGTGTCACCGGGAAGGCCAGGGATCTGAAAGCCAATACAGGCAGACACAAGGGCCCAGCCTGACTCAGGTGAGTCAGTGGCTGCTTTGGGAACAGCAGCCACTCTGCTCCTGCATATGGGCAACACTGAGATGCAGAAAAGGTGGGATAAGGACAGCAATCTGCACTGACTTGATGAAGAACAGATGCTCAAAATAGCTAAAGGGATCCACAGTGGCTGCCTGACCATAAGTCAAGCCTGGAGGTCTCGTGGTGAATCTTGTAAGGAGGAGGGGAGCCTTCTTTCTCCAGCATCAACAATGAGTCTCAGACAGTCATTGATGAAATAGAAGCTCCTCTCCCTTTATTTCATGGAAACAGGGACCTATAAACCTTGGGTAATGGGAAAGGGTTTTGAGAATGAATGCATGTTATTGGCTGGGGCAGGATGCTGGCAATGCTGTATTTGCCTGTAGCCTTGAGGGATCACCTGTAACCTTGGTGCCCTATCACCTGTTCCTGAGGCAGGCTCCAAAAACACACAGACACACGCGCGCGCACACACACACACACACACACAGAGAGAGAGAGACAGAGACAGAGACAGAGACAGAGAGACAAAGAGACAGAGACAGAGAGAGAGAAAGAGAGAGAGACAGAGAGACAGAGAGACAGAGAGACAGAGAGACAGAGAGAGAGACCGTGCTTAGTCCCACACTTTGCATTCTCAGAATGAGATTTTAAAGCTCAGTTGTGAGATTTCTGGAGTTTGAACACACTCCATCTCAGGAGTTCCATGCTAGTTCCCTGCAGGCATGGCCCACGAGCCCCACATGACCCTGGCACTTGTGTGATGGAGACAGAGAGCCTGCCAAATCAATGAGTTCCAACTTCAGTGAGAAACACCTCAAAAAAAAATATGGTGAACTCTGCCTGAAGACCCACACCTTTAATCCCAGCATTTGAGGGGAAAAAAACATGTGGATTTCTGTGAGATTGAAGTCAGCCTGCTCTACATAGAAAATCCCACTACGGATAGCGCTAAACGGTGAGAGCCTGTCTCAAAACTCAACAACTCAGATGAAGAGCAAGTGAAGAAGAAATTCAGTGTTGACCTCATGTTAACATCTCTACTCACACTTACATGTGTACATACAACACACACACACACACACAGGACATACATTTTAAAGGCGTGATTAGCTTTACAGGATTAAACCTGAAAGTAGCTTACAAAAACAGAGAATACATTGTAGCCAGACACAGTTCCTCCCTATGTGTGTATTTTGTGTGTGGGGGCATGCGCACACTTATGTGTGTGTGTGTGTCTCTGTGTGTGTGTGTGTGTGTGTGTGTGCGTGTGTGTTGCTGCAGAAGAAAACCAGAGCCTCATGCATGTACTAACTCTAAGTCACATCCCAAGTCCTCCAACCTGTGTGCTTCTGATTCCTTGGCTTCCCTTGTATGATTAGTTCCTATGGTCAGTTAAAGGATCACATGAAATGTTCCTGTGAGTTAATATGACCAACAGGGATGGGATTCCATACAACTGTGCAGTACCGTGGGTCATGCAACATGGCTGAGTGGAACTGCCCATGGCTGTACAGAAATCTGGGTCTCAAGGAAGAGCAAAACATTATCTGTCCTCTGCACTTGTATCAGCACAGGGCACAGTAATTGAGGTCCCAAGGTGGAAGTGAGGGAAGAGGCCCTCCTGATGCCCACTGGGACATGAGGCAGGCACCAGGCACAGGGGGTTCAGAGTGAGGACCAAGAGGACATGTAGGCTCCACGGCAGGGAACATCCTAGTGTGGATGACTGTCTAGGACATGTGCGCTCTTCTGAGGGTGAGTTGGAGAGTCTCCCATGGAAAGAGCATCTGGATTTAGGATACAAAACATGAAATGGTATATTGGTATGTGTGGCAAGAACAGTAATGTGTGTGTGTGTGTGTGTGTGTGTGTGTGTGTGTGTATGAGAGAGAGACAGACAGACAGACAGACAGACAGACAGACAGAGAGAGAGAATAGTAAAAAAAACATAGTAAAATTTTTTTCATGGGAAATTGAACATGGGAAATAATGGAACAAAAAGATGGGTCAGTGAATGAGTCTAAATGTTCTTCGCTTAGCCTATGAATGAGCGAAATGGCAGATGACGCTCCACCAACAGGAATCCTCAGTGAGATTGGCATGGTAGACACTGCCATTACATTTGACTTTCCTGTCAAAACATCATTGGAAGAGAAAATTATACAAGAGAAAATGATAAATGAATGAGGGACTAAAGTGGGGAGGGGTTAAAGTGGGCCTTCATTTGTATGTGGGTGGGTAGAGGTGTAATTTGCAATACAGAAGGGAGGTATAGGCTCTTGGGAAATAATCTCACTTGAGCTCAGTAAAGGCAACTTGAGCCTTCACTCAGAAGCCAGTTTGCAGATTATGTTTGTCACTTGGTTTCTCCCACCAAGTGTCAAGATCAGGGAGGCTACAAACCATGTTGTGCCTCCTCTGTTGCTCTCAATGAGGTGGGAGAAATCGGTGTTCCCCGCCTTCTCCTGACCTGTGCACATGGTCTGTGTGAGCATCCCTGCCTGGAAATGCCCATCCTTCCCTCTATTGCTAGAAGACACCAGGCTGAAAAGGGACGGACACTGAGGGCCACAGACCACACATAACAAGTAAGAGTTGATGCCACTCACGTGGTGGGAAATTGGCTTCCACGACTCTCCCGTTGAGGGGCTGGGTCTCGCGGAAAGTATTTTGAAGGGGCTGGTTGTTGGAATCCTTGATAGAATTCTCTATTTTCATGACCTGCAGACAACAGAAGGTGAATTATGCAGGGGAAGCACTGGGAAATGTAAAGCATTTAGCTAGTGACTGGACAGGAGCTAGGATCTGTGTGACAGTGAGAGCCTGGGAGAAAACCTCAGGTCCAGCAGTTCTGAGTGGTCAGCCAGCTGTGACCTCATGTCTCACTCATCCGTCCTTCTGTCTATCTCCCCACACACTGTCATTCCCTCTTTTTATATGAGTATTTGGTTAATGGAACAAAAGCAGTCAGCAACTGAAATATATCACAGTGAGCTCAGTGTTTGTTTTTCTAAAAATATATTCTGTCTACATCTTTAAGTGTTTTTTCTGCGTGTGAAAGTCTGGATTCTCCCTTTATTTCCCTCCTTTTAGAAGTTTGAATCCCATTCTCTCTCTCTCTCTCTCTCTCTCTCTCTCTCTCTCTCTCTCTCTAACTCCTTATCTAATATTTATTTTCTTTTATATTTTTAGACAGTGTCTCATTACATAGACCTGGCTAGTCTGGAACTCACTATGTAGAACAGACTAACCTCAAATTCCCCCAAGCTCTGGCTGCTTCTGCCTCCCAGGTGTGCACACATACAAATAAAGTTAACTCATCTTTTTAAAGCCTGAATAGAAAGCTGTGTGTTAACAGGACAGAGAGCAGTACAGTGTCGGATGCTCGAACATTAGCTGCCCCAGGGCCCAGGACAGAACTCCCCAGGTCTGCGTGAGGCCATCCAGATTCTCCACGCAGCCCTTCCTTCTTCCCAGGGCCCCGAGGCCAGACTTTCACCGCATCCAATCAAACCTCCATGCATCAGCCAGTGCCTCCAACAGCCATCCCTGCCTCAGTGGCTGAAGGTCACCCACAGGTCCATGGGGGGTGATATTAGTCTCAGCTGGTTTTATGTCAACTTGACACAAGCTAGAGTCAATTGAAATGAGGGAACCTGAGTTGAGAAAAATGCGTTCATAAGATCCAGCTGTAGGTCACTTTCTTAATTAGTGATTGGTGGCGGCGGGCCCAGCTCATTGTGGGTGGCGCTATTCCTGCGCTGGTGGTCCTGGGAGCTGGAAGAAAGCAGGCTGAGGAAGCCATAAGGAGCAAGCCAGCAAGCAGCATCCCTTCCATGGTCTCTGCACCAGCTCCTGCTTCCAAGATCCTGCCCTGTTTAATTCCTTCCTTCATCTATGAACAACACTATGGAAATGTAAGCTAAATTAACCCTTCCCTCCCCAAAGTTCTTGATCATGGTGTTTCAGCACAGCAGCAGAAATCTAACTAACCCAGATTGAGGCCTGTATGTGGCAGACACCAAGGAGCCAGGTGGGCATCTGGGAGAGTCCTTGTTAGCCAGACAGTCAGGGGAGGCTTAGATAAAGGGGCGCTGCTGTTACCTGGGCCTTGGAGAGCTTGGTGGTATCTCGAAACACAATCCACTTGACGTTCTCTGTGCAGGGCGGAGTGGTGAGCGAGCCGAGGTAGGTGTAATAGTGCTGGATGTCTTGAGGCAGCAGGTTCCGAATGTTAACATTCTTCAGAGTTGTGGTTTCTCCTGAGGGAAAAGGCAGGGAATGCAGTAGGAAGGAGCTCTGCTGCCCAGGAGGGACAGCTCAGGCTCTGCCTCAGGGTATGGAATGTTCCAGTGTCCTGACCTAAGCCAAAGAATCAAGAAGCTGAGGAGTGAAAACAGGTTTTCCCCAGTTTACCACTCTGTGGATGGGAGAAGAGCAGGGAGCTGGGCCTGGGGTGCACACGTGTAATCCTAGCACCTGGGAGACCGAGGCAGGAAGCTGCCCATGACATCAAAGCCAGCCTGGGCTTTAAATTGACTTCCAGAATCTAGAGAGTTGGCTCAGTGGCTAAGAGCATGTCCTGCTCTCCCAGAAGCCCCTAGTGCAACTCTCAGCATCATGTCAGGTGACTTGCGACTGCCTGTAACTCCAGCTCCAAGGGATCAGAGCTAAAGTTGCAGGCATTAGTGGGACACTGGGCTGGTTAGATGGCAGCCAAACTCTGGTCCTGATGACTGTGGAACAAGCACTCTTAATGGCTGAGCCACCTCTTCAGCCTCCATACTGAGTATGTTTTAAAATTTATATTTTTATGTGTATTTTGTCTGCATGTATGTATATACACCATGTGCATGGGTGTGGCCCCAAAAGAAAAGGGTTTCCGATCCCCTGAAATAGGAGTACAGGCAGGTGTGAGCCGCTATGTAGGTGCCCGTAGTAAAACCTAGGTCTTCTGCAAGAGCAGCAATATCCCTTAACAACTGAGCACAGAGGCTGTGGCCCCTGGGGCGTGCCTGAACATACAAACAAGCACCCATTCACATTAATAACTTAAAATCCATACTTTGAAGTTGAGGAGGGCAATGAACATGGACTTATGCACACATTTCTCAGAGGTATATTTTTCTTTTAAAGCTAATGCAGATAAAACAGGGTGAGGGCCCTCAGCCAGAGAGACCCCGCCTCCCTCAGAAGGGCTGTGGCTTCCCTTCTCACCCCACACTCAGTCCTCTCCTCCTGGCGGCTTTCCTTACCTGCATTCCTGATGTTGGCCAACTCAGAAATGAAGCTGCTGTAGTAAGTATTTTCAGGGTAATCGTCAATCTGGGGAGAAGCACAGAGCACTCGGTACAGAGGAGAACTTGGCCCACTACCCCCACACCAGCTGCTTGGTTTCCTGACTGGGAGGCTGAGCAGAGAGCAAGGAGGCAGCGCCTCAGCTGTGGTAGGAGGGACAAGAGGACTGTTCCTTGTTATCAATTGCCTGGGCTCTGTCCTCAGAGCTTCTGAAAGACATGAAGTCCTAGGCAAAACTGCTCCTGTAGCCCTATTGCTAGGACACTCTTTTGTATGAGCGTTCATTTCATTGACTTGTTTTAACGTGTATCAGAGTTTGTCTGTGTGTGTGTATGTGAGCCATCTGCATGCAGTACCCATGCAGGCCAGAAGAGGGCACCAGACCCACAGGAACTGGCGTCACAGTAGGTTGTGAGCTATCATGTGGGTCTAGGGACTGAGCTCTGGTCCTCTGCAAGAGCAGCCAGGGCTCTTCACCACTGAGCCATCTCTCCAGCCCTGACTTTTTTTTTTTTTTTAAATGAAGAAAATGAAAGTTGCTTCTGGTGTAAAAGGCATATATGTTGTGGTTTTCTGACGTTGGTTTAGGTTTGATTTTGTTTCGTTTTTTTAGTTTTTTGAGACAAAGCTTCTCTGTGCACTGCTTCTTGTCCCAGAGCTCACCACCTAGAACAGGCTGGCCTTAAACCTGAGAGAGGCGCCTGTCTCTGCCCTCCAGTGCTGGCATTAAAGGCGTGCACCTCCACTGCCTGGCTTGATTTTGCATTTTGAGACAAGGTCTCCTTGTGTAGCTTGGGCTGCTCTAGAACTCTCTGCCTTGACCATGCTGGCCTTAGACTTGCAGCTGGACTCCAGGCACGAACCACCGTTGCAGACAACTCAAGTCCATCCTGTTAATTTCTTTTTCTTCCATGTATATTATGTGAATTACTCATATTGTTCTCTTATTTCTTCTGTCAACCTTACTATTCCTGTGCAATTGTGCGCTGGGGAGGACACATGGCTGTGGTGTGCATGGATAGAGGTCAGAGGACATCTCTGTGGAATTGGTTCTCTCACACCTTTATGGGGTTCCAGGGATTGAATTGAAAATTTACACGACAGCGCGCTTTACCCACCAAGTTATCTCACTGGCTCTTACTTCTGTCTTTTTAACCTGTGTGTTTGTGTGTGTGTGTGTGTGTGTGTGTGTGTGTGTGTGTGTGTGTGTGTATGTGTTTGTGTGCGCGCGCATACATGACACCATGCCTGGCTTTCACGTGGTTGCTGAGGGTCAAATGCAGATCCTCATGTTTGCACAGAGAACACTTTCCTGAGTGAGGTATCCCTCCATTCCCTGTCTCTCCTTATTTCTTTATATGGAAATCATTTTTGTTGAAACATGGACATAGTAGATAATATGTGCAAGCAAATCTGGGTTCCCATCTTTTACAATTGTCCTGTGGTGTTTTCTTGCTCTTTAACTCTCTGCATGCTTATTCAGATACTTGTCTGTCTTCAGTCTGTAGAATATGCTGCCTCAACATAATGTCTCTGCTAAGCTTGATATTTTAATTTTTTTAATTATGTGTGTGTGTGTGTGTTTATCTGGTATCACCCTTTTTAGTTCACGCTGTCTGAGAACTCAACAAGGAGACCATGCTGGCTTTGAACTCACAGCTATCCTAGCTCAGCCTCCTAAATGCTGGGATTACATGTGTGAGCTACCATACCTGGCTCTACTCTGCTTTTAAATGCTTTTTTATTTTAAGACAAGGTCTCACTATATTTCCCTGGATCGCTGGGACTCTAAGTAGACCATGCTGGCTTCAAACTGGGATTATAGGCATATGCCACCATACTTGGCTTTTGTTTGTTTGTTTGTTTTCAATACAGGTTTTCTGTATGTATCCCTAACTGTACTGGAACTCACTCTGTAGACCACGCTGGCCTTGAACTCAGAAATCCACCTGCCTCTGTCTCCTGAGTGCTGGAAGCAAAGGTGTGTGACACCACTGCCCAGTTATTCCTGGCTCATAGATGTCACCTTACTTGTGTAGCCTGAGTTCCTAGGGACAGTTGTGGATCTGTGGTGACAGTGAATTTGAGGGAGGTTGTCTCCAAACCCTTCATGTTCTTGTGGCTTGGCTTTCTACAGGTGGCACCACCACAACCAGCCTTCTGATTTGTGTTTTTAGATACTATTGAACACCACAATCAGCCTTGTGTTTTGTGTTTTTAGATACTATGGAAACAACTGGATATTGCATTTTGTTTGTAAATTTAACCTGTTGTATATAAAGTTTTTGAGAATTAGATTCCTGTCTATTTTGAACTTATTTTTTAGATTCATTTATTTTGTATGTGTGGGAGTTTTGTCTGCATGTGTGTCCATGCACCATGTGCAAGTCTGGGGCCCTCAGAGGCAAATGAAGACATTTGCTCTCCTGGAACTGACTGTGAACTGCCATGTGAGTGCAGAGACCAGAAGCTGAGTCTTGGGAAGAGCAACCAGAGCTCTTAACTTCTGAACATCTCTAGCCACCTCCTGTCTACTTTCATCACGGATCCCTAAGTCCATCCTGTGGTCGCTCTCAGAACGCAGCGCTGTTGCCTTTGTTTAGAGGCTTCACATGGCCCATTACAGTAGCCTGTGTCCAGCCAACCCTTCTGGGATACCAGGTCTTTCAGTCACCTTATTACCCAGGGTCCTATGGTTCATGACACAGGAGTGACCAAGGGCTGGAGAAATGGTCAGCCCTCCACCAAGGGAGCTTTCCCAGTAACTCTGAACTTAGGAAGGGATGGAGAGAGACACTGAAGGGCATATGACAGTCACACTGCACATCTCATTGGACGTGAGGGCACAGCCCGATTGCAGACACACATGTGTAGTTGCAGCCTACCTCAATCCAGAACGCCACTACTGCCAAACCGTCAGATTGCTCCTTGGCTTTCTCAAAGCTCTCGTAGTTTGCATTGTAGTGAACAACATGAACCTGTGAGTGAGAAAAAGCAGGTCAAGGGCCGGTCATCTGGACGGCGAACACTTAGAGGATTCTAAGGGGGAAACAAGGAAAGAACGTGAGCTGTTCCCGCTGAGGCCCCAGATGATCTCACACACCCCTGACCTCTCTCCTCCCATGCAGGCTACAGGTCCCAGCACCCAAGACCAGAAAATTCCCTGAGACTGTAAAGAGGGAAAGTGGGATTCTGGAAGATGGTGGTTCTGGTTTGCCTTGAACCAACCTCCCTCCTGGAAGAGGCTGAATCATATGAGGCCACTATGCCCTCCTCAGGCCTCTAGAGGGCTTGAGGAGAGAGTGAGCAGCGGAGGCCTCTCCTCAGGAAGCCTCTGTAATCAGCAGTAAGCCTGAAATCAGCCCAAGGATGGACATAGGCCACAGAGGGACCCTAAAGCTCTCACACATGAATTCAGATGAAACAGAGGCCAGCCTGCCATGCTGTGAGGAAAGAGAGATCCCGTTTACATTCCCTCACAGAGTGGTGACCAGGGAGTAGTTTCTGAATAAATCAAAAACAAAATCAACCACAGGGTGACTGAGCCATCACCACTTCACAGAGTCATATTGGCTATTTTAATAAGGAAGGCAGAGCCTGAGAGGCGCCTCAGTTGGTAAAGCACCTGCTGTGTGAGCATGAGGAACAGAGTTCAATCCCCAGCACCCTCCAAGGAAAACTGGGCAAGCAGTGCAGGCCTGTAATCTAAATGCTGAGCCATGACAGAAGGATCCTTGGGGTTCAGGGGCCAGGCAGTCTAGCTAGCTGAAGAGATCCAGAGTCAGTGGGAGAGCTTGTCTCAAAACAATTTTTGGCAGCGCATGTCTTTAATGCCAGCGCTTGGAAGGCAGAGGCAGGTGGATCACTGTGAGTTCAAGGCCAGCCTGGTCTACAAAGTGAATCTAGGACAGCCAAGGCTACACAGAAAAACCCTGTCTCATAAAAGATAATAATGAAAATAACAACAACAATAATTGGACTGTGATAGAGGAAGGCAATGTCAACCCCTGGTCTCCACACATATGCATATATACATGCATGCACACTCACATGCATGTACACATACATGACACCTACATAACACAAACATACAAGACATATAAACAGAGAAGTGATGATGGAGCTTGAAGGAAAGTGAACCCTGTTAGAGTCCTCACATACCTCCATTGCACGTCTCATCCCATCAATGGTGTGTTCAGAACCGCTGATTTCTGAGGACCCTCCTCCCCAGTGCAAGTGCATCTGCTCAGCTTTGTATGTAGTGCCGTCAGAGTCTATCATGTGCGTGTTGTCGGGCAGGGTGATCTGCACTGCAAGAGAGAACAAAACACAGGGACACTCAGAGTTTGCGGTAACAGCTCCCTGGTCATCTCCCACCCACCACCCAAGACAACCCAATGTATTATAGATGGATGAGAGTGCTGTCCCCAAAGGCAAGGGGAGTGGTACACCGGTCACAGAGCAGTCAAGATGAATGCTAGGACACCTCTCTGTCCAGAACCAACAGGTTGTGGGGGAGGGGAGACTCCAGTGCAGCAGATCCAGCTTGTTGGTCCTATAAAATTGGAAAGCTGAGAAAAAATATTGTCCACAGTACATGCCTGTACTCCCAGCACTTGGAGGCCAAGGCAGGAGGATTGCTAGTTTGAAGCATGGCTTCGTGGCTTTCCGCATGAGCCTGTCAGCTAGCCCACAGAAGGGCCAGCTCTGCTGGACTGGAGGCAGCACCATGCTGGGCTGTTTGTGGACAAGGAAGCTGCTCTGGGAGGGGGAAGATTCAGTAACTTCCTGTGGTTCCTTGGGCCGGGACAGAGCTGGCCTGAGAACCCAGTACCTACATCCAGTCACTAACCACACATCATGCTGTGGCTCAGCTTGTCCCCAGAGGACAAGAAACCAAGTTACACAGCTAGCCAGGACCATGTGAGCTCTTGCTTGGTTTAGGACTTAACTGACTGAGATTCTAACACTAAATTGTGAGGCTTTTTTCCTCAGAGGAAAAATGAATCGGTCCTCCTGCCACATGCCCTCCAGACTTACTACAGGGCCAGGACTTGGGTCAAATGATGCAGAGGTTCATCTCACTGTCTCTGTCTCCCGGAAGGAGCTAAGCAAGAGTAAAACAGGGCAGTGACACCAGAGAATGACTAGAAAAAGACAGTAAGGTACTGTGGTCGGCCATGCTGTCACATGCTTCAAGCTCAGCACAGAAGAAGTAGAGATGGAACTATCAGAATTTGAGGCTAATCTTGCTGCACCTGCAGTTGGAGGCTAGCCTGGGCTCCATGAGACCCTGTTTTAAAACAAACAAAACAGTTTAATTTAGGAGCTGAGAATACGGCTCAGCTGCTGGGTGTCTGTCACACAGGCACAAGGCCTAGGTCCCCAGGATAGGATGAAAGAGATGATCTTTGAGCCATGTCTGCAATCTCAGCACTCAGGATACTGAGGCAGGAGGATCATGAGTTCTCAGCTAGTCTAGGCTACAATGCGGGACCCTGACTCAAAAGAGAAAAAGATCTGAACCAGCAGGATGACCAGCAGATCACAGCATCTGACATCTGAGCCTGGCAACTTGGTGTGAGTACTCTGTGGCTTGTGCACATACACAGCTAGCACACACATGCAGTAACAGTGGGTCAAAGTACTTTTTAAAGGATCTGATTCAGGACTATGCAAGCAACAAACGCTCTCCCCTGCGGCCAAGGTCTTCTTATTCAAAGTCACCAAAATGGCGTTGGGAGCACAGAGATGACTGGGGGGAGGAGAAACTTGCTGGCAAGCCTGATGACCTTGCTTCCCATATCCCACAAGGTGGGGGGAGGAAAGTGAGTCCTGAGATTCACCCTTGATCTCCACATGTCGGGTGTTACAAGGTCTCTCTCTCCCTCTCCCTCCCCCCTACCCCCACCTTAATTTGAAAGCTTTTAACAGTGGCTGTGGATGTACATGTTTCCATTTTTGTTGTTGTTGGTTTGGTTTTTTTTTGAGACAGTGTTTCTGTGTGTAGCCCTGGCTGTCCTGGAACTATCTTTGTAGACCAGGCTGGCCTAAAACTCATAGAGATGCTCCTGCCTCTGTCTCTCTAGTGCTGGGACTAAAGGCGTGCACCACCAACTGCCTGGCGACATATGTTTCCTTAAAGTGCAAAAATTCCTATCCGAGACGTCCCTTTCTTTCCCCCTCAATTGTCTAAAGAAGGTGGAGCTGTGATTAAGTAAACATAACACGCTAACCCAGCCTTAAATATATGATCAGCCCCTCTGTAGAACACACTTTTTAAATATAGAACCTCAAAAATCAACGTTCTCAAGAAGGGAAGAGACTTTACAGGAGGAAGTTGCTGAGCCAGTTCTACCAGAGAGGGAGGAGTCAGGAAACCAGACCACACAGAGCTTCTGAATGGATCTTGTCCTGCCTCTTGCTAGGACAGGAGCAACAAATGAAATTCCAGCTATTATGTGTTCCCAGGGAGCAGCTTCTAGGTGACACGCTGCCTCCAGGACACTGAGTTTGGTCCCCTGCTCTATGTAAACTATTTATGTAACACACTGCCATAAGCCCAGGCTCGGGAAGCCTAAGTGGGAAACTCAGAAGCTCAGGGTATTCCTCCCCTGAGGCCAGCCAGGGTGTCTTAAAAAAAGAGGAAGGCTGACACGTGTAGCCAGCCCTTCCCAGGTTTGCCTAGCGTGTGCAACCTCAGCCCATGAAAACCCGGCCCCTGTGCTGCTCCTGGCACACATGCGCACTACTTGCTTCCCGTGTGGACTTCTAAGGCCACCAGCACCTCTTACCTGAGTGTCCGTTGTTAGTCATGGGGAACTCCAGCTCCTCCTCCTCATAGTTGACCAGGATCGGGGGCCTCAAGGAC
Source organism: Acomys kempi (assembly GCA_907164505.1). NCBI lineage: Eukaryota > Metazoa > Chordata > Mammalia > Rodentia > Muridae > Acomys > Acomys kempi. The sequence goes on from OU015367.1 coordinate 80,061,474, forward strand.
TTGTTATATTTCACCTTCCTCCTCTGAAAGTTGATGGGCGACTGCCTCTGTCCCCCACAGGTAGGGTACTTCTCAACCCACTCAACTTCTGTGGGCCAGTCATCTGCAACAGGAGAAGGTTGAAAGATTATTAATAACTTAATATTTATTTATGATTTTAATAAATCAGCAGTTACTCCTTAACCAGTTCAATGCTCAGATAACCACACAGAGAGAGACTAGGAACTACTTGATCAGCCTAGAGCACAATGCTGTGCAATAATTACCCCATGCTAACCCTCCACGCCAGTAGAGTTTCCTCCCACTAGATTTCCCACCTTACCCTTGATTTTTACTCATATCCCGTGTCTGGTTCACTCCTTGTGCTTCCCAGTCCTCTCCCTGCGCATCCCCTCCTGTCCTTCCTGCTCTCTCTCCTCCCCTCACTGGATCAGGATGTCCCCCCACCCATCCTATTCTCTGTTTTGCTCAGCATTGGCTAATTGGCTCTTGTTAGCAGCACAGAGAACAAATAGAGACATGTTTACACAAACGTGAGACAAGAGATACTTAGAATAAACAATGCAATGTCTGAATTGAAACCAGATACAGTGGTGTAGAGAAATCAGCATCTGAATGAACAAGGGGAAACTGTACACAGTCCATAAGAACGTTGTAACAATAGGAGAGAGGGAGGGCAGAGTTCAGAGCTACCCAGCTGAGCCAAGCCACGCTCAGGGTTTCCTGAGGGGAAGACCCACAGGGCAGCCATCTGGAAACAGAAACAGGCCCTCCAGAAGGCAAGCCAGGGGAGTTCTATATTAAGCCAAAAACTTGGGGTGAAGCAGTGGAACCCTGACTCTTCCTTTGTGGCTGCTGGCAGTAAGGACCAGACTAGCGACTTCTGTCCAGGGGGTCCCCTGAAGAGTAGTCGGGCCCCCTCCCTTAAAGTAGTGTCACAGTTGCTGAATGTCTTGGAACGAGCTTGGGTGTACCAATAACCCCTGACCTCGTTCTCAGAGAGCATAGTTTCTCCTTCCAAGCCCTGGACTTGAGCCCCCAGCTTTGCCTGCTCCTGGAACCTTCCTCAAACAGCAGCTTTCTTCTCTCTCCAGCCCCTTCTTTGGGTTCATAGGAAGTCAAAGGACACCTAGGTGACAACCTATGGCTACAGGGCACCTGAAGAAGAAGCATGTTAAAAGGGTGGTGTAGGCTTGTAGCTCCAGCACTGGGGAGGCAGAGACAGGAAGATCACAAGTACAAGGGAGTCCTCAGCTACAAACATGTTCAAGGTCAGCCTGGGCTACATCAGATCCTGTCTTTAATAGCAACACAAAAACAGTAGAATAAAATTTGGACATATCTATAGTTCAAGTTTCTCAGGAGGGGGAGGGGAAAGGACCTCTTTTTCTTTTTCTTTTGTTTCCTTGTTCTTAGATACAAGAGGTTCTTTTGCACCCAGGAGTTAACTTGTTTTCTTTTTTGAAATGTCTTACGATGTAGTCCTGACTTGAACTTATGGCAATCCTGCTGTCTTTTGGCTGTTGGGATTACAGACTTGTGACACCAGATATAAATGAGACCATAGGTTCAAGGCCAGCCTGGGCAGCATAGTGAGATGCTTTCTCTGAAAAAGAAAGAAGAGGGTCTGGAGAGATAGTTCAGAGGTTAAGAGCACTGGCTGCTCTTTCAGAGGTCCTGAGTTCAATTCCCAGCAACCACATGGTGGCTCATAACCATCTATAATGTGATTTGGTACATGCAGGAAGAACACTGTATACATAATAAATAAATAAATCTTTTTAAAAAGAAAGAAAGAAGAATTCTCTCTCTCATCCCTTTTCCCGCCCTCCCCTAGTCCTTATAAGGGGACCCCTCCTCCCCTAAGGTTTGACTGCAGCTTATGCAGTGTCCTCTGTACTACCTGTAACCTCCTCCTCGGTTCCCTGGCAAGGCCAACCTGCCAGGGCATAGAACAACATTAGGAGGCTGAATCCATGTCAGAAGTAGTCCCTACTCCACATATTATGGGACCCACATGAAGACTGTGCAGCCAGAATATGGCATTTAAAGATGTTTTTACTATTTCAAAGATTCAATAACAGTAAGACAAGTTAACTCCTGGCAACACCCAGGCTGCCTCAAAGAAGAAGACGAGCATCCAAGAACCTCCTTATGGAGTTGGCTTCAAATGTGGCAACCCAGCCACTGGACAAAATGTCCTCATTTCTGCCACAGACAGAATTCTGCCTAAATATGGGCAAGTTTAGATGTAGGCAGAGTCGACAGCCAAACTCTGCCAAGACAGGGTAAGCAAGTCCTCAATAGTCCCTGCCTCACAAATATGTCTGTCTGATGTATTGGGCCGGAAGGCTGAAGATGATGCTCCAATGTCATAGACAGTGTTGGGTGACTGTTCAGGCAGTAAACTGTCTCAGTCATTTTTTCATAGTGGAAGCTGCTAACCTGCACTCTGGGTTCACTCAAGTATTCAAGTTTTATCCTTCTCAGGTCTCTGATGGGTTTGAAAACCAGATAGTTTTAGTCTTTCAATTAAGCTTAATAGGTTAGGGGCTAAGATGTTTTTAGATCAAGACAGATGTTTTAAGTTCATAGAGATGAGATATGATAGATATTAATCTCCATTCAGAAATTTAGACCCAACAAGACAGGAAAGATGTTTACTTCAAGTCTGCTAGATACACAAATAGCCAAATCACTATGAATGTAACATTTATATAATTCCTGATTGTCTGGTGGTTTTTCCTTCTGTATGTAGTTGATTTTACCCAGGTGTAATAATATAAATGTACATGTTAAAAAAGAAACATAATAAAAATGATTTTTTAAAAAGAAAGAAGGATCTGGTGGTGGTTGCACACGCCTTTAGTCAAAGCAGTTGGGAAACAGAGGATGGCAGATCTGTGAGTTCTCGGCCAGCTGGGTCTGCAGGATAGCCAGTGCTACACTGAAAAACCCTGTCTCAAAAAAAGAAGAAGACTTGAGAAGGAATAAAATTAATTACCTGAGTAAACCGGAAGGGCAGGATAGCAGCTTCCTATTTGAAAAGAACAGCGGCAGAGACGATTTGCTGCCTGAGCAGTTACCCAAAACTCTCTATAATACTGGAGCATCATCTTCATCTTTCTTTTTTTTTTTTTAAGATTTATTCATTATTATGTATGCAGTGTTCTACCTGCGTGTACACCTGCAGGCCAGAAGAGGGCATCAGATCACATTATAGATGGCTGTGAGCCACCATGTGGTTGCGGGGAATTGAACTCAGGACCTCTGGAAGAGCACTCAGTGCTCTTAACCGCTGAGCCACATCTCCAGCCCATCTTCGTCTTTCTAGCCCAATATATCTGACAGACATATCTGTGAGGCAGGAACTATTGAGGACTTGCTTACCCTGTCTTGGCAGAGTTTGGCCATCAACTCTACTTGCATCCAAGCTTGTCTGTTTTTAGGCAGAATTATGTCAGTGGTCAAAATGAGGACATTTTGCCCAGTGGCTTGTTTGCCACATTTGAAGCCATCTCCATAAGGAGGTTCTTTGATGTTCATCATCTTCTTTGAGGTAGGCTGGGTGTTGCCAGGAGTTAATCTGTCTTATTGTCCATAAAGAATCCTTAAAACAGTAAAAAAAAATCTTTAAATGCCATATTCAGTAGGACTCTGAGGTTTTTGGGTTTTTTGTTTTGTTTTGTTTATTTAAAGATTTATTTATTATTATGTATACCTGCATATATTTATTACCTATACCTGCATGTACACCTGCAGGCCAGAAGAGGGCACCAGATCACATATAGATGGTTGTGAGCCACCATGTGGTTGCTGGGAATTGAACTCAGGACTCTAGAAGAGCAGCCAGTGCCCTTAACCTCTGAGCCATCTCTCCAGCCCAACTCTGAGGTTTTTGGAGAACTTATCTAACTTTACCTCATCTATCTGCAGAATCATACCTACCTGTTACGCCTAAGATGTATCTTCTTGTGATATAATAGACTAATAATTGACCTGACCATGATTTGATCAGTTGACAAAGAACTTGTCCAACTTAATTATCCTAAACAGCCTGCAATACCACTTTCAAAGAATTGGAGGGAAACCTTGTGTTCTAGTTGAGTGATATGAGTACAGTACCTCATATTAGATTAGAAAAATATATAATCTGTGTGAAGAATAATCTTACATTTGAATTCTATACCAATGTATCAAAAGTAAACTCTTTTTGCGTCAATATACAAATTTCTATACCAATGAATTAAAAATAATCTTGTGGGTAACAATTAAGGTCTTAAATTGAGGAGTTGACTCAATAATCTACTTTTTCTTCTAACATCCCTATATATTTTTTTACTCCCCCTTCATTCTTTTCAGCCCCCATCTCCAAACATAAGAAAAAAAGATAAAGGAAAAGAAAGACATCCCTGAGTCCAACCTCATTTTCTCTCTGGATAAGAGCAATAGTGACTTATAACCAACCACCCATGAAAATACAAAGATATTATTCATTATTTGTTCCAAATCAGCCAGAAGAAACCCTAAGAGAATGATGCCCCATTTCCCTTAAGGGGGGTTGGGGAGGTTTTTGGTTGTTTTCTTGGGCTATGGATGTTTATTTCCAGACCAACTTTTAAACAATTCTTTCTTAGAGGCAAGATGCCAAGATCAAGGAAAGAAGTCTGTGACACAGCCCGTCCTTGGTCCAAATGCTTTGGGTCTGAGTCTTATGGACATTGGGAAGGAGTGTGGGGCATAGCTCAGCAGTAGAGTTGGCCAAGCATGAACAAGGCTGGGCTCCAGTCCTAGTGCTAGGGGAACCTACCAGTCATCTCCAAAAGCCACCCAGATCCCCAGGCCTTGTGGAGGTGGTGTGGGAGGGGGACCTTCACTCTGGGAATCTCCAATACCATAAGGAAGACAAGGATTTGCCATCTGAATCCTACATCTTCCGGCACCTCTGAACAACTGCCGGTAAGGCTGTAGGATGACACTGAAAAGCTCCAATCTTCCCAGGCAGCTGTGGACCCTTCTCTTAATAGGATGATTGATGGACCTGCCCTCTGAGCCTCCACAATATCCCTGACTGTCTCCTTGATTTAGAACCTAACGTCCACTCTGAATGTGTGTCCCTGTGTGACGGGGGAGGACCATGCCGAGGAGACTTTGTGTGCTTTGTCACTTTGGCCTCCCGCACCATCCAGCAGCCTCCAGCCTCCCCCCAGGCACTACCACCCCCAACACAGTTCTATAAAGATACAAGTAGGAAGATTCTTCTATAGTTCCCCTTGGAAAGGCTGACTGGTCATAAGGTCAGTAGGCTCTGATGGAGGCAAGGCGTCCTGGGTGAACAGTGAGTGGGCACATTTCTGAGGAGGAAGCTGTCTGTGGTCCGGCAGTCTCTATGAGGCCATGGGTGTCCTTTCCAGACACCTCGATTGTCACATATTCTGACACCAATAAGAGCTTTACGGTCAGAAGGGGGTCCTTGAAGCAGCCAATGCTGGATGGAAAAGCTTTTAAAGCTGCCACTGGAAGCCGGGCTGAGGCAAAAGGCTGTCTACTCTCCTCTTTCATCAAGGTTTTAAGTCTATTTGTTCATTCATCAATAACAAAACACATGTGAACCCACAAGGAGCAGGCGACCCCAACAGAGGACTGACAGCCAGTACAGATGGCGGCCTTGTCCCTGTCTTGAGGTGCCAGGTGGTGGCTTACCTGAGTAGCTCCAGTGATCCAGGGCCTGGATGCCCAGGAGGAACAGGGACACCACGGTCACCACAGCCCTCATGGTGGATGCAGTTGCACTGAATGCAGGACACAGGCTGTGGGTTGCACTTCTTTTAAAGTTCAGAAACTGTAAATAACAATTTCCCAGGCTCAGCTGGCTGATCCGCCCTTGCTGCACCACAGAACAGTAACACCTCCCCACAATGGCCCTTCTGACATGGCATTACCACAGCCAATTAGCGCATGGCTGGTGGTTCTACATCTTTAGAAACTCGGTCCAGGGGCCACACAGTGCAGGCATTGTGGCCCTTGAGTCATGAGTGACCTGTAGGGATGTGAAGAGCCTGAGGCACAGTGTACCCAGAAACGGGCTTCCTGGATGATGACATTATTTCCTCTGCCCTTTCTCCTGGCTGCTGAGGGAACCACCAGGGCCTGCAAACCTTGCCAGGTTCCAGTTGGTATTTCCTGCCTGTCCCAGAGTGGACATAAGAACATCCCTGTTGGGGGTTGGGGACATAGCTCAGCATTTAGGAACACTGGCTGCTCTTCCAGAGAACCCAGGTTCAGTTCCCAGCACCCACATAGCAGATCACAGATTCTGTACATTGACTTCTAGGGGATGCTACACCCTCACAGAGACATAGATTCAGGCAAAACACCAATGAACATAAAAGTAAAAGAAATACGTTTTTTTTTTTAAGAGAACATTCTTGATGGCTCAGGGTAAACCCTCTCCTCATCCAACACACCTCCCAGTCCCACCCCCAGCCAGCTAGGTAACTGAGAACAAAGTCTAGTACCCCAGCTTTAGGGAAGAAATGGACCAGCCCCCATTGGAAGCAAAGACAGATTACTCAAGCCCTTGAGTTTGTATCCTGGCTCCTGAGCTACATCTGCACACATGCCTTGGGGCCACTGAGGTGGCGGGGGTGGAGCAGGTATATGCTGCCATGTTTCTCTGGGGATTTTTTCTGACAACTGCAGGACACTCAGGAAACACAAGACGAACCAATCAGTTCCTAAACCCCTGTGAAATCACATGGCTGGTGCTGGGAAAAATGGCACTTATGCCTGCTGACAGACCAGTCTTTTCCATAGAGACAAAGGTATGGGTAGGAGGAGCTCATGGCATCCTGCCATGCTGGTCAGATGCAAAGAAGTGATCTGCTCTGACAAACAGCCAATGGTCAATCCCCTCACCAGTGTCCTTTATCCCCTGCTCACTGTCCCCAGTGTGCAATGCTGGAATAGCAACATGGTAGCATTAGTCAAGTGTATAAGAGGTGGCGGGTCGCTCATACTTCAAAGGACCCCCTGCTGCCATTTAGTCTGGGGACACCCATTGCTGGAAACATCCCACTGAGGTCCTAGACCCATAAAACTCAAGGAATCTCGAAAGAAGCAGCAACACAACTACTCTGTGCCTCAGTTTCCCCACCTTCAGTAGGAACTTGCTAAAATGCTCTGTGTCTCTGTCTCTGTCTCTCTTGTCTCTGTCTATGTCTCTCTCTTGCTTTCTGTCTCTCTCTCTCTCTCTCTCACATGCACACGCACACACACACACACACACACACACACACACAGAGGAATTCAGCAGTACACTTATGTGTAGGCTCACTGCAGGCTCTGATATGTGTTGACTGGAATTATTTTAGAACTTTCCCTTTTCTGAAGAGGAAGAAACTTATCATTGTCACCCAATTAGTGAGGGACTAGAGGTCACAAAATACTTGCTCTTCAACTCATGGAGTTTCTCCAAACTCAAACTTGACGGTGCTGTCTGAGCTAAGTCAGTCTTGCCAGGTCTGCTGAGCCCCTGGCCCTGCAGAAAGGGCCATCTTGTTGGCCCCATGAGCTCCATCTCTGCTGACGAGTTTAATAGATATCATCACAACTGGGAAACCAAGGCAGAAAGAGCGTGGTGAGTTTAAGATATGACTGCCATGAGTTTAAGCCAGCCTAAGCTACAGAATCAAGCCCTGTGTGTGTGTGTCGGGGTGCGAGGGTTGGGGGGTTGTACTGAGGATGAGAGAGATGGCTCAGCAGTACTTGCAGAGAACCTGAGTTCAGTTCCCAGCACCCACATCAGGCAGATCACAACCGCTTGTAACTACAGAGGATGTGATACACTTCCAGCCTTTGTACTGGAGCCCACATGCACACAGCAGGTACACACAGGGACAGATACACACACACACATACACACACACACACACACACACACACACACACACACACACTGGCTTGCATGCATGTATAAATAATATAATAAAACTGAAAGAAAAAGAAACAAAACTGCAATTGAGGGATGGGGATGTAGCTCAGTTGTTAGAGTTCTTGCCCAGCACGGACAGGTTCGATCCTCACCATCATGTAAACTTGGTGTGGAAGCAGATGGGCAATACTTCCAGCACTCGGAAGTTCAAAATTATTCTTGGTTCTACAATGAGTTTAAGGTCAACCTCGACAACATGAGACACTGTCTCTACAATAAAAAGGAAACCAACATCCCACCAACTCTAGACAAGACAGCATCTTGTTTTAAGCTGAGTGAAAAACACAAAAATGAGCCCGGGTCTCCCTGATTATCTCATGCTTGTCCTGAACTCAGAAATCTGCCCAGCTCTGCCTCCAGAGCACTGGCAGTTAAGGCACACAGATTTTCCTTGGGAATCTGTACAGGGAAAAAGAAATTGTCCCTCGGGGTCAGGAGACAGCTGATCTGTGAAGGTTCAGAGAGTAATGTGAGAGAAGGCTGGAGCCGAGGGAACTCAGAGTAGGCAGGGCCTGGAGAAGGCAAGGTTCTACAGGAGAGAAGGAGGCAGAGGAGAGAGAACAATTTTTCTGAGGTAGGAGGGCTCCAGGAAGTAGCAAAATGGATCCTGTTCACAACTCTCAGTAGCTCCCATCCCAATCTCGCATGGGGCTCTGCAACCCTGAGGTTAGCATTTTGGCATTCAATGATAGACCATCCCTGTGTTTCTGTGGCCCTTGAATGTTGCATGCAGTACGTGGCTACAGTGATTGAATCTGTAACTTCAAGGCCCACCGCCACCACCATGCCTCATGCTCTCCTGCCCACCCCTTGCACAGAGGCCATGCTGCCCACCCCATGCACAGAGGCCATGCTGCCCACCTTATGCACAGAGGCCATGCTGCCCACCCTATGCACAGAGGCCATGCTGCCCACCCCATGCACAGAGGCCATGCTGCCCACCCCATGCCCAGAGGCCATGCTGCCCACCCCATGCACAGAGGCCATGCTGCCCACCCCCTGCACAGAGGCCATGCTGCCCACCCCATGCACAGAGGCCATGCTGCCCACCCCATGCACAGAGGCCATGCTGCCCACCTTATGCACAGAGGCCATGCTGCCCACCTTATGCACAGAGGCCATGCTGCCCACCCTATGCACAGAGGCCATGCTGCCCACCCCATGCACAGAGGCCATGCTGCCCACCCCATGCACAGAGGCCATGCTGCCCACCCCATGCACAGAGGCCATGCTGCCCACCCCTATGTACAGAGGCCATGCTGCCCACCCCATGCCCAGAGGCCATGCTATAGATCTTCATCTTAGCTGGTGATGCGGACACCATGTTAAAGGAGTAATTCAATTAATAAAGGCAGTAGATCAAGTTAGCTCCTTCTGTCCAGGAGCCGCCTGCTAACAAGGATGCATTACTAGATATGGCGTCCCCTCTCCCTTCCAGATGGCATATTTCCAGGGACATACTCAGAACAGAATAAATAATAACAATTTTGTTGCCTAATTTCCAATTTATTGTCTTCTTTGACCCTAAAATTTTCCATCCGTCAACTCTGAAAAGGATATATCTTGCTTCTTGTATTTGTGAGTCATCTGTGTACATTTGTGCATCTGTGGGTGCACGCGAGTGTGTAAATTCCTTCTACCTTCATCCTACCACACAAACCCCCCAGGTAACTGAAACTAACCTCCTGTTTTTCTCTGCCCATGATTTGATTGGCTGTTTGAGATGAGCCGGCAAGTGTACCATCCTCACCACAGAGGAAAGTTGAGCGTGAGAAAGGCGCCTTTGTGCTTCTTGAGTTTATGACTGACTGTTTGATGGAAAGGTCCGAAGAGGTGAAGAAAAGGAAGACAGGGAGACATGGCCATCCCAGGTGAGCAGGAGGTGACAGCAGCCCAAGTAAACAGGTCAGCACCTCTTGCCCAGATGGAAGGGAGGTGCGCTCACCCCACATGGGCAGGGAGGAACCGTCCATCCGCATAAGGAACAGGGACAAGAGCAAGGAAGGGGAGCACAGGTGAGCTGGAAGACAGCGCAGTGAGCCAGCGCTCAGGTTCATGCAGGAAGAGCGGCTCTGGTTGCATCAGAATATGCTGTGCCCAACACAGAGAGGCCATTGTTCATGTCCCACAGGACCATGAGCACCCAGGGATCCTGAAGGCTGAGCCATGCGCCATGTCTTGGTCCTATTTAAGCACCGAGGTGTTTAATCTGTCACAGTGAACCCCGCTCGCTTGCTTGCCTTTCCTTGTTCTGTTGTGGTTCCTTTAGTTTGAGGCTGTCCTGGAACTCACTATGTGACCCTAGCTGTCCTTGAACTTGTTAGGGAAACCAGGCTGGCCTCCAACTTAGAGGCCCACCTGGCTCTATTGAAGAGTGCTTTCTTAACTATTTTTTAACAGGAATGTGTCTAAGGTTTTCCTGGGCTGGAGGTATAACTCAGTTGCAGTGAATTTACCTAGAGCTGGTGGCTGGCGACCTAGCACCCGAGAGAAAAATGAACAGTTTTCTTCCTTCTTTTTAAAGATAGGGTCTCATGTACCCAAGGCTGGCCTCAAACTCACTATGTAGCTGAGAGTGACCTTGAACTTCTGATCTTCTTTTCCTAGTCCCGTGTACTGATTTTAAGCATGTTTGTGCCTCCATCCTAATTTATGCAATGCTGGGCATCGAACCCAAGGCTCATGCATGCTGGGTAAGGACTCTGCCAACTGAGCTACGTACCCAGACCCAGAAATGCTTTTCTTTCTTTTCTTTTCTTCTTTTTCTGTTTTGTTTTGTTTGTTTGTGTGGAAACAGAGTGACATTATGTGCTTCTAGCTGATCTGAAATTCACTATGTAGACCAGCCTGGCTGTGAACTCACCAAGATCCGCCCGCCTCTGCGTCCAGAGAGCCAGCAACACTTTTCTTACAGACTGAGCCTATTGATATCAAAATTGTCCTGCATATAACATATTTGTGTCTCTTGGGCTTACAACTATAAATGATGCTCTTTCCTGTGTAAAATGACTTCTTGCAGTGAGGTTTTGTTTGTTTTGAGACAGGGTCTCAATATACAGCCCTGACTGGCCTGGAACTTGCTACATACCCCAGGCTGCCTCCCAAGTGCTGGGAGAATATTACACAGCAAGCATTATTCTTAGATGCTAAAGAGTTGACCAGAAAGGAGGAGGTAGAAGCAGCTGTGTGTGTGCCCATATGCACACGCATGGAGAGGCCAGAGGTCTGCGTTGGACGCTTTCCTCAAGCACTCTCCACTTTACTATTTGAGACTGGATCTTTTTCATCTCGCCACTGAGTCCCAAGGAGCCTCCCCAGAACTGTGAGTACAGACTGTACCTCTGTGCCTGGTTTCTCCTTTAATGTGAGTGTTGGGGATGGAGAGCTCCTCTCTCTGTGTAACAAACACCGTCCTGACTGAGCCATCTTAACGACCCTCTTCTTGTTAAGACAGGGGTCCCCTGAAACACCATGACCAGCAGCAACGTGGGGGAAGAAGGGGTTTATTTCACGCACAGTTCCATGTAACAGTTCATCATCCAAACTGGTGAGAGCAGGAACTCTCTGCCCGGGAGATGACACAGATGCCATGGAAGAGTGCTGCTTGCTGGCTTGCTCCATATAGGCTGCTCCATCCACGTGACTTACCCCATATGCCTTGTTCGACATGGCTTTCCCATAGAGCCCAGGAGCACCAGGCCACGGGTGGCACTGCCCGCTGTGGGCTGGGACTTCCTCTGTCATTTACTAATGAAGAAACTGTCCTACAGGCTTAACTATAGCCTGATCTTGTGCAGGCATTTTCTCAATGGAGGCTCTCTCCTCCCCCATGACTCTAGCTTGAGTCAAGAGGACTTAAAACTCGTAAGCACACCGGGGTTTCCATGTTTCAAAGAAACTTGGAACCCCATACGTAGCCAAGGATAGCTTCAAACTTCTGCTTCTCTGGCCTCTACCTCATGAATACTGGGATCACACTCATGCACTGCATCGCCTAGATTATTATTCTTAAGTTTTTAATTAATTATTTTTTAATCAGTTCTGGGGCCCAGATGCCTGAGCACATGCCATGTTCTATTATGGAGCTGCGCTCAAGCCCTTGGTGTTTTGTATTGCTTTGTTTTGTTTTGTTTTGTTTTGTTTTGTTTTGTTTTGTGACAGGGTCTCTCTCTGTGTAGCCCAGGCTGTTCTCTTGCTCAAGACCTCCCTGTTTCTACCTGTGCAGCTACCCTGTGCAGCACCACACCTGACCTGTGGATCTTCCTTCTTTGGGGTGAATTACATATTCTTTCATGACCTGCATTTCCTGGAATCACACCAGCTTGTCTCACGCTGAGCTATTTGAACAGTACTCTGTGTTTCTAAAAGTTGTCACCTTGAACCATCACATACACCATGACGTAAGAGATACGGTGTGTTATATAATACAATTTGCTGTTTAAGAAAATTACTTGCAGAGATGGGTCAGTGGTTAAGAGCACTGGCTGTTCTTCCAGAAGACGTGGGTTCAATTCCCAGCACCCCACGGCAGCTCACAACTGTCTGAAACTCTGGTTCCAGGGATCTAAAACCCTCATGCAGACATACATGCAAGCAAAACACCAGTGCACATGAAATAAAAAATAAATAAATTATAAAAAAAGAAAGAAAGAAAGTTACTTTCTGGGTATTGTGGCACACCCCTTTAATCCCACCACTCAGGGAAGCAGAGGCAGGCAGGCAAATTGTTGTGAGTTGAAGGCTAGCCTCATCTACAAATTAAGTCCAGGACAACCAAGGCTACACTCATACACACACAAAAAAAACTTGTCTCAAAAATCCCAAAATATAATTGTTTATTGTTAATAATAAATATTAATAATTGTGAATTGCCTAATTATATATGACATAATCATACTTTACCCTATCATATTATATATAATATAGTGATTATATCAGCCTTCCACCACCTTCCACCTTAGTGTTAGGCACCAATAACAACTACAACATGAGTCTTATTTCTTAAAACTTCTGAAAGTATGCCTTCTGAACCCACTAACTGGATATGCTGCAAGAAAAATTGGCCTCGTCAACTGCAGATTGTCAAGTGTGGCCATTAAAGCCCAGGTCCACCCAGAATCTGTGAATGTAGCCTTATTTGAATGTGGCCTGATCGGAAAGGTTTTTTTTCTTTATGAGTACATGCATATGCATGTGTGTGTATGTGTGCGTGTGCGTGTGCGTGTGCGTGTGCGTGCGTGTGTGTGTGTGTGTGTGTGTGAGTGTGTATGCACCACATGCATGCAGGTGTCCTCAAGGGCATCAGGTCTCCGGTAACTGAATTGCAGACAATTATTAGCTTTTCAAAGTGGGTACTGGAAAGTTCAAGGCTATCCTGGTCTAGAGAGTAAGTTCCAGGACAGGCGAATTTAGGCAGTAAACTATTAAAAACAGGAAGCTGGTGAAAATGTATTTGAAGGAAGTGGCCATGTTCCAGCTCCAGCAAGCAACAGAACTTGGCAGCTTTGGCAATGTGGTTCTGGATTTAGAGTCAAGGATGCAAGAAAGGGGCTGGAGAGTCTCCCTCTGGAGCTAAGGAAAGCCACGGAAACCCAGCATGTGCCAGGGGGCAGGGGCCCTGCTTGGAGGTCTAGAGAGGCCACTGTGTGGAGGTAAAGCCTGGATTGCCATGGAGACCTCAGACGTCACCAGAGATGCCAGAGCCATGGGATTCCTGCCAAAAGAGGTGCCAACAGGGAGTGGAACCAGTACACGAGACAGGAGTGCGTTGCAGTGGACGAAGCTGAAAGGAGCTGAGGATCTGAAGAGTGGGTCAAAATCAGACGAGGAGATGCAGTCTGGAGTTTGCCCAGCTGGTTTTCAGCCTTGCTTTGGTCCAGTATTTCTGCACTCGGCTCCTCTTTTTGGAATGGTAACGTACATCCTGTACCATTGTATGTTTTTTTTTTTTTCTTTTTGCTTTTACAGGGAGTTACAGTTAAGAGATAGTCATGAGTCTCACAAGAGAATTAGGAAGTTGGGCTTTTAAACAGTTGAGACGGACAGACTATGGGTTTTTTGAGGTTGGGCTGAATGCATTTCTGCACTGTGATATGAGTACAAGCCTACAGGGCCAGGGGGTGGAATGTGGGGGTTTGACTAAGAGTGGCCTCATAGACTCATGTATTTGGAGGCCTAGGGAATGGAATTATTAGGAGGTGCGGTCTTGTAGGAGGCACTGTGTCACTGGGGATGGGCTTTGTAGTTTCAAATCCCCACGTAAGGCCCCGCAGCTCCCTTTATCTCTTCCTGCTGCCTGTGGATCCAGTGGCTCCTTCTCCAGCTGCCATGCTTCCTACCATGATGATGATGATGGTGATGATGATGATGATGGTGATGATGATGATGATGATGGTGATGATGATGGAGGACTAAACCTCTGAAGCTGTAAGACAGCCCCGGTCAATTGTTTTCCTTTGTAAGAGTTACTGTGTTTAGCCGGGCGTGGTGGCGCACGCCTTTAATCCCAGCACTCGGGAGGCAGAGGCAGGCGGACTGATGTGAGTTCGAGGCCAGCCTGGTCTACAAAGCATGTCCAGGACAGCCAAGGCTACACAGAGAAACCTTGTCTCGATAAACAAAACAAAACAAAACAACAACAATAACAATAGTAACAACAACAACAACAACAACAACAACAAAGTACTGCTGTGCTTTCCAGGCAGTGGTGGCACATACCTTTAGTCCTAGGATTGGGGAGGCAGAGACAGTCAGATCTATGAGTTCAAGGCCAGCCTGGACTAAGAGTGAGTTCCAGGACAGCCAGAGTTGCACAGAGAAACCCTGTCTCAAAAACAAACAAACAAACAATCAAAACCCAACAACAACAAAAGAAAATAAAAGGAGTTGCTGTGGTTGTGGTATTTTATCACAGCAGTAGTAACCCTAAGAAACATGGAAAACCAATTTAGCCAACTTTGAGCCTACTGGGAACTCAGTTTGGATGGGAAACAGGACAAATACATGAATGACTCCTAGTTTGCTAACTTGTAGAACAATACTTTCTCCTGGAGGTTTGCAAAATGGACCAATGGGCTGCCTATCTTCCCATCTTCTCATCTTCTCAACCTCTCTCTCTCTCTCTCTCTCTCTCTCTCTCTGTCTCCCTCTCTCTCTCATACTCAATGGTTTTTTATTTAAATAATTTATCCAAATTACATATCAATTGTTATCCCCTCACTTGTATCTTCCTGTTCCCCCCTCCCTCCCTCTTTCACCCTATTCCCCTCCCCTAGGTCTGTGACAGAAGGGGACCTCCTCCCCCAACATGTGATTACAGACTATCAGGTCTCATCTGGATAGCCTACTTACCCTTCCTCTGAGTGCCACCAGGCCTCCCCACCAAGGGGACGTGGTCAAAGAGGGGCTCCAGAGTTCATGTCGAGTCAGTCCCCGCTCGCCACACAACTGTGGAGAATGTGCCGTCCATTGGCTAGCTCTGAGTAGGGGGTCTAGGTGTACTGCATGCATTGTCCTTGGTTGGAATAGTAGTTTGAGATGAGGCCCCTGGGTCCAGATCCGCCAGCCTTGGTGGCCTTCTTGTAGGTTTCTAGGACTCTCTGAATCCTTCTCTTTTTCCATTCTCCCATATACCTCTCACCTGGAGTCCTAATAGGAAGTCCCAACATCTATCCCAATCTTCTGTTAAGTGAAGACTTTCAGGGGACATCCCTGTTGGGCTAGTGTCCAATTATAAGTGAGTATATACCATGTGTATCTTTCTGGGTCTGGGTTAACTAAGTCAGGATGATCATTTCTAGTTCTATCCATTTGCTTGCAAATTTCAAGATTTCCTTGGTTTTTTTTTTTGTTGTTGTTGTTGTTTTTTGTTTTTTCGAGACAGGGTTTCTCTGTGTAGCCTTGGCCATTCTGGACTCACTTTGTAGACCAGGCTGGCCTCGAACTCACAGCTATCCGCCTGCCTCTGCCTCCCGAGTGCTGGGATTAAAGGCGTGCGCCACCACGCCCGGCGATTTCCTTGTTTTTAATAGCTAAGTAGTATTCCATAGTGTAAATGTACCACAGTTTCTTTATCCATTCTTCAGCTGAGGGACATCCAGGTTGCTTTCAGATTCTGGCTATCATCAATATCATCTGCTATGAACATGGTTGAGCAAATGTCCTTGTTGTGTGGTGGAACATCTTTTGGGTATATTCCAAGGCGTAGAATAGCTGGGTCTTGATATAGCCCTATTCCCAGTTATCTGAGAAAGTGTCAGATTGATTTCCAAAGTGGTTGTACAAGTTTGCACTCCCACCAGCAATGAAGGAGTGTTCCCCTTTCTCCACATCTGTGCCAGCATGTGCTGTCACTTGAATTTTTGATCTTGCCATTCTCATGGGTGTAAGATGAAACCTCAGAATTGTTTTGATTTGCATTTTGCTGATGACTAAGGACATTGAGCACTTCTTTAAGTGTTTCTCAGCCATTTGATATTCCTCTGTTGAGAATTCTCTGTTTAATTCTGAGCCCCATTTCTTGATTGTGTTATTTAGTTTGGTGGTGTTTAATTTCTTGAACTCTTTGTATATTTTCGATATTAGTCCTTTGTCAGATGTAGGGTTGGTGAAGATCTTTCCCCAGTCTGAAGGCTGTCACTTTGTTCTGTTGACAGTGTTCTTTGCCTTACAGAAGCTTTTTCATTTCATGAGGTCCCATTTATTAATTGTTGACCATAGTGCCTGGGCTGTTAGTGTTCTGTTCAGGAAGTTGTCTCCTGTGCCAATGAGTTCCAGGATCTTCTTCACTTTTTCTTCTAACAGATTTAGTGTCTCTGGTTTAATGTTGAGGCCTTTAATCAAACTGGACTTGAGTTTTGTTTGTAGTGATAAATATGGATCTACTTGCATTTTTCTACATGTTAGTTAGACCAGCACTATTTGTTGAAGATGCTATCCTTTTTCCATTGAATAGATTTGGCTTCTTTGTCAAAAACCAAGTGTTCATAGGTGTGTGGATTTACTTCTGGGTCTTCAATTCAATTTCATTGATCAACCAGCTAATTTCTTTGCCAGTGCCATGTTATTTAATTGCTGTTGCTCTATAGTACAGCTTGAGATCAGGGATAGAGATTACTCCAGAGGATCTTTTATTGTACAGGATTGTTTTTGCTATTCTGGATTTTTTGTTTTTCCATATGAAGTTGATAATTAATCTTTCATTATCTTTAAAAAATTGTGTAGGTATTGTGATAGGGATTGCATTGAATTGTAAATTGCTTTTGATAAGATGGCCATTTTCACTATGTTAGTTCTCATGATCCACAAACAAGGGAGATCTTTCCATCTTCTGATGTCATTACTTGTGGCTATTGTGAAGGGTGTAGTTTCTCTAGTTTCTTTCCCAGCACGATTGTCATTTGTACACAGGAAGGCTACAGACTTTCTTTGAGTCAATTTCGTATCCAGCCACTTTGCTGTAGGAGTTCCCTGGTGGAATTTTAGGGGTCACTTATGTAACCTATTATAGCATCTGCAACTAGGGATAATTTGACTTCCTCCTTTCCCATTTGGACCCCCTTGACCTCCTCTTGTTGTCTTATTGCTGTAGCTAGAACTTCAAGAAGAGATATGGAGAAAGTGGGCAGCCTTGTCTAGCCTCTGATTTTAGTGGAATTTCCTTTAGTTTCTCTCCATTTAATTTCATGTTGGCTAGTGGTTTGCTGTGTATAGCATTTATTATATTTAGGTATGTGCCTTGTATCCCCGATCTCTCCAAAACTTTAAACATGAATGGGTGTTGGATTTTGTCAAATGCTTTTTTTTGGCATCTAAAGAGAGGATCATGTGGTTTTTTCTTTCTGTTTGTTTATATGGTGGATTACATTGATGGATTTCTGTATATTGAACTACCCTTGCATGTCTGGAATGAAGGCTACTTGGTCATGGTGAATAATATTTTTTATGTGTTCTTGGATTTGGTTTGAGAGTATTTTATTGAGTATTTTTGCATCAATGTTTTTTTTCTTTTTTTTCTCCTTTATTAATTTATTCTTGTTACATCTCAATGGTTATCCCATCCCTTGTATCCTCCCATTCTTCCCTCCCTCCCATTTTCCCCTTATTCCCTTCCCCTATGACTGTACCTGAGGGGGATTACCTCCCCCTGTATATGCTCATAGGGTATCAAGTCTCTTCTTGGTAACCTGCTGTCCTTCCTCTGAGTGCCACCAGGTCTCCCCCTCCAGGGGACATGGTCAAAGGTGAGGCACCAGAGTATGTGAGAAAGTAATATCCCACTCTCCACTCTACTGTGGAGAGTGTTCTGTCCATTGGCTAGATCTGGGTAGGGGTTTAAGGTTTACCGCCTGTATTGTCCTTGGTTGGTGCCTTAGTTTGAGCGGGACCCCTGAGCCCAAATCTGCCTATCATAATGTTCTACTTGTAGGCTTCTAGGATCCTCTGGATCCTTCTACTTTGCCATTCTCCCATGCTTCTCTCATCTAGAGTCCCAATAGAATGTCCTCCCCTCTGTCTCAGTTTCCTGGTAAGTGAAGGCTTTCGTGGGACATGCCCCTTGGGCTAATATGCAGATATAAGTGAGTATATACCATTTGAGTCTTTCTGCTTCTGGGTTAACTCACTCATTATGATCATTTCTAGCTCAATCCATTTATCTACAAATTTCTGGAATTCCTTATTTTTAATAGCTGAATAGTATTCCGTAGTGTATATGTACCACAGTTTCTTTATCCATTCTTCTATTGAGGGACACTTAGGGTGTTTCCATGTTCTGGCTATTATGAATAAGGCTGCTATGAACATGGCTGAGCAAATTTTCTTGCTGTGTGCTGGAGCATCTTCTGGGTATATTCCAAGGAGTGGAATAGCTGGTTCTTTGCATCAATGTTCATAAGAGAAATTGGTCTGAAATTCTCTTTCTTTGTTGGATCTTTGTATGGCTTCAGTATTAACGTGACTGTGATTCATAGAACGAGTCTGGTTGTGATCTTTCTGTTTGTATTTTGTGGAATAATTTGAGGAGTATTGGTATTAGTTCTTCTTTGAAGGTTTGGTAGAATTCTGCTGTGAATCCATCTGGCTCTGGGCTTTTCTTTGGGAGACTTTTGACGACTGCTTCCATTTACTTAGGGCATATGGGACTATTTAATTTGTTTGCTGGATCTTGATTCAACTTTGGTAAGTAGAATTAATTTATCAAGGAAACTGTCCATATTGTTTAGATTTTCAAATTTTGTGGCATATGGGTGTTTGAAGTAAAACCTAATGATTCCTTGGTATTTGTTGTTATCTCTCCCTTCTCCTTTTGATTTTGTTGATTTGGATACTCTCCCTTTGCCCTTTAGTTAGTTTGGCTAAGGGTTTGCCTATCTTGTTGATTTTCTCAAAGAACCAGCTCTTGGTTTTGTTGATTCTTTGAATTGTTCTCTTTGCTTCCACTTTGTTGATTTTAGCCCTGAGTTTGATTATTTCCAGCCATCTACTCCTCTTTGGTGTTTCTGCTCTTTTCCCCCTAGGGCTTCCAGATGTGTTGTTAAGTTGCCTATATGAGATGTTTCCAATTTCTTTATGAAGACACTTAGTGCTACGAATTTTCCTCTTAGCACTGCTTTCAATGTGTTCCATAAATTTGGGTATGTTGTACCTTTATTTTCATTCAATTTTAGAAAGTCTTTAATTTCTTTATTTATTTCTTCCCTGACACAGTTGTCGTTAAGTAGAGAGTTATTTAGTTTCCATGTGTGTAGGCATTTTGTTATTTCTGCTGTTGTTGAAGTCCAGCTTTAGTCCATGGTGATGTGATAGGATACAAGGTATTATTTCAATTCTTCTATCTGTTGAGGCTTGCCTTGTAACCTACTATATGATCAATTTTGGAGAAGGTTCTATGAAGTGCTGAGAAGAAGGTATAATCTTTTGTGTTTGGATGATAAGTTCTGTAGACATCTGTTAGATCCATTTGATTCATGACATTGTTTAGTGTCATTATTTCTCTGTTTAGTTTCTGTTTCGTTGACCTATCCTTTGTTGAAAATGGGATGTTGAAATCTCCCACTATTAATGTGTGGGGATCGATGTGTTTTTTAAGCTTTGTTAATATTTCTTTGACAAATGTGGGTGTCCTTGATTTGGGGGCATAGATGTTCAGAATTGTGATGTCATCTTGGTTGTACTTACCTTTGATGACTATGAAGTATCCTTTCTCATCTCTTTTGATTAATTTTGGTTGAAAACCTATTTTATTAGATATTAAAATGACCACACCAGCTTGCTTCCTGTGTCCATTTGCTTGGAATACCTTTTTCCAGCCTTTTATCCTGAGGAAATGTCTATCATTGTGGCTGAGATGTGTTTCTTGAATGCAAAAGAATGTTGGGTCTTGTTTATGCATCCATTCAGTTAGTCTGTGTCTTTTTATTGGAGAATTGAGACCATTGATGTTGAGAGATATTAATGACCAGTGACTATTAAGTCCCTTGATTTTGATGCTGAAGTAGAGTGTTTGTGTACTTATGTTTTGCAACAGTGAAGTTATCTTTTTCCTGTGCTATTTTGGTTGTAGTTTGCCACTTTGGCTTGGGTTTTCCTTCTGGTAACTTCCTTAGGGCCAGATTTGTGGATAGATATGGTTTGAATATGTTTTTCACGGAATATCTTATTTTCTCCATCAATGGTTATTGAAAGTTTTGCTGGGTATAGTAGTCTGGACTGGCATCTGTTGTCTCTTAGGGTTTGCAAGACCTCTGTCCAGGCCCTTCTGGGCTTTATAGTCTCTGTTGAAGTCGGGTGTAATTCTGACAGAATTGCCATTATATGTTACTTGGCCTTTTTCCCTTGTCACTTTTAATATTTTTTCTCTGTTCT
This sequence comes from Acomys kempi, assembly GCA_907164505.1. Taxonomy (NCBI): domain Eukaryota; kingdom Metazoa; phylum Chordata; class Mammalia; order Rodentia; family Muridae; genus Acomys; species Acomys kempi. Next base: position 80,082,331 of record OU015367.1, read on the forward strand.
GTACATTTTGTGTTTTGATTATTATGTGGCATGAGAACTTTCTTTTCTTTTCTATTCTATTTGGTGTTCTGTAGGCCTCTTGTATGTTTATATTCATCTCCTTCTATAAATTGGGGAATTTTTCTTCTATGATTTTGTTGAAAATATTTTCTGGGCCTTGGAGCCAGGCATATTCTCTTTCCTCAATTCATATTATCCTTAGGTTTCATCTTTTCATGGTGTCCTTGATTTCTTGGATGTTGTGTCGGGGTTTTTTAGATTTAACATTTCCTTTGATGGGTGCATCAAGTTCTTCTATTGTATCCTCTACCCCATTGTTTGCTAACTTGTATAATAATACTTTCCCCTGGCAGATTGCAAAATGGGCCAACGGGCTGCCTATCACACTATCTTCTCGCCCCCCCCCCCCCCCGCATCTGTCCCCTTTCTCCTTCCTGTATAGTGATCATGCATACTCAGGTGTTGTTTTAAACAAAATCTCAATTGTTATGTAAGGGTCTGAAAATTGCTGAAGGAAGACCCTAGACTCAAATAGCATGTTAAAAAAAAAGAGCGTTTATTCTGCCAAAATAGCTTGCATGCAGGGGTCAACCATCCATACAAAATGGCGGCTACCCCAGTCAAATGTGTGAGGGCCTTTTCATAGGCAGCTAGGGGACTTCGATGAGGATACACTATCTTCTTTGGCCCTTCATCTGAGTTACACTAAAGAGGCATTAGGCCATGTATGGTCATATTAGGTGCTGATTGGCTCGGATCTTTCCCAAGTGCAGCCTTTCCAGGACCAGGAGCATCCTGTTACATGACTCTAAGTGGGATTAGTTGGTGCCCCTGACTTCTGTCACTGGCCTTTTAGCAATGTCCAACCTTCTCAGTTTGATTTTACCAGTAAAGACTTGGGAGCCAGATGCTGGGGTAAAAGCCTGCTAACTCAGAGAGGCAGAGAGAGCACTCCAGCTGGCCTTCCTCTTCAGCCAACATCCTATCAGGAATGCCCTCTTTCGCCTATGATGCCTCAAACAATCTCCTTCCAATTGAATATTCTTCCCATCGTCTTCCTGTGTGTCTCTCTATCTGTCCTCCTGACTTCCTCTTCCTCTCTATGGTTTATTCTTAAGAATCCTATGTTTATTTCCTGTCAGTCGCTTGGTTGTTGCAACTCTTGACCTTTGGTTGATTTTACTTAACCTTGTTTACAACGTTCAAGTGGAAAGTTCTTGGATCAAAGGTGTATGCTGGGACTGAGCCACACCACAACTAGAAACAGGTTCTCCTGCCCCCCCCCCCCCAGTAAATAACAAACTCTTGGGGTTGACAATGTGATCTAATATCCTGCAGTGCTCATGGATACCAGAGGTTGACAGTAGATGTCTTCCTCCATCACTATCTACCTTTCTTTTTTTCTTAGATTTTCTAATGTATTATTCATTGGGTAGGGGACACATATACTCGGCACTCCTGTGGAGTCCAGAGGACAACATGTGCTGTGTGCGTAAGAGGGCAGCTTTTGAGAGTTACACATGGAAGTCAGAAGCCAATTGTGGAAGTCAGATCTTTCCTTCACCTTGTGGGTCCCAGAGATCAAAGTCAGGTTAGCACATGGTGGCAAGTCACCAACTGTCCACCTTGTTATTTTGAGACAGGGTCACACATTGAACCTGGAATTGGCTGGTTGACCTGAAAGCCTGAGAGAACTTCCTGTCTCTGCCTCCCTGCACTGGAAGTGGCAGGGATTAACTCTGGTCCTTACTGTTACACAGCTGGCTCATCAGATCTCTTGCTAGCATTTTTGAGACCATCAACAATGCACATAGGCACATCAATGAGCTTGTGTCCATGTGTGTGTTTGCATGAATGTGCATGTGCCTGCATGAGTGTGTATGTGTATGCATGAGTGGGTGTCCATGAGTGGGCTTGCATGAGTGTATATGTGTATGCATGAGTGTGCCTGCATGTGTGTGTGTGCATGAGTGTGTGTGTATAAGCATGTGTCTATGTGTGTGTGTGTGCATGCACACATGTGTTTTGACACAGGGAGTCACTATGTAGCTCTGGTTGTTTTGCAATTCACTAAGTAGTCCAAGCTGGCCTCAAACTCACAGAGATTCCCCTGCCTCTGCTCCTGGGTGTTGGGGTTGAAGGTGTGCGCCACCATGCTCAGCCCCCAATGTCTTTCTGACATGATTGTTATGATCTTTTTCCATTTGTTGATGTCTGGAATGAAAAGAAACGGCTTAGGAGTGTAGGTGACGTGTCTCAGTGGGTCAGGATGCTTGTGGTCGAGGCTGACAGCCTGAGTTAGATCCCACAGCCCACGTGGCAAAAGGAGAACTGGCTCTTAAGGAGTCCTTGGACTCCACACTCGTGGTGTGGACACACCTGCACACCTGCCCATACCCAAATGAGTGGGGTTTAAAAATATGTTTTAAATTTTGTCTAAAAATTTGCTTCCTACCAGGCATGATAATGCATGGCAGCGTTGATTGAGCTGAGACAGGAGAATTAATAGTCCAAAGCCAGCCCTATAACAAGATGCAGAGAGCAAAACACAAACCACCACCACCACCAACAAAAAATACAAGCCCCATAAATAAAATTTAAAAGAGAGAGAGAGAGAGAGAGAGAGAGAGAGAGAGAGAGAGAGAGAGAGAGAGAGA
>OU015367.1:80084997-80107972 GCA_907164505.1 Acomys kempi
AGAGAGAGAGAGAGAGAGAGAGAGAGAGAGAGAGAGAGAGAGAGAGAATCAAGGGCAAAGAATTCTCGCGCCCCCCATCAGTCTCTGAAATACACTTTCCTCTGTGACTGGAGAGATGGTTCAGGGATTAACGGCACTGGCTGCTGTTCTAAAGTACTGGGTTCAATCCCCAGCACCCACATGGCAGCTCCCACCTGTCTGTAACTCCAGTTCCAGGATATCTGGCATCCTCACACAGACATGCACGAGGGCAAAACACCAGTGATCATTTAAAAACAAATAAATTTTTATTAAAGAGAAAGAAAGAAAAAAAATGCACTTCCCTATGTACCCTCCATGGACTCCTGTCCCTCAGAATACTGCAGAGAAAGGCTGTCTACAGTGGGACAAGGGGCTGGAGAGATGGTTCAGTGGTTAGGGTCACTTGCAGCTCTTGCAGAGGACAGGGTCTGAGTCCGCTTACCCACATGGCTGCTTAGACCAGGTGTAACTCCAGTTCCAGGGGGAGTCACTGCCCTCTTCTGGCCTTTTTGGGCACTATACACATAGTATACACAGACACATACAGGCAACACACACACACACACACACACACACACACACACACACATATACATACACACACACACAAAATTAAAAATAAATTTAATTTTCAAAAATAAAGTGATAGAAAAGAATAGTAACCCAGAATTTAAAAATGAAAATTTCTAAAATCACTTTATCATATCTAAATGCTAAAGGGAAACTAGGGCTGATTTATAACTTAGAGCAAAGTGAATGATTCTCCTTTTTTTGTGTGTGCTGGGGATCAAACCCAGGGTCATGACAAGTTGTCAGTCCCCAGGAGACTGTGGAAGACTCCATCCCTTTGCGTGTCCAGCCAAGTCTGTTTCCATCGGAGATGTTGTCTCATCCGCATGCCTTCTCTTCTATCTGGTGTAGCTTACTTCTTCTCATGGGTGGCAACGCTCTCTGGGCTAGTCAGAGACTTGCTGCAGGCAGCAAGAAGATTCACATCCCAGGATCCTTTAGGAAGGTCTCAGTGAGAGCGCTCAGGGTCAAAATGGCATTTCCAGCCAATTAACTGTGGTTTCTCTCCTTTCTTGTCTTCAATTTCAATCAGACGATTCCATGTTAAATATGGGTATAGAGGCTAAAAAATTTCAATAAAAGGAAGAATTAGGACAAGCATCATGGCACAAGCCTCTAATCCCAGCAGGCAGGCAGGTCTCTAAACTTAAGGCCAGCCTGGTCTACAGAGGGAGTTGTAGGGATGGCCAGAGGGATGTAGAGAAGTGCTGGGGTGTGTGTGCGTGTGTGCGCGCGCGCGCGTGTGTGTGTGTGTGTGTGTGTGTGTGTGTGTGTGTGAGAGAGAGAGAGAGAGAGAGAGAGAGAGAGAGAGAGAGAGAGAGAGAATAGAGAGAATTATTATAGGTTTACAGGATGACTGCACTGATAAAGTGCCATATCCTGTATGCCTTGGAAGCCTGACTCGGGCAACAGGGGATCAAAGAAAGGACAGACATACGTATAGGAAGCCTGGGATCAGTTGAGTTGTGTACCCACTACACACAACCCAAAATCCTAGAAATGCTTAGTACTTGAACACACTGATCGATCCTCACTTGGGGAAGGCTTTGCCCACTGCCATGGGTCTGGGGCACTTGGTTGACGTGGCTGTGCCCAGGGCAGACAACACACATTCACTCAGGACTTCATCCCTTCTTTACATAGTCAACTCAAGGATTCCTCAGCTCTCCAAAACAGAGCGCCTGCCATGCAGGATGAGGATCTGAGGGAGCAGAGCTCAGGACTCATGTGCAGGCTGCGCACTGTGGCAGGCTACTGCAACCCACTGGTTCTGTTTCCCTCGCTGCTGTCACTGCCAAGCACAGCACCCTAACATTTGGGAGGCAGAAGCATGTGGATCTCTGTGAGTTTGGGGCCAGCCTAGTCTACAAAGCAACTCCCAGCTCAGACAGGTCTACATAGTGAGATCCATGCGGTGTCTCCTCTTGCTCTCAATGAAATGGCACTGATCTGGCTTCCGTGTTCCGCCATTTCTGGCCTGGATGTTAGGATATAAAATAAATAGTGAGAAGCAGATATGTTGTGGGTGGGTGGAGGAGAAGTGCCCCCTTCTCCTGACCTGTCCACGTGGCCCATGTGAGCATCCCTGCCTTGAAGTGGCATCCCTTCCCTCTATTGCTAGAAGACACCGGGTTAAAAAGGAATGGACGCTGAGGTCACCGAGACACACATAAAAAGTAAGAGTTGATGCCACTCACTTTTAATAGAAGTGAATGGGAAATTGGGTACCATGACTCTCCCGTTGAGAGGCTGTGCCTTGCGGTAATTATTTTGAAGAGTCTCATTGTTGGGATCCTTGACAGAATTCTCTATCTTTGTAATCTACAGACAACAGAAGGTGAATTATGCAGGGGAAGCACTGGGAAATGTAAAGCATTTAGCTAGTGACTGGACAGGAGCTAGGATCTGTGTGACAGTGAGAGCCTGCTGGAAAACTTCAGGTCCAGCGGTTCTGAGTGGTCAGCCAGCTGTGACCTCATGTCTCACTCATCTGCCCTTCCATCCGTCATCCCACACACACTTGTGTCCTCTTTTTATATGAGTATTTGTTTAATGGTACAAAAAACAATCAGTAACAAATATATATCGTGGTAAGCTCAATATTTGTTTTCCTAAAAATATATTCTTATATATTTTATATAATCTTATATATAATATAAGTATATATTGAGAAGTGGGGTTTTTTTTTCTGCATGTGAAAGTCTGGATTCTCCATTTATTTCTACCCCTCTACCCCTCTAAGATTTTGAGTCTCCTGCCCTGTGACTAACACTTGATCTAATAATATTTATTTTATTTTATATTTTTTAGATAGTATCTCACTACGTAGCTCTGGGTAGTCTGGAACTCTCTATGTAGACCAGGCTAACCCCAAACTCCCCAAGTTCTGCCGGCCTCTGCCTCCAAGGTGCTGGAACTAAAGCCAGGCTGACTCCGACCTGGAAGTGAGGCATCTGCTGGATCCGTCTGCTCCACCTGGCACCCTTCTTTGCTATTTTTCACATTTCTACCTGCATTCCTCACTGGGCTATGGTTAGACTATTTTCCTATTCTGTCTTCCAGTGTACTAATTGTGTTTTTTTTCACGTATCATTTTTTTAATATGATGTATATACACAAAGAATATTATTCGCCCCTACAAAAGGATTATCTCTGTCAATAGCTATAACATGGATGAACCTGGAGTTATGTGGAATAAGCAACATACAGAAACACAAGTAACACATGATCTCATTAATATGTAAACCCTAAAACATACATCCATAGTTAGAGCTCAAAACACTAGTTACTATAGATGAGAAGAGGGTGGAGCAGGAAGGAAATGAAAGTTATGACAAAGGATACAGAGTAGGAGATACACTAATTGTGTTTTGAAGTAAATCTAACATGGTGTTAAACGCACTCATTCATTTTTGTTTGTTTGTTTTCTTTGCTTTTTTCCAGACTGGGTTTCTCTGTGTAGCCTCGGCTGTCCTAGAACTCAGTTTATAGACCAGGCTGTCCTAAAACTCAGAGACCTGCCTGCCTCTGCCTCCCAATTGCTGGAACTAATGCTGTGCACCACACCGCTGGGCCACTCATTCGTTCGTTGTGGTTAATATAGTTTCCTCCTACCAGGCAAGGTGGTGGCGCACGCCTTTAATGCCAGCACTTGGGAGGCAGACACAGGTGGATCTCTGTGAATTCCAGGCCAATCTAGTCTACACAGTGAGTTTCTAGACAGAAAAACGCCCGCCCCCGAACACATGTGTATGTGTGTCATTGTGTGTCTGTGTGTTTCATTCCCTAAAAGTCCTATTTGTTTTTTTTTTTTATTCTCAAGTCGGCTTAGTCATTTTGTGTTTTTTGTCCTTTCCCTGTATTAAATCTCTTTTTCTTTATACACATCATCAATTTTATACTGTTTTTCTGGTAATTCTCATGTCTGAAACTTTTGTGATTCTCACTCTGGTGACTCTCATTCTCCCTGCCACTTTCCTTGTGAGTTTTGGGAGTATCCTTGTTAGCCAGTCAGGGGATGAAGTCAGCTTTGATGGGGGCTGCTGTTACCTGGAACAAGGAGATCTTACTGGTATCTTGAAACACAATCCACTTGACGTTCTCTGTGCAGGGCGGAGTGGTGAGCGAGCCGAGATAGGTGTAATAGTGCTGGATGTCTTGAGGCAGCATGTTTCGAATGTTAACATTCTTCAGAGTTGTGGTTTCTCCTGAGGGAAAAGGCAGGGAATGCAGTAGGAAGGAGCTCTGCTGCCCAGGAGGGACAGCTCAGGCTCTGCCTCAGGGTATGGAATGTGACAGTGTCCTGACCTAAGCCAAAGAATCAAGAAGCTGAGGAGTGAAAACCTGTTTCCCCCTTGTGGAATTGGTTCTCTCTTTACATCTTTATGCAGGTTCCAGGGCTTGAGTTAGGTGCCAAATTTGAATGGCAATCCACGGTACCCACCACGCTATCTCATGGGCTGTTATCTCTGTCTTTTCATTTGTATGTGTGAGTGTGTGAGTGAGTGAGTGAGTGTGTGTGTGTGTGTGTGTGTGTGTGTGCATGTGGCACCTATGCATGCCTATATGCGCCCCCCCCCCAATGCCTGGCTTTTCACATGGTTGCCGGGGTTCGAACTCAGGTCCCCATGTTTGCACAGGAAGCACTTTCCTGATTGAGCTGTATCTCTCCATTCCCTGTCTCTCCCTGTTTCTTTGCATGGGAAACTCTTCAGTTGAAACATGGACATATTAGATAATATATGTAAACAAGTCTGTATTCCAGCCTTTAAAAATTGTCCGTGGGCATACATCTGTGGCCGCTGTGAGTTGGACAGAGGTCGGTCTCAAACTCCTTGTGACTTGTCTTTCTAAAGACGCTCTACACATGAGAAGTTCAGGCACATTCATGGCCACGCTGAGAGTGTCTCTGGTGTCTCCCCAGTAGAGATCTGACTGGCTGCTGTCCCTGTTGCTGGACTGTGGCCTCCCACTCTTCTGTCTGTGAGTGCTGTCAGTTTCTGACCACGTGATCACATTTGTTTTCTTCACTGACTGGTCCTTGGCTTGAGGCCTTGACCTCTACCTAGTCCTCTCTGCTGCCCAGCTTGAACAGCTCCTCATTTTTCCTGACCCAACCTGGTCCTGAAGAATCTTCCTGTTTGACCCCAGGAGGGACAGGGACCAGAGTGGCCCTGGGGTGGGGGAGTCCTCTAGGCCTCATGCATACTGGAGACTCTACCATCTTAACTTACTGCTTGCTGCTAGCCCGTGCTGCATGCTGGGAGGTGGGCTGTGTGATTTTGTTTGTTTTTTATCTTGCTTTGCAGTGTTTTGTTTGGGACTGACTTAGAACCCTCAGTCCTCTGTCTTGCCCTCCTGAGTGTGGGTATACAGCTTTGCACCACCACAACAGCTTTGTGTGTATCTTTTGAGATAATATGGAAGCAAATGTGTATTTTATTTTGTTGTAAATTTATCCAATTTTATATTAAGATTTTTAGAATTAGATTTCTGTCTACTTTGGACTTATTTTTTTTTTAGATTGTTTATTTTATATGTGTGGGTATTTGGTCTGCATGTGTGTCCGTGTACCACATGCAAGTCTGGTGCTCTCAGAGGCAAAAGAAGCCATTTGATCTCCTGGAACTGATTTTGAGCTGCCATGTAAGTGCTGAGACCAGAAGCTGAGTCCTCAGGAGTGGCAGCCAGGGCTCTGAACCTCTGAGCGCCTCTCCAGCCCTGATGCCTGTCTATTCTTTTCTTTTTTTCTTCTTAAAAAGAGATTTATTTATTTATTATTTATTTAGTATTCTTTCTGCATCTGTGCCTGCACACCAGAAGTGGGTACCAGACCTCATGTATAGATGGTTAGAACTCACCATGTGGTTGCTGGGAATTGAACCCAGGACCTTTGGAAGAACAGCCAGTGCTCTTAAGCTCTGAGCCATCTCTCCAGACCTATGCTGTCTAATTCTCATCAATGGTCCCTAAGTCCATTGTGTGGTCACTCTTAGGATGTGGAGCTGTTGCCTTTGTCTAGCTGTACTGGAGTCTTCATGTGGCCCACTACACCAGGCCATGTCTGCTCAAACCTTGAATTCCAAGTCTTTTAAGTCACCTATTACCTAGGGTTTCAGAGTTCATGACACAGGAGTGACCAAGGGCTGGAGAAATGGTCAACCCTTTACTGAGGGAGTTTTCTGAGGAACTCTGAGCTTAGGAAGGGATGGAGAGAGACACTGAAGGTCACGTGACAGTCACACTGCACATCTCATTTGGACATGAGGGCACAGCCCGATTGCAGACACACATGTGTAGTTGCAGCCTACCTCAATCCAGAACGCCACTACAGCCAAACCATCAGATTGCTCCTTGGCTCTCTCAAAGCTCTCGTAGTTTGCATTGTAGTGAACAACATGAACCTGTGAGTGAGAAAAAGCAGGTCAAGGTCCGGTCATCTGGACATCGAACACTTAAAGGATGCTAAGGGGGAAAAAAAAGGAAAGAACATGCTGCACTGAGAACCCAGCACCTACATCCAGTCACTAACCACACATCATGCTGTGGCTCAGCTTGTCCCCAGAGGACAAGAAACCAAGTTACACAGCCAGCCAGGACCATGTGAGCTCTTCCTAGGTTTAGGACCTAAACTGACTGAGATTTTAACACTAAATTGTGAGGCTTGTTTGCCAGAGGAAAAATGAATCGGCCCTCCTGCCACATGCCCTCCAGACTTACTACAGGGCCAGGACTTGGGTCAAATGACGCAGAGATTCATCTCACTGTCTCTGTCTCCCGGAAGGAGCTGAGCAAGAGTAAAACTGGGTAGTGACACCAGAGAATGACTAGAAAAAGACAGTAAGGTACTGTGGTCGGCCATGCTGTCACATGCTTCAAGCTCAGCACAGAAGTAGAGATGGAATCATCAGAATTTGAGGCTAATCTTGCTGCACCTGCAGCTGGAGGCTAGCCTGGGCTCCATGAGACCCTGTTTTAAATCAAACAAAACAGATTAATTTAGGAGCTGAGAATATAGCTCAGCTGCTGGGTGTCTGTCACACAGGCACAAGGCCTAGGTCCCCAGGATAGGATGAAAGAGATGATTTTTGAGCCATGTCTGTAATCAGCACTCAGGAGGATCATGAGTTCTTGACTAGCCTTGCCACAAAGTGAGACCCCGTCTCATAAGAGAAAAAGATCTGAATCAGCCGGATGATCAGCAGATCACAGTGTCTGAAGTGTTAGCCTGGCAACTTGGTTTAGCTCTTGTGCAGTAACAGTGAGTAAAAGCACTCTTAAAAAGGATCTGGTTCCAAACTATGAAAGCAATATCTGTTCTGCTCTCCCGTGCTGTCAAGGTCTTATTATTTAAAGTCATCAAAATGGGTGCAAGACCAAGAGATGACTCAGAAGCAGGGAAACTTGCTGGCAAGTCTGATGGCCTGAGTTTGCTTCCTATATCCTACAAGATGGTGAGATGAAAGTGAGTCATGAGATTCTCCCTTGATCTCCACAAGTGGGGTGTTACACGTTCTCTCTCTGTCTCTCTCTGTCTCTGTCTCTGTCTTGCTCCTCATTAATTTCAAAGCTTTAAAGGTGGCTGTGGACACGTATGTTTTCTTTTTGTGGGTTTCTCTGTGTAATCCTGGCTGTTCTGGAACTTGCTTTGTAGAGCAGGCTGGCCTCGAAGTCACAGAGATTCACTTGCCTTTGGCTCCTGAGTGCTGGGACTAAAGGAGTGTACTACCACTGCCTGGCTGCATGTTTTCCTAAAGTGCAAACATTCCTTTATGACATGTCCCTTTCTCTCTCCCCAAATTGTCTAAGGAGTTGGAGGTCTGATTAGAAGAACCTAACACGCTAATCCAACCTCGAAGACATGAACAGTCCCTCTGTAGAACACGCTATTTTATTTAAAGCCTCAAAAAAATTTATTTTCTCAAGAAGGGAAGAGCTTTAAAGGAGGAGTTTGCGGAGTCAGATCTGCTTGAGTGGGAGGAGCCAGGAGCCAGGACCACATAGGGCTTGTCACTGGATCTTGCCCTCACAGTTGCCAGCACTGGAGCAGCAACAAGAGAGATCCCAGCAACTTCCTGCTCCCAGCTCTCAGCTTCTAGGAGACAGGCTGTCTCCATCCTGCTCCCATTGACAGGCTGTCAACATCCTGCCTCCATTGACAGGCCTGCTCAGGCAGCTTGGAAAGGAGCTGTCCTTCGGAGCCTGTGGCTGTGCTGTTGGAAAACCCAGGCCCAGATCTCTCTGTCCCCAGATCCACCTACTAAAGGTTCCAGACTCTGAAAATGGATTCACTTTCCGAAAGCCTTTGTTCTCTCTGTGAGGAACGACAATTTATCCAGACAACAGGCATCTGAACATTTGCTGTCCTCAGATGACCATCAGCGGGGCTGAGGCAGAGTGCCTGCCCGGCTCTATGTAAATTGTTCATGGTAGCACTCTACCATTAGCCCAGACTCAGGAAGCATACATGGGAAGGGTCAGGAGCTCAGGGTCATCCTCGGCTGATGTCAGCTGGGTTGTCTTACAAAGGAGGAATGTTTCCCCCCACCTTTTCCACAAGGCTCCCTATGCCTCACCCGATGTTTGGCTGTGAGTCCCAGCTTCTGTTTCGAGGCACTGCTAAGTAAAATCTCTTAAGCTAACCCTGCTTGACTCCTTGTCTGCAAGCACAGCAGGGCATCGTTAGCGGTGTCAGGTGTTGGTTCTCTCCCATGGGGTGGGTCTTGGCTTGGCCCAGACATTGTTTGCACTTTCCCTCACTCTCTGCTCCATCTTTATCCCTACACATTTGTAGGCAGGGTGGATTTTGAGTCAAAGACTTTGAGGTTGGGTTGGTGTCCCCCTCCCTGTACTAGGATACTTGTCTAGTTAGAGGTTGTCCTCCTCTTCTGTCTCTTAGCCACTGTTACAGTGAGTCTGTGCTAGAGTCCCTCTCATATCCCACTGGGAGCCAACCCTGGCTTAAGTCTCTAGCATGTCACAGAGATGCCCTTGCCCACGGTTTCTCTTTGCTCTACAGGCCTTTTGTCCTCCCACCCACACTCTCCCCAGGTCTGATCTTCACCGTCATATATTTCTGGGTTTCCACTCATATTTTGTTTCCTCTTTTCAACCCCCACCTCTGTCTATTCAAGGGGGCGGGGAAGGACTTGGAGGTGACAGGAACTTCACAAGAAGACCAGCTTAGCCAGCTAAATAGCCCCCAGAGGGGCCTGGTGAGACAGAAGCTTCAACCAAGGACCTGGCATGGACTGGACCTAGGCCCCTTCAAAATGTAGCTGATGGACAGCTCAGGCCTCATGTGGGTCCTTTAGTAAGGGGAGCAGCCTTTCTCTGACATGGAGTTATTGTTTTAAAATTATCTGTATTATCAGCATTATCTGTAGGCCTGGCTAGTGATCAATTAAGACCCAGACAGACACTTGTTATATTGTAAAATAGCCTTAGTTAACCAGGGGCAGGGCAGATATCATTCCTCTAAACTACCTCCCTTAGTGGGGCAGGCGTGGGATCCCTGCCTCAATCCCATGTCATCTGTTTCTAATAACTTTTATCAAGGTACCACCCACCCATAATTCCAAATACTTGTTAATGTTCTTTATCTGGGCTAGATTTTCCATCCACGCCAGCCATGTGTTTCTCCTCTAGCTAACCCATGGCAGCCTTCCTCTCTTCTCTTCAGGTCTCTTTTCTTTCTCCTCATGGCAGTCTTTCTTTTCTTTTCTCCAGGATTCCTCTCTCTTGTAGCCCCATCTATCTCCTTGCCCTGCCCAGGTGGGATGGCTTTTTATTAAGCAAAAGTTGGGTCGCACAGACTGCAAGCAGTAATTAGCATCAAAATACATTAGACCATCCCCCAACATGGACTCTCCTGTCAGATTTTCAATTACGTCCCCCCTGGTGGGACTGCCTTGCCAGGCCACAGGGGAAGAGGACATGCAAAGCTCTCTCTGGTACTTCGTGATGGACTGGGGTGGATGGGAAGAAGGGCTCCCCTCTTCTGTGGAATATCGGGGTGATGGGTAAGAGGGAGGATGGGTGGTACCCAGGGCAGGGGTGGGGGAGGGGAAGGAGAAATGTTGACAAGTATAGCCAGCCCTCCCCAGGTTTGCCTAGCATGTGCAGGGCACATAGGTCTCTGCATGCTGCTTCTGGCACACGCTACCTGTTTTACCTGTGTGTCCATTGTTAGTCATGGAGAGCTGCGACTCCTTCTCCTAGTTGGACAGGTTCATAATGGTTGGCGTGCTTCTTGCTGAATGCAGGTCGATGGGCGACAGCTTCTTCCCTTGGCAGGTAGGGTACTTCTCAACCCACTCATCTTCTGCCGGCCAGTCCCTTGGAACAGGAGAGGGTGGGGCCCTGATCAGAGCTACCCAGCCGAGCCTCCTCTAAGGTTGTGCTTGGGACTTCTGGGTGGGAGACCCACAGGGCAGCCATCCAGATACAGAAGCAGGCCCTTCAGAAGGCAAGCCAGGAGAGTTCACGCTAAGCCCAGGACCTGGGCTGTGGCAGTGGTGCTCCTACTCCTCCTTTGTGGCTGCTGGATTTAAGAACCAGAGCTAGTGACTCCTTCCAGGGGTCCCCTGCAGAGTAGCCGGCCCCCTCCCTTAAAGTAGTGTCACAGTTAATGGATGGGTTGGAACGAGCCTGGTGTACCAATAACCTTGACCTCATCCTAAGAGGGCGTAGTTTCTCCTTCCAAGCGCTGGACTTGAGCCCCCAGCTTCGCCTGCTCCTGGAACCTTCCTCAAACAGCAGCTCTCTTCCGGCTCCAGCCCCTTCTTTGGGTTCATAGGAAGTCAAAGGCCACCCAGGTGACAACCCATGACTACAGGGCAGCTGAAGAATTCCCATGTTAAAAGGGTGGTACAGACCTGTAGCCCCAGCACAGGAGAGGCAGAGGCAGGAGGATCACGTGTATAAGGTCATCCATTCTCACATACAAAACAAGTTCAGGGCCAGCCTGGGCTACATTAGATCATGTCTTTAAAAGCAACACAAAAACACTATAATAAAATTTGGACATATCTATAGTTCAAGCTTCTCAGGAGGTGGAGGTGAGGGGATTTTTTTCTTTTCTTTTGTTTTTTTTTTTTGGTTTTGTTTTGTTTTGTTTTTTTGTTTTTGTTTTTAGAGGGAGTAGACTCTTTTGAACCCAGGAGTTAACTTGCTTTTTTTTTTGAGACAGCTACTATGTGGTCCAGACTGGAGTTCAATTTGTGGCACTTCTCATGTCTTAGTCTTTAGATTATTAATATTACAGTCGTGTGATACCAGATATAACTGAGACCGGAGGTTCAAGGTCAGCCTAGGCAACATAGTGAGATACTTTCATTTAAAGAGAAAGAAGAAACTGGCGGTGTGGGTGCACACCTGTAATCCTGGCACCTGTGAGGCAGAGGCAGGTGGATCTCTGAGTTCTAGGCTAGCTTGTTCTACAGGACAGCCAAAGCTATACAGGAAAACAAAAAACCCTGTCTTTAAAAAAGAAGAAGAAAAGAGAGATGGAGGGGGAGGAAGAGAGGAAAGCAAGGTTGACAAGTTTCTGATTTAAGAGATGGTTAATAATCCTGGGGTCAGTAAAGATGGGACTCACTGCAGCTAACAGAGCCCACCCCCGTCCCTTGCCAGCACTAAGGGGTTTTGTTAGACAATTTGGTTTGGTTTGGTATTGGTTTTTCAGACAAAGTCTCTCTATGTAGGCCTGGCTGTCCTTGAACTTACAGGGATCTGTCTGCCTCTGTTCCTGACTACTGAGATTAAAGGAGCAGGTCACTATGTCCAGCTCTGTATAGCCCTTTGCAATTGAGGACCCTTCCAGGCAGCTTTCAGTGAACACACACACGGCTTGTTCTAGGAACGGTGCTCACGTCGGTGCTTCTTGGTTTGTAATCAACAGAGAAGCTGATTATTTTCTCACACTAGCCAATAACTCAAACCAATTTTTAAACAATTCTTTCTTAGAGGCAAGATGCCAAGATCAAGGAAAGAGGCCCTTCCCTGATCCAAATGCTTCGGGTCAGGGTCTTTCGGATACTGCGAAGGAGCCCGGGCCATAGCTCAGCAGTAGAGCTTGCCATGCGTGCACAAGGCTGGGCTCCAGTGCTAGGGGAACCTACCAGGCATTTCCAAAAGTCACCCTGTTCTCCAGGCCCTTGGCCCCATGGGAGTAAGACCTTCAATATGGTAATCTCTGATACCATAGGAAAGACAAAGATTTGTGAAGGAGAGAAACCTGTTCCTCAGGATCCCAAGTGTGGGATCGAATGGTCTAGTAAGAGAACAGGTGAGGTTAATTCACTAGAAGAGCAACCACCTGGTGCAGGAGCTTAATTGCTACCAGATGAAAAAGATCCCGTGAACGGACTCTGGGAGGAGATATATAAATGAGCTCAGAACTGGCGGCCAGGCAGATTGGAGACTTGTGATAGTTTTGGCTGTTCATCACTGCACTTTGAGACGCTCCTAGAGGGAACTGCTGGAGGGAAGGCTTCAGAGCTCCGGCTCCTGCTGAGGTTCTGGGGTCTGGTTACCCCAGGTTCCAGTGGAAGAAATCCTGCAGCTCCCAACGCGAGAATCGTTCCTCGGGACTGATATCCTTAAGGTTTTGTTGTTGTGTCAATTAATCCTCATTTCCTACTGTTTTGGTTAATCCGGTTATAATTGACGCAGGCTCAGTCAATAAGTTGTTAATAAAATATTTTGGTTAAGAAAATTGAGTCTACAGATTTGCCATCTTTGAATGTCCATCTTCCATCACCTCTGAGCCACTCACTGCCAGTACGTAAGATGGCCAAGTGACACTGGAAAGCCCCAATCTTCCCAGGCAGCTGTGGACCCTTCTCTGAATAGGGTAATTGATAGAGCTGCCCTCTGAGCCTCCGCAATGTTCCTGACTGTCACCTTGATTTAGGACCTAAAGTCCACTCTGAATGTGTGTCCTTGTGTGAGGGGCGGACCATGAAGAGCAAATGTGTGTCCAGTGACACTTTGGTCTCCCCATCCAGCAACCTCCAGCCTCCCCCAAGGCACTACCATCCCCAACATGGTTCTATAAAGATACAAGTGGGAAGATTCTTCTCTAGTTCCCCTTGGAAAGGCTGACTGGTCATAAGGTCAGTAGGCTCTGATGGAGGCAAGGCGTCCTGGGGGAACAGTGAGTGGGCACATTTCTGAGGAGGAAGCTGTCTGTGGTCCAGCAGTCTCTATGAGGCCATGGGTGTCCTTTCTAGACACCTCGATTGTCACATATTCTGACACCAATGAGAGGTTCACAGTGAGAAGTGGGTTCTTGAAGCAGCCAATACTGGGTGGAAAAGCTTTTGAAGCTGCCAACAGAAGCCGGGCTGAGGCAAAAGGCTGTCTCCTCTCCTCCTTCAGGGTTGTAAGTCTATTTGCTTATTAATTGATAGCAAAACAAATGTGAACCCACAAGGAGTAGGCAGACCCCAACAGAGGACCCAGGTCCAGTACAGATGGCGGCCTTGTCACTGTCTTGAGGTGCCAGGTGGTGGCTTGCTTACCTGAGTAGCTCCAGTGATCCAGGGCCTGGATGCCCAGGAGGAACAGGAGCACCACGTTCACCACAGCCCTCATGGTGGATGCTGTCACCCTGAATGCAGGGCTACACTTCTTTTAAAAGCTCAGAAACTGTAAATAACAATTTCCCAGGCTTAGCTGGCTGATCCGCCATTGCTGTGCCACTGAACAGTAACACCTCCCCACAATGGACCTTCTGACATGGTGCTGTGTGCGCGTGCCTCGCCTTTTCCAAAGTCATAACCACAGCCAGTTAGCTCATGGCTCACTGCTCCACATCCATGGACACTGTGTCCAATGGCCACACAGTGCAGGCATTGTGGCCCTTGAGAGATGAGTGACCTGTAGGGATGTGAAGAGCCTGAGGCACAGTGTACCCAGAAACGGGCTTCCTGGATGATGACATTAGTTCATCTGCCGTTTCTCCTGGCTGCTGAGGGAACCACACGGGCCTGAAAACCTTGCCAGATTCCAGTTGGTATTTCCTGCCTGTTTCATAATGGACATAATCACATCCCCTATTGGGGGGCACAGAGAGATTGCTCAGGGGCCAGGAACACTGGCTGCTCCTTCAGAGAACCCAGGTTCAATTCCCAGCACTCACACAGCAGATCACAGGTTTTGTAAATGGACTTCCAGGGGATCGGAAAGCCACATGCAGACATACATTCTGGCAAAACAACAATGCATGTGAAATAAAAATAAATAAGTTTAGAGGAAGAAGAAGAAGAAGAAAAAGAAGAAGAAAGAACATTCCTGATGCCTCATGGTTGACCCTACCAACCACCCCTAGCCCTGGGCCAGCTAAGTAACTGGAAAGATAGCTGGGCAGGCTAGCTTTAGGGAAAATGATGGGGGAGCCCCCTGCTCACTGTCCCCAGTGTGCGATGCTGGAATAGCAACATGGTAGCATTAGTCACATCAAGTGTATGAGAGGTGGCGGGTCGCTCATACTTCAAAGGGCCCCCTGCTGCCACTTAGTCAAGGGACACCCATTGCTGGGAAGATTCCACTGAGGTCCTAGACCCATAAAACTCAAGGAATCTCGAAGGAAACAGCTACACAACTAATCTGTGCCTCAGTTTCCCCATCTTCAGTAGGAGCTTGTGACAGTGAACACACACACACACAGGAACTCAGCAGTACATTTACGTGTGGGCTCACTGCAGGGCCTGATATGTGTTGACTGGCAGTATTTTTGAACCTTTCATGTTATGAAAAGGAAGTAACTTACATTTGTCACCCAGTTAGTGAGGGACCAGAGGTTACAAAACATTTGCTCTTCAGCTCACTCAAACAACACTGTACTATCTTGGCTAAGTCAGTCTGTGCTCTCTGAGCTAAGTCAAGTCTTGCCTGGTCTCCTGAGCCCCAGGACCAGCCAAAAGGGCCACCTTGTTAACCCCGTGAGCCCCCGTCTCTACTGAACAGTTTAATAAATTTCATCACAATTGGGAGACTGAAGCAGAAAGAGTGTGGTGAGTTGATGACCTCCAGGAGTTGGAAGCCAGCCTATGCTACAGAATGAAGCTGGGGGTGGGGGAGGGAGAGGGGTGGGGGGCAAGGAGGAGAGATGGGCTACTGGAGATGGCTCAGCAGTTAAGATGGAATGCTGTTCTTGCAGAGGGCCTGGGTTCAGTTCCCAGTGCCCACGCCAGGCAGATCACAACCATCTGTAACTCCAGATCCAGGGAATCTGATACACTTCCAGGCTCTGTGGGCATCAGCACCTGACCCACACTCACACCACAGCTTCACATGTGTGCTCAGAGAGTAATGTGAGAGAAGGCTGTAGCCCGGGGAACTCAGAGTAAGAAGGGCTTTGGGAGGTAGGAGGTAGGAGGTCTCTAGAAAGTAGCAAAATGGATTATGTACACACACACACACACACACACACACACACACACACACACACACACTCACTCACTCACACATGCTTGCTTGCATGCATGCATAAGTAATAAAGTAAAAAGAGAAAAAGAAACAAAAATGCTATTGTGAGCTGTGGCTGTAGCTCAGTTGTAGAGCTCTTGTCCAGTGTGTGCAAATGCCTGGATTCAATCCTGACCAACACATAAACTTGGTGCTGTAGCATATGGCCATGTTTCCAGCACTCAGACATTAAAAACTCACCCTTGTCTATATATTGATATTGAGGTCAACCTGGATGACAGTGACACGCTGTCTATAAAAGGAAAGAAAAGAAAACCAACATCCCACCAACAAGAGAGCATCTTGGTTCAAACTGAGTAAAAAACACAAATGGAGCCAGGGTCTTCCTGTTTATCTGAGGCTGGCCTTCAACTCAGAAATCTGCTCACCTCTGCCTCCAGAGCTCTGGGGTTTAAGGCATGTATATTTTCCTTGGGAATCTGCATTGGGAAACTGAGTGTGTTGCTTAGGGTCAGGAGGCAGCTGCTCTGAGGAGGCTCAGAGAGTAATGTGAGAGAAAGCTGGTGCCGAGGGAACTCAGAGTAAATGGGGCCTTGGGAAGGCAAAATCCAATAGGAAGGGAAGGAGGCAGAGGAGAGAGAACAATCATTCTGAGGTAGGAGGGCTCCAGGAAGTAGCAACATTTATTGTGTTTGCCATCGCAAGCAGCTCCCAGCCACATGTCCCGTGGTGTTATGCAACCCTGAGGTTAGCGTTTTGGAGATCATGGCAGACAGCCCTGTGCTTCTCTAACCGTGAGTCTCCTTGCATGTTGTACATGGCTGCAGTGATTGGGTCTGTAACGTCAAGCCCACTGCCAGGACCATCCCTCAGGTTTGCTGCCCATGCTCATGTCCAGAGGCCATGCTGTCCACCCCATGCCCAGAGGCCATGCAGCCCACCCCAAAGCCCAGAGGCCATGCTGCCCACCCCATGCACAGAGGCCATGCTGCCCACCCCATGCACAGAGGCCATGCTGCCCACCACATGCACAGAGGCCATGCTGCCCACCACATGCACAGAGGCCATGCTGCCCACCACAGGCACAGAGGCCATGCTGCCCACCCCATGCACAGAGGCCATGCTGCCCCCACCCACACAAAGAGGCCATCCTGCCATACATACAGAATCAACTGAATTTTGAGAACGAGAACTTTAAGGACAAAATACTAGATTTTCCAACAATTTTCTGGGTCAATTATATCAAAAAACAAATTAAAAATATTAAAAAGAAAGAACTTTAAAATTTTGTTGATTTATTAGTAATGGACTGAAAGTGTGTGCGTGTGTGAGTCAAAGAACACCTCTGTGAGTCAGTTCTCTCTTTCTATCTTTATGCAGCTTTTGGGAATTGAACTCAGTTTCCCAGGCCTTCACAGCAAGCCCTTCTTCCTGCTGAGCCATCTCACCGGCCCAGAAGTTGAACCTTCTTTTTCTTTCTTTCTTTCTTTCTTTCTTTCTTTCTTTCTTTCTTTTTTTTTTTTTGAGACAGGATCTCTTGACTGTCCCTGAACTCACTATGTAGATCAGGCTAGCCTCAAAGTCAGAGACTCTCCCTGCCTCAGCCTCCTAAGTGCTGAGAGTAAGGACATGTGCCACTGTGCCTGGCTGAAGATGGACATTTTTATCCATCCCTGCACCACAGCAGCATTTGGAGGCATCGCAGGCTGTGGCTCCCCTCCTCAAGCTCTCAGTACCGGGGTGAGTCTCATGTGGTGTCCAGCAGAGAGCCTTCCTCATCAAGTTTCTCTGTTTAGAAGGTAGAAGGCTGGGGAAGGCTCCCTTAGTAACGTGCTCGCCACGAACAAGTGAGGACCAGAGTCCCAGCACCTGGTAAAAAGCTGTGTGTGGTAGCACGCACCCGTAAGCCTGGGGCTGAGGCTGCGAGATCACAGGAAGGTGCCTGGGGCTTTCTGGCCAATCTAGTCAAATCAGCTCACTCTAGGTTCAAAACTGATTGGAGAGCGATTGAGGACACCCAACATTGACCTCCGACCTACAAGTGTGGGAGTGTGAGAGTGTCATGAACACACGCACTCACAGAGAAGAGGGCTAGAAAAACAATGCAGTTTTAGACAGTTTTCTTCCCTGAAGCCAGGCATGGGAGTTTCAGCACTCAGTACTTGGGAGGCAGAGGCAGGTGGATCACTGAGAATTCAAGGCCAACTTGGTCTACAGGAGTGGGTTCCAGGACAGCCAGAGCTCCATAGTAAGAACTCTGTGTGTGTGTGTGTGTGTGTGTGCTGGGGACCTTTGTCTGAAATTTTTAATGTATTCATAATGGGAGCTTCTGGGGACTGCTCTAGTTTTCTATAATGGTCATTTGAGCAAGTGACCCCTTCTGTGTGGATATCAAATCAGGGATATTTACTCTACACCACACCTGATACTTCCCCTCAATACATTTTCCTTTTTAATAAATCGTGACCAGTTAGTGACCTGGAAGGCTGGCACAGAGACACATTCGAGAGATGCTTGCTTAGAGGACTCTCGTCAGCTCACTCAGCTCACAGAGCTGTCCAGTCTCAGCCAGTTTCAGGCTAGAGGGAATTTACAAGCACCCTGTTATGACAGAGGTCGATCCAAAGACTTGGGACAAGCTGTTCTCTTTGCTGAACTGTCACTCAGGCTAAGCAAACATCAATGGGAATCTTCAGGCAAATTAACTTCCTCTCAATGGGCTCCTTTATCTCCTCGCCATTCTTCTCCGTAAGCTGACCATTCAGACACACCCCCAAGAAACAAAGTGCTCAAATGAGGTCAGCCTGGGCTGCATAGTGAGACTCTGTATCAAACAAATAAACAACAACAAAAACAAAAATAAAGCAAGAGTCGGGGTTTAGTCAAGTTGGTAGGCATCAACTGCCAAAGTCCAGCTTTGGGAGGAGCAGGGGAGAAACTGGGACAGGATACTTTAGCTCTTAGGTCGCCAAGCTAATGGCTCAGGCAGCTGATCACAGTGGATGAAACTGTAACGCGCGTCCAATAAAATGAGCCATTCTTAAGATAATAAAAGAAAGAAAGAAGTAGAAAGAGGGGAGGGAGTGGAGGCTCCCTTCTCTAAGGACTCAGCCTAGCTGCGCTGCTGCTAAGGAGGAGTACTTCAACAGGCTACTTTTATCCTGCACCCAGGACTGCTCAGCTTCTAGCAAAAAAACTATAGGGAGTTGTGAAAAAAAGGCCCTTTGATCTGAGATCAGCTCCTGCCTAAAGTAAACGCAGGCATGTTTATCTTAGAAGGCTGATGGTAACGCTCTGAGTCTGTTAACTTATCTATGAATCTACAGAGAGGTAAGAGAGAGACAGAAAAGAGACCAGTCGCACACACAAGCACTCAAGAGGAAAAGGTGGATGGGGTTAAAGTATCTTCTGGTTACAGTTCTTACCCTTGTGATACAAGTTCTCTATGTCATAAAAGAATTACTTCATAGTCAAAAAAGGAAGAGGACAGGAACCACAGACACAAGCATCACCCACAGAATACATGAGATGGAAGAGAGAATCACAGGGGTAGCAGATATGAGTGAAGAAACCCTCCTGCAACATAATAATCAAAACACTAAACGTATAGAAGAAAGAAAAAATATCAAAGGCTGCAGTAGAATAGGGCCACATCACACATAAAGGCAAACCTATCAGAATTATACCTGACTTCTAAACAGAGACTATGAGGGCCAGAAGCGCCTGGACAGACATCATACAAACACTAAGAGACCACAGATGCCAACCCAGACTACTATACCCAGCAAAACTTTCAATCACCATAGATGGAGAAAACAAGACATTCTGTGACAAAGCCAAGTTTAAACCATGCCTACCCACAATCCAGCCCCACAGAAGATACTAGAAGGAAAACGACAACCCAAGGAGGCTAGCTTTTCCCAGGAAAACAAAAGAAATAAATAACCCCACACTCACAAAACCAAAAGAAAGGAAACACACATACACTCTACCACCAACAACCTCAAAACAAACAAACAAACAAACAAACAAACCAGGAAGCAATAACTACTGGTCTTTAATATCTCTCAACATCAATGGCATCAGTGAAAAGACACAGGCTGACAGAATGGATTCATAAACAGGACCCATCATTCTGCTGCATACAAGAACACACCTCAGCAATAAAAAACATTTCCTGAGAGCAAAGGGCTGGAGAAGATTATTCCAAGCGAGCAGACTCAGGAAGCTGGAGAAGCCATTCTAGTGTATGGAAAAGTCAACTTTCAACCAAAACTAACCAAAAGAGATGGGGAAGAGTACTTCATACTCATCAAAGGAAAAACACACCAAAATGATGCCACAATCTTGAGCATCTATTCCTCAAATGCAGGAGCACGCACATTTCTAAAAGAAACATTTCTAAAGCTTAAATCGCACATCAAATGCCCCATGTTAATAGTGGGAGACTTCAACACTCCACCCTTTGCAATAGGCAGCTCATCAAGGCAAACACTAAATGGAGAAATAATGAAACTAATGGACGTCATGAATCAAATGGACCTAACTGATATCTACAGAACATTTCACCCAAACACAAAAGAATGTACCTTCTTCTCAGCACCTCACAGAACCGTGTACAAAACTGACCATACACTTGGTCACAAAGCAAACCTCAACAGACACAAGGAGATCAAAGTAGTCCCTTCCGTTTTATGGGACCACCGTGGATTAAAACTGGGAGACAACAACAGTAGAAGCAACAGAAAGCCTACAAACTCATGGAAAGCAAACAACTCCCTACTCAATGACCACTGGGTCAGGGACAGAATAAAAATAAATAAATTAAAGACTTCCTAGAATTCAATGAAAATGAAAACATAACTTACCCAGATTTATGGGGCACAACGAAAGCAGTGCTAAGAGGAAAGTTCATTGCACTAAGTGCCTTCATAAAGAAATTGGAGAGATCCCATACTAGCAACTTAACAGCACACCTGAAAGCTCTAGAACAAAAAGAAGCTGACTCATCCAAGAGAGAAGTACATGGCTGGGAATAATCAACCTCAGTGATGAAATCAATAAATTAGAAACAAAGAGAACAATTCAAAGAATCAACTAAACCTAGAGCTGATTCGTTAAGAAAATAAACAAGATGGACAAAACCTTAGACAAACTAACTGAAAGGCAGAGGGAAAGTATACAAATCAACAAGATCAGAAATGAAGGGGGAAGATACAAGAAAGACCCCAAAGAAACCCAAAGAATCATTAGGTCTTACTTCAAAAGCCTATGTGCCACCAAATGTGAAAATCTAAACGAAACGGACAATTTTCTTGATAGCTACCAGTTATCAAAATCGAATCAAGATCAGGTAAACAAACTAAATAGTCCTATTATCTCCTAAGGAAATAAAAGAAGTCACCAAAAGTCTCCCAACCAAAAAATTACCCAGGGCCAGATGGATTCAGCACAGAATTCTACCAGACCTTCAAAGAAGAGCTAATACTAATTCTCTTCAAACTATTCCACAAAATAGAAGGAATATTACCAAAGTCACCTATGAGGCCACAGTCACCTTGATACCTAAACGACACAGACTCAACAAAGAAAGATTTTCAGACCAATTTCTCTTATGAACATGGAAGCAAAAATACTCAAATAAAATATTTGCAAATCAAATTCAAGAACACATCAAAAATATCCTCCAGTATGACCAAGTAGGCTTCATCTCAGACATGCAGGAGGTGGTTCAATATATGAAATCCTTTAATGCAGTTCACCCTATGAGCAGAGAGAAAAAAAGTCCCTTAAAACCAAAGTTACTGGTGCACACCTAAGTGCCTGGCGTATACTGTTAATTACTTAAAATTGCAAGATGCCACTGTTTTTGACTAAATTCATTCAACAAACCAGGATAAACAAGTTTTCTATTCAAAAAATTAATCACTGGGGGCTAGAGGCATGGCTCAGCAGTTAAGAGCACTGGCTGCTCTCCCAGAGGACCCAGGTTCAAGTCCCAGCACCCACATGGTAGCTCACACCTGTCTGTAGCTGTAGTTCTGGGGTTCCTGACACCCTCACACAGACAACCGGCAGGCAAAGCACCAGTGGACATAAAATAAAACTACATTTTTTTTCTTTTCTTTCTTTGTTTTTGTTTGGTTGGTTTTGTTTTTGTTTTCCCCAGACAGGGTTTCTCTGTGTAGTCCTGGCTGTCCTGGACTCACTTTGTAGACCAGGCTGGCCTTGAACTCAGAGATCCACTTGCCTCTGCTTCCTTGAATGCTGGGAAAAAGGTGCATGCTACCGCCTGGCTATAAAAATAAATGCAAAAATTTTAAAAATAAATCAACATGGAGTCACACTGCAGTGGTGCTGGATCACCAAGCCAAACAAACTCATTGTTTTAGCAAATAAATCAAGCTTAAAGAGAGATCACAGCTCAATGTCCCAACAGGACAGTTTCAATTGGTCATGATAATGACCTTCCTCCTACCTTAATCCTTTCACAAAACTGACCTAAATAGGCTGCTGTTATTCCACCTATGGCAGTTTTCCCATGTCACTCCCTGACCCTGCCTAACAAGGGAAGCATTTTGGAGCCCTCAGACTTTTCTGCTCTTTGTTTTTGTATTTTTATTTCACAAGACATGTTTCTCTGTATAGCCCTGGCTGTCCTGGAACTAACTCTCTCTCTCTCTCTCTCTCTCTCTCTGTCTCTCTCTCTCTCTCTCCCCCCCTCTCTCCTTTCTCGCTCTCCCCCCTCTCTCTGTCTCTCTCCCTCCCTCTATACCTCCCCTGCCCCCTGTGGACCAGGCTGGCCTTGAACTCACAGAGATGCTCTGTGTTATTTTATTTACTCTGTGCACCTGTGTGTGCTGGCATGTGGTCACATGTGCAGTGGTACTCAAGCTGGGGTCAGAGGACAGCTTTAGAGAGTTGTTTCTTTCCTGCCAGCACATGGGTCCTGGGGATTGAACTGATAACCTTAGGCTTGCCAGCAGGAGCCTTTACCCACTGAGCCATCTCACTGGCCCCTGCTGCTGCTCTCTTCAGCCCTTATCTGTCTATGAAGACAGCTTCTCTGCTCAGCTCCTCAGAACACTTAGTTCTATAGTATGGGATGAAGTTTCACCCAATTCTACGTATAAAAACAAATCCAATTAAGATCCTTCAACTAAATTGTTGTGTTATATGTGGATAATACACATCACACCTCGTTCCTGTCATGAGACAGTGAAATGCAGACATATGAAAGAATGCAGATGAGCCTCAGAAACACGCTGAGCAAAAGAAGCCAGACGCATAGGCTGCTGATATGTGATTCTATGCACATAAAACCTACAGGGTAAGTAAACGGTGATTGTGTCCTGTTCCAGATTGTGGAGGGGACCTTGTGTCTAGTAATGTGTCCTCATTAGCAGGTGGCTCTTGGATATCAGGAGCTAATCCAGTCTACTCCCTTTAA
>OU015367.1:80142972-80153458 GCA_907164505.1 Acomys kempi
ATGGTTCATGACACAGGAGTGACCAAGGGCTGGAGAAATGGTCAGCCCTCCACCAAGGGAGCTTTCCCAGTAACTCTGAACTTAGGAAGGGATGGAGAGAGACACTGAAGGGCATGTGACAGTCACACTGCACATCTCATTGGACGTGAGGGCACAGCCCGATTGCAGACACACATGTGTAGTTGCAGCCTACCTCAACCAAGAACGCCACCACAGCCAAACCGTCAGATTGCTCCTTGGCTTTCTCAAAGCTCTCGTAGTTTGCATTGTAGTGAACAACATGAACCTGTGAGTGAGAAAAAGCAGGTCAAGGGCCGGTCATCTGGACAGCGAACACTTAGAGGATTCTAAGGGGGAAACAAGGAAAGAACGTGAGCTGTTCCCGCTGAGGCCCCAGACGATCTCACACACCCCTGACCTCTCTCCTCCCATGCAGGCTACAGGTCCCAGCAGCCAAGACCAGAAAATTCCCTGAGACTGTAAAGAGGGAAAGTGGGGTTCTGGAAGATGGTGGTTCTGGTTTGCCTTGAATCAACCTCCCTCCTGGAAGAGGCTGAATCATATGAGGCCACTATGCCCTACTTAGGCCTCTAGAGGGCTTGAGGAGAGAGTGAGCAGCGGAGGCCTCTCCTCAGGAAGCCTCTGTAATCAGCAGTAAGCCTGAAATCAGCCCAAGGATGGACATAGGCCACAGAGGGACCCTAAAGCTCTAACACATGAATTCAGATGAAACAGAGGCAAGCCTGCCATGCTGTGAGGAAAGAGAGATCCTGTTTACATTCCCTCACAGAGTGGTGACCAGGGAGTAGTTTCTGAATAAATCAAAAACAAAATCAACCACAGGGTGACTGAGCCATCACCACTTCACAGAGTCATATTGGCTATTTTAATAAGGAAGGCAGAGCCTGGGAGGCGGCTCAGTTGGTAAAGCACCTGCTGTGTGAGCATGAGGAACAGAGTTCAATCCCCAGCACCCTCCAAGGAAAACTGGGCAAGCAGTGCAGGCCTGTAATCTAAATGCTGAGCCTGGGACAGAAGGATCCCTGGGTTCAGTGGCCAGGCAGTCTAGCTAGCTGAAGAGATCCAGACGCAGTGGGAGAGCCTGTCTCAAAACAACAATTGGGCAGCGCATGTCTTTAATGCCAGCACTTGGAAGGCAGAGGCAGGTGGATCACTGTGAGTTTGAGGCCAGCCTGGTCTCCAAAGTGAAACTAGGACAGCCAAGGCTACACAGAGAAACCCTGTCTCATAAAAGATAATAATGAAAATAACAACAATAATAATTGGAGTGTGATAGAGGAAGGCAATGTCAACCCCTGGTCTCCAACATATGCATATATACATGCATGCACACTCACATGCATGTGCACATACATGACACCTATATAACACAAACATACAATACATATAAACTGAGAAGTGATGATGGAGCTTGAAGGAAAGTGAACCCTGTTAGAGTCCTCACATACCTCCACTGCACGTCTCATCCCATCAATGGTGTGTTCAGAGCCGCTGATTTCTGGGAGTCCGCCCCCCCAGTGCAAGTGCATCTGCTCAGCTTTGTATATAGTGCCGTCAGAGTCTATCATGTGCATGCTGTCGGGCAGGGTGATCTCCACTGCAAGAGAGAACAAAACACAGGGACACTCAGAGTTTGCGGTAACAGCTCCCTGGTCATCTCCCACCCACAACCCAAGACAACTGAAGGTATTATAGATGGATGAGAGTGCGGTCCCCAAAGGGAAGGGGGAGTGGTGCACAGGACACAGAGCAGTCAAGATGGATGCTAGGACACCTCTCTGTCCAGAACCAACAGGCTGTGGGGGAGGGGAGACTCCAGTGCAGCAGATCCAGCTTGTTGGTCCTATAAAATGGGAAAGCTCAGAAAAGATATTTTCCACAGTACATGCCTGTACTCCCAGCACTTGGAGGCTGAGGCAGGAGGATAGCTAGTATAAAGCATGACTTCCTGGCTTTCCGCATGAGCCTGTTAGCTAGCCCACAGAAGGGCGAGCTCTGCTGGACTGGAGACAGCACCATGCTGGGCTGTTTGTGGACAAGGAAGCTGCTCTGGGAGGGGGAAGATTCAGTAACTTCCTGTGGTTCCTTGGGCCGGGACAGAGCTGGCCTGAGAACCCAGTACCTACATCCAGTCACTAACCACACATCATGCTGTGGCTCAGCTTGTCCCCAGAGGACAAGAAACCAAGTTACACAGCTAGCCAGGACCATGTGAGCTCTTGCTTGGTTTAGGACCTAAACTGACTGAGATTTTAACACTAAATTGTGAGGCTTGTTTGCCAGAGGAAAAATGAATCGGTCCTCCTGCCACATGCCCTCCAGACTTACTACAGGGCCAGGACAGGGTCAAATGACACAGAGGTTCATCTCACTGTCTCTGTCTCCTGGAAGGAGCTAAGCAAGAGTAAAACTGAGTAGTGACACCAGAGAATGACTAGAAAAAGATGGTGTCACATGCCTCAACCTCGTCGCTTGGGAAGTAGAGATGGAACAATCAGAATTTCAAGCCAAGTCCAGGACAGCCAAGGCTAACACGGAGAAACCCTGTCTCAAAAAAACAAAAAAAACCAAAACACAATTTAGGCCAATTGTTTCATCTGTAGCTGGAGGTAGCCTGGGCTCCATGAGACCCTTTTTAAAAACAAACAAAACAGATTAATTTAGGAGCTAAGAATACAGCTCAGCTGCTGGGTGTCTGCCACACAGGCCAAGGCCTAGGTCCCCAGGATAGGATGGAAGAGATGATCTTTGAGCCATGTCTGCAATCTCAGCACTCAGGATACTGAGGCAGGAGGATCATGAGTTCTCAGCTAGTCTAGGCTACAATGCGGGACCCTGACTCAAAAGAGAAAAAGATCTGAACCAGCAGGATGACCAGCAGATCACAGCATCTGACATTTGGCCCTGGCAACTTGGTGTGGGTGCTCTGTGGCTTGTGCACGGACACAGCTAGCACACACGTGCAGTAACAGAGAGTCAAAGTGCTTTTTAAAGGATCTGATTCAGGACCCTGCAAGCCACAAATCTCTCCCCTTTGGCCAAGGTCTTCTTATTCAAAGTCACCAAAATGGCGGTGGGACCACTGAGATGACTTGAAGCAGAGAGACTTGCTGGCAAGGCATTTGGGCTGAGTTTGCTTCCTACATCTGACAAGATGGTGAAAGGAAAGTGAGTCCTGAGATTCACCCTTGATCTCCACAAGTGTTACAAGTTCCTCTCTCTCTCTCTCTCTCTCTCTCTGTCTCTGTCTCTGTCTCTCTGTCTCTCTCTCTCTCTCTCTCCTTCCCTCATTAATTTGAAAGTGTTTACAGGTGCCTGTGGATGCAAACATTCCTCTCTGGGATGTCCCTTTCTTTCCCCCCAAATCGTCTAAAGGAGTTGGGAGCTGTGATTAGATCACCATAACACGCTAATCCAGGTGTGAAGACATGAACGGCTCTTTTGTAGAACACACAGTTTTATTTAGAGCCTCCAAAAGCTCACTTCTCAAGAACAGAAGAAACTATAAACCAGGAAGTTGCTGAGTCAGCTCTGTCAGAGCGAATGGGAGGCAGGAACCTGGACCCCGCTTAGCTTCCCAATGGACCTTCCACTGCAGGAGCAGCAAGAGAGATCCCAGCAACTTCCTGCTCCCAGCTCTCAGCTTCTAGGAGACAGGCTGTCTCCATCCTGCCCCTCTTGACAGGCTGTCTACATCCTGCCTCCCTTGACAGGCTGTCTACATCCTGCCCCCATTGACAGGCCTGCTCAGGCAGCTTGGAAAGGAGCTGTCCTTCGGAGCCTGTGGCTGTGCTGTTGAAAAGCCCAGGCCCAGATCTCTCTGTCCCCAGATCTACCTGCTAACGGTCCCAGACTGTGAAAATGGATTCACCTTCTGAAAGCCTTTGCTCCCTCTGTGAGGAACGACAATTTATCCTGGATCTCGTCAGACAACAGGCATGTGAACATTTGCTGTCCTCAGATGACCATCAGCGGGGCTGAGGGAGAGTACTTGCCCAGCATGCCTTGCGCCCTGGGTTTGATATCCCCACCCCCTCCCTGCTCTATGAAAACTGTTCATGGTAGGTAGCATAAGCCCAGACTCAGGAAGCCTAAGTGGGAAACTCAGAAGCTCAGGGTCATCCTCCCCTGAGCCCAGCCAGGGTGTCTTAAAAACGAGGAAGGCTGACAAGTGTAGCCAGCCCTCCTCAGGTTTGCCTAGCATGTGCAAGGCGAGAGGTTCTCCCTCAGCCCATGAAAACCCGGCCCCTGTGCAGGCTGCTCCTGGCACACATGCGTACTACCTGCTTCCCATGTGGACTTCTAAGGCCACCAGCACCTCTTACCTGAGTGTCCGTTGTTAGTCATGAGGAACTCCAGCTCCTCCTCCTGATAGTTGACCAGGATCTGGGGCCTCAAGGACTTGTTGTATTTCACCTTCCTCGTCTGCAAGTCGATGGGCGACTGCCTCTGTCCCCCGCAAGTAGGGTACTTCTCAGCCCACTCATTTGATTGTGGGTAATCCCCTGCAACAGGACAGAGTGGGGCCCAGCTCAGAACTGCCCAGCTGAGCCTCCTCTGAGGTTTCCTACCAGGCCGGTGTCAGCGTCTTCTGGGTGTAAGACCCACAGGGCAGCCTTCTGGAAACAGAAGCAGGACTTCCAGAAGACAAGCCAGGAGAGTTCCACACTAAGCTGAGGACTCGGCGTGTGGCAATGGTGCTCCCATCGTCCTTTGCAGCTACAGGCATTAAGAACCAGAGCTAGCCGGGTATGGTAGCACATGTCTTTAATCCCAGATATCAGGGAGGCAGGGGCAGGCAGATGACTGTGAATTTGAGGCCAGCCTGGACAGGACATCCAGAGCTACTCAGAAAATCCCTGTCTCAAAAAAAAAAAAAAAAAAAAAGCCACTCCCCCCAAAAAGAAATCTGAAAGAAAGAAAGAAACAGCTTGCTCTACAGAACAGCCAAGGCTACACAGAAAAACCCTGTCTCAAAAAAAAAGAAGAAGAAAAGAGTAGGGGGAGAGACGGAGGGAGGGAGGAGAGGGAGGAAAGGAAGGTTGAAAAGTTCATCTTTCAGGAGATAGTTAATAATTCTGAGGCCACAGTAATGAAGGCCAGTCACTGCAGATGACAGAGGCCCCACAGCACTGAGGGCATTTGCTAGGCCACTTGTTTTGGCTTGGTTTTGGCTTTTAGACAGGGTCTCTCTATGTAGTCCTATCTGGCCTTGAACTCACAGAGATCTACCTGCCTCTGCTTCCTGATTGCTAAGATTAAAGGGCAAGCCACCACGCCTGGCTCTGTTCAGCCTGTTGCAATAGAGGACACTTCAAGAGAAGCTTTTGGGCTGGAGAGATGGCTCAGTGGTTAAGAGCACTGACTGCTCTTCCAAAGGTCCTGGGTTCAATTCCCAGCAACCACATGGTGGCTCATAACTATCTATAATGAGACCTGGTCCCCTTCTCTGCCATGCAGGCACACATGCAAGCAAAACACTGTATATATAATAAATAAATACATCTTAAAGGAAAAATTTTTTTAAAAGAGTAGCTTTCAATGAGCTCATAGCTTCCTCTAGGAACGGTGCTCAAGTTGGGGCTGCTTCGTGTGCAATCAACAGAGAAGTTGATTATTTTCATCCTAGTCAATAATTATAACCAGCCAGGCATGGTGGCGCACACCTTTAATCCTAGGACTCAGCTGGCAGAGGCAGGAGGATTGCTGTGAGTTCGAAGCTGGTCCAGGACAGCCAAGATAACATAAAGAAACTGTCTCAAAAAAACAAAATAATAATAGTAATAATAATAATAATAATAATAATAATAGTAATTAGAACCAATTTTTAAAACACAAAATAATAATAATAGTAATTAGAATCAATTTTTAAAACAATTCTTTCTTAGAGGCAAGATGCCAAGATTAAGAAGTCTGTGCCAGGTGCAGTGGCGCACACCTCTAATCCCAGCACTTGGGAGGAAGGCAAAGGCAGGTGGATCACTGTGAGTTCAAGGCCAGCCTGGTCTACAAAGCGAGTCCAGGACAGCCAAGCACTCTGAGACCTTGTCTCAAAAAAAAAAAGAAAAGAAAAGAAAAGAAAAGAAAAAAGAAAAAAGAAGCCTGTGACACAGCCCAGTCCTTGATCCAAATGCCTTGGGTCTGGGTCTCTTGGATACTGTGAAGGAGCCTGGGGCATAGTTCAGCATGCCAAGCATGCACAAGGCTGGCCTCCAGGGCTAGGGGAACCTACCAGGCATTTACAAAAGCCCCCCTGTTCCAGGCGCTGTGGGGCATGTGAGAGGGAGACCTTCAGTCTGGGAATCTCCAATACCACAAGCAAGACAAGGGTTTGCCATCTGAATCCTCCATTTCTGTCGCCTCTGAACCACTCCCTGCCAGTAGATAAGGCTGCAGGTTGACACCGGAAAGCCCCAATCTTCCCAGGCAGCCGTGGGACCCTTCTCTGAATAGGATGACTGGTGGAGCTGCCCTCTGAGCCTTGACTTAGGACCTAAAGTCCACTCTGAATGTGAGTCCCTGTGTGATGGGGGTAGACCATGAAGAGAAAATTTGTGTCCAGTGACAGTTTGGCCTCCTGCACATTCCAGCAGCCTCCAGCCTCCCCAACCCACAGGCACTACCATCCCCAACATGGTTCTATAAAGATACAAGTGGGAAGACTCTTCTATAGTTCCCCTTGGAAAGTCTGACTGGCCATAAGGTCAGTAGGCTCTGATGGAGGCAAGGCATCCTGGGGGAACAGTGAGTGGGCACATTTCTGAGGAGGAAGCTGTCTGTGGTCCAGCAGTCTCTATGAGGCCATGGGTGTCCTTTCCAGACACCTCGATTGTCACATATTCTGACACCAATAAGAGCTTCACACTCAGAAGTGGGTTCTTGAAGCAGCCAATACCCGGTGGAAAAGCTTTTTTTGTTGTTGTTGTTGTTTTGGTTTTTCGAGACAAAGTTTCTCTGCTTAGTCTTGGCTGTCCTGGACTCAGGAGCCAGGCTAGGCTCAAACTCACAGAAATCCACCTGCCTCTGCCTCCCAAGTGCTGGGATTAAAGGTGTGCGCCACCACACCCGGCCCTGAGTGGAAAAGCTTTTAAAGCTGCCAACAGAAGCCGGGCTGAGGCAAAAGGCTGTCTCCTCTCCTCCTTCAGGGTTGTAAGTCTATTTGCTTCTTCATTGATAGCAAAACAAATGTGAACCCACAAGGAGCAGGCAGACCCCAACAGAGGACCCATGTTGAATACAGATGGCAGCCTTGTCACTCTGTCTTGAGGTGCCAGGTAGTGGCTTACCTGAGTAGCTCCACTGACACAGTGCCGGAATGCCCAGGAAGAACAGGGACACCATGGTCACCACAGCCCTCATGGTAGATGCTGTAGCTGTGAATGCAGGACAGGCTCTGGGCTGCACTTCTTTTAAAAGCTCAGAAACTGTAAATAACAATTTCCCAGGTCCAGCTGGCTGATCCGCCCTTGCTGCACCCACTGAACAATAACACCTCCCCACAATGGCCCTTCTGACATGGTGCTGTGTGCATGCGCCTCACCTCCTCCCCAGGCATTACCACAGCCAATTAGCCCATGGCTGATTGTTCCACATCTTTGGAAACTCGGTCCAGGGGCCACACAGTGCAGGCATTGTGGCCCTTCAGTGATGAGTGAAGAGCCTGAGGCACAGTGTACCCAGAAACAGGGGCTTCCTGGACCATGGTATTACTTCGTCTGCCCTTTCTCCTGGTTGCTGAGGGAACCACCTGGGCCTGCAAACCTTGCCACGTTCCAGCTGGTATTTCCTGCCTGTCCCAGAGTGGACATAAGAACATCCCTGTTGGGGGTTGGGGACATAGCTCAGCGTTTAGGAACACTGGCTGCTCTTCCAGAGAACTCAGGTCCAGTTCCCAGCACCCACACAGCAGATCACATCTGTCTCTAAGTCCACTTCTAGAGGAACCTAATACACCCTCATACAGACATACATTCAGGCAAAATACCAATGCATGTGAAATAAAACTAAATAGGTTTAGAGAAAAAAAAAAACATCCCTGATGGCTCAGGGTGGTCCCTCCCCTCCCCCTACACACTTCACACTCCCACCCCCGAGCCTTGTAGGTAACTGGGAACATAGTCTGGTACCCTAGCTTTAGGCACGAAATGTAAGAGCCCCACTTGCAGGCAGAAATAGGTTTCTCCAGCCCTTGACCTTGGAGCTTGGCTCTTGAGCTATGTCTGCACACATGCCTTAGGGCCACCGAGGTGGAGGAGGTGGAGGTGGCGCAGGCTCGTGTATTTCTCTGGTGATTTGTTCTGCCAGCTGCAGGACACTCGGGAACACCCAAGCTGAACCGATGAGTTGCCTAATCTTTGTGTATCCACCTGCTAGTGCCGGAGAACCCGGCATTTATGCCTGCTGACAAGCCAGGGGTTCCCATGCCCTTCAGAGAGGCAAAGGCAGAGGGCAGGAAGGGCTGCTGGAGGGCACCCGCCATGCTGGCCAGATGGGAAGAATTGATCTGCTCTGACAAATGGCCAATCCCCTCACCAGTGTCCTTTATCTCCCTGCTCACTGTCCCCACTGTGTGCGATGCTGGGGTAGCAACATGGTGGCATTAGTGACATCAAGTTTATGAGAGGTGGTGGGTCACTCATACTTCAAAGGGCCCCCTGCTGCCATTTAGTCAGGGGACACCCATTGCTGGGAAGATTCCACTGAGGTCCTAGACCCATAAAACTCAAGGAATCTTGAAGGAAACAGCTACCCAGCTACACTGTGTGTCAGTTTCCCCATCTTCAGTAGGAGCTTATGACAGTGTGTGTGTGTGTGTGTGTGTGTGTGTGTGCGCGTACATTCAGCCGTATATTTATGTGTAGGCTCAGTGCAGGGCTACTGGCATTATTTTGAACTGCTCGTTTTCTGAAAAGGAAGTAACTTACCATTGTCACCCAGTTAGAGAGGGACCAGAGGTCACAAAGCACCTGCTCTTCAGCTCATGGAGTTTCTCCGAACTCAAACCCGAGTTTGCTGTCTTGGCTAAGTCAAGTATTGCCTGGTCTGCTGAGCCCCAGGACCAGCTGAAAGGGCCACCTTGTTGACCCCGTGAGCCCCCGTCTCTGCTGAACAGTTTAATAAATGTCATCACAATTGGGAGACTGAAGCAGAAAGAATGTGGTGAGTTGATGACAGCCAGGAATTGGAAGCCAGCCTATGCTACAGAATGAAGCTGGGGGGGGGGGGGAGCGAGGGGGGGTGCAGGGAGAGACTGGCTACTCGAGATGGCTCAGCAGTTAAGATGGAATACTGTTCTTGCAGAGGGCCTGGGTTCAGTTCCCAGCACCCACACCAGGTAGATCACAACCACCTGTAACTCCAGATCCAGGGAATCTGATGCACTTCCAGGCTCTGTGGACATCAGCACCTGACCCACATGCACGCACGCACGCATGTACACACACAGGGACACACACTCACACAGACACTCAATTGTACACAGGCATAAATAATCAAGTGAAACTAAAACAAAAAGAAACAAAAATATTATTGAGAGCCAGGGATGTAGCTCAGTTGGTAGAGTCCTTGCCAGCATGGGACAGGTTCAAGCCCCACCATCACGTAAACTTGGTGTGGTAGCAGATGGTCAATATTTCCAGCACTCAGAAGTTCAAAATTATCCTTGGCTGTATATTGAGTTTGAGGTCAACCTGGATGGCATGAGATGCTGTCTCTAAAAAAAAGAAAGGAAGAAAAAAGAAAAGTGACATCCCACCAACTCTAGACAACACAGCACCTTGTTTCAAGTTGAGTGAAAAACACAAAACTGAACCAGGGTCTCACTGTTTATCCCTGGCTGACCCTGAACTCAGAAATCTGCTCACCTCTGCCTCCAGAGCACTGGGGTTTAAGGCATGTATATTTCCTTGGGAATCTGCATTGGGAAACTGAGTGTGTTGCTTAGGGTCAGGAGGCAGCTGCTCTGAGGAGGCTCAGAGAGTAATGTGAGAGAAAGCTGGTGCCCAGGGAACTCAGAGTAAATGGGGCCTTGGGAAGTCAGTGTCCAACAGGGAGGGAAGGAGGCAGAGAAGAGAGAACAATCATTCTGAGGTAGGAGGGCTCCGGGAAGTAGCAACATTTATTGTGTTTACCATCGCAGGCAGCTCCCAGCCACATGTCCCGTGGCGTTGTGCAACCCTGAGGTTAGCGTTTTGGAGATCATGGCAGACAGCCCTGTGCTTCTCTGGCCATGAGTCTCCTTGCATGTTGTACATGGCTGCAGTGACTGGGTCTGTAACTTCAAGCCCACTGCCACCACCATGCCTCAGGTTTGCTGCCCACCCATGCACAGAGGCCAGGCTGTCCACCCCATGCCCAGAGGCCATGCTGCCTACCTCATGCCCGGAGGCCATGCTGCCCACCCCATGTCCAGAGGCCATGCTGCCCACTCCATGCCCAGAGGCCATGCTGCCCACCCCATGCACAG
>OU015367.1:80153468-80167645 GCA_907164505.1 Acomys kempi
CACCCCATGCACAGAGGCCATGCTGCCCACCCCATGCACAGAGGCCAAGCTGCCCACCCCATGCACAGAAGCCATGCTGCCCACTCTTATTTCAGCTGCTGATGCTGACACCTGTGTTAAAGAGATCAATTAAATTATTAAAGGGAGTAGATCAGATCAGCTCCTGAAATCCAAGAGCCACCTGCTAACAAAGACACATGACTAGATACGAGGTCCCCTCCCTCCTCTGGACTGCCTACTCCCAATGACATACTCAGCACAGAATAAGATAATAGCAATCTTGTTGCCTAATTTCTGACTCATTGTCTTCCTAAAATTTTCCATCCATCAACTCTGAAGAGGAAATATCTTATTTCTTGTATTTGTGGGTCATCCACGCGCACTCGTGCGTGTGTGCACTCACGCAGGGGTGTAAATTCCTTCTACCTTTATCCTGCCACAAACCCCCAAGGTAATTGAAACTTATCTTTGTTCTAACCTCCTGTTTTTCTCTGCTCATGATCTGATTGGCTGTTTGAGATGCGCCAGCAGGTGTACCATCTTCACCGCAGTGGAGAGCTAAGAGTGAGAAAGGTGCCTTTGTGCTTCTCGAGTTTATGACTGACTGTTTGATGGGAAGGTCCAAAGAGGTGAAGAAAAATAAGACAGGGAGACATGGCCATCCCAGGTGAGCAGGAGGTGACAGCAGCCCAAGTAAACAGGTCGGCACCTCCTGCCCAGCTGGAAGGGAGGTGTGCTCACCCCACATGGGCAGGGAGGAACCGTCCATCCGCATAAGGAACAGGGACAAGAGCAAGGAAGGGGAGCACAGGTGAGCTGGAAGACAGCGCAGTGAGCCAGCGCTCAGGTTCATGCAGGAAGAGCGGCTCTGGTTGCATCAGAATATGCTGTGCCCAACACAGAGAGGCCATTGTTCATGTCCCACAGGACCGTGAGCTCCCAGGGATCCTGAAGGCTGAGCCGTTCTGCACAGGTTTTCTACATCACTTGGTCCTATTTAACCACCAAAGCGTTTAATCTTTCACAGTTGGAGCCTGCTTGCGCGTGGGCCTTTCGTTGCTGTTGTGTTGTTTGGTTTGGTTTGAGGCTGTCACAGAGCTCACTGTGTAGTGCTAGCTGGTCTCAAACCTGCTGGCCTCAGAAATCTGCCTGGCTCTGGGTGAAGGCTGCTTTCTTAACCATAATAACAGCAATGTGTCTAAGCTTTTCCTGGGCTGGAGGTATAACTCAGTGGCAGTGAATTTACCTAGAGCTCAAGGTTGGAGACCTAGCACCCAAGAGAAAAATTAACATCTGACGACATGGTAGATGGTTGTGAGCCACCGTGGAGTTGCTGGGAATTGGATCAGGGCCTCTGGGTGAGCAGCCAGTGCTCTTAACCACGGAGCCAGCTCTCTAGCCCTCTTTCTTTTTTCTTTCTTTCTTTCTTTCTCTTTCTTTTTTTTTTTTTTTTCTTTTTAAAGATAGGGTCTCATGTACCCAAGGCTGGCCTGAAACTCACTTCTGATCTCGTCCTACTCCTAAGTGTTGGTTTGAAGCATGTGTGTGCCTCCATGCTAATTTATGCAGTGCAGTGGATCGAACCCAAGGTCTCATGGATGCTGGCTAGGAACTCTGCCAACTGAGCTACATACCCAGCCCCAGTAATGCTTTTTTGTCCCTTTTCTTTTCTTTCTTATATATATATATTCTTTTCTTTCATATATATATATATATATATATATATATATATATACATATATACTTTATTATGTATAGTGTTCTGTCTGCATGTATGCCTCTTGGACAGAAGAGGGCACCAAATCTCTTTATAGATGGTTATGAGCCACCATGCGGGTGCTGCAAATTGAACTCAGGATATTTGGAAGTGCAGCCAGTGCTCTTAACCTCTGAGCCATCTCTCCAGCCCACCAGCAATGCTTTTCTTTCTCTTCTTCCCCTTTTCTGTTTTTGTTTTGTTTGTAAACAGGGTCACACTATGTAGTTCCAGCTGATCTAGACAAGGCTGGCCTGGAACTCACCAAGATCCACTCGCCTCTGCCTCCAGAGAGCCAGCAACACTTTTCTTAGTGACTGAAGCCCAGTAATATATCAATATGGTCCCGCATATAACATATTCATGTCTCTTGAGTTTACAGGCATATGTGACACTCTTCCCTATGGAAAATGACATCTTGCAGTGATGTTTTGTTTGTTTGTTTTGAGACAGGGGTCTCACTATACAGGCCTGGCTGGCCTCGAACTCACAGATATCTGCCTGCCTCTCAAGTGCTGGGATTAAAGGTATGCATCACTAACCTAGCTGGTCATTGACTTTCTTTCTTTCTTTCTTTCTTTTTTTTTTTTTTTTTTTTTTTTTGAGACAGGGTCTCTCTGTGTAGCCCTGGCTGTCCTGGACTCACTTTGTAGACCAGGCTGGCCTCGAACTCACAGCGATCCGCCTGCCTCTGCCTCCCGAGTGCTGGGACTGAAGGCGTGCGCCACCACCGCCCGGCTTCATTGACATTCTTATAATGAGCACCAGCTGCTGTCTCTCTGCCCGCCTTCCTCTTCTGGGTTCATCCTTACTGATTCTCACCTGTTTGGCCAGACACCTAGCAGGCGACCACATTTCTCAGAACTGCACATAGATGAGTGGGCAGAATTTACCGAGTCATTGATTCCTATGAAATGCCCAACCATAGCCAGCCCCAGTTCCTCAGGATTACCTTTGCCCTGTCTTCCTCAGAGTCTGTGATGATGAACTTGCCCAGTTTTAGAGGAGACCGCTGGTCTTTTTTTGTTGTAGATCTCAGCAGCCACCATAGACTATCTATAGGCAAGGTTATCTTATAGGCACATGCTCCATCAGCTCCACCCTCCTTCCTGGGCGTGGTACCAGCACCCAGGAGTTGTACATCAGGAGCTTAAGGTCATCCTCACCTAATACATGAGATTCTTTCTTTAAAAACAAAACAGAGCCAGGTGGCGGTGGTGCATGCTTTATCCCAGCACTCTGGAAGGAAAAGGCAGGCAGATTTTTGTAAATTCTACCTCTCTACATAGTGAGCTCCATGACAGCAAGGGATACACAGTGAGACCCTGTCTCAAAAACACAAAAGGAAGGCCGGGTGTGGTGGCATGTGCCTTTGATCCCAGCACTCAGGAGGCAGAGGCAGGCAGATCGCTCAGTTCCAAGCCAGCCTGGTCTACAAAGGGAGTCCAAGACAGCCAAGGCTACACAGAGAAACCCTGTCTCGAAAAACACACACACACACACACACACACACACACACACACGGTGCTGGAGAGCCGGCTCAGTGGTTAAGAGCACTGGCAGCTCTTCCAGAGGACTGAGGTTCAATGCCCAGCCCCCACATCAGGCAGATCACAGCAAAGTTACTACTTTCTTCTGGTCTCCTCAGACACCTTTACTGATATACACATGCAACATACATTTACATACAACTAAAAATAAATATTTTTTTAAAAAAAGAAGAGCAGGGCTCTAAAGATGGCTCATGGGATAAAAGCACTTTCTGAACAAACTTGGAAACATGAGTTTGAATCCCCAGCACCCATTTAAAAAAAGTAAAAATAAAAGCTGGGCAGGGCTTTCCCAGTATAGGAGGCAGAGACAGAAGGACTGGGGTTTGGTGGCTTCCAGCCTAGTTCCAAATTCAGTGAAGGTCCCTGGCTCTGGGGAATAGAACAGAAAGTGATGGAGCAGGACACAGGATAGCCTCCTCTGGTTTCCAAATGTGTGCATGAGTATACGCCACAAATAGATGTCCACATGCACCACACTCATATACATGTATACACATTAACCCATGATTCTTCCTTATGGGTATCAGTAACACACATTTAAAAAGTTCTCCCCTGGGGCTGGAGAGATGGCTCAGAGGTTAAGAGCACTGTCTGCTCTTCCAGAGGCCCTGAGTTCAATTCCCAGCACCCACATGGTGGCTCATAAACATCTATAGAGAGATCTGGTGTCTTCTTCTGGCAGGCAAGTGTACATGCAGGCAGATTGTTGTATACATAATAAAAAAATTTTTTTGAATCTCTGGAGCCAGGCAAGGTGGCGCATGCCTTTAATGCCAACACTCTGGGGGCAGAGGCAGGTGGATCCCTGTGATTTGGAAGCCAGCCTTGTCTACAAAGTGAGTCCAGGACAGCCAGGGATACACACAGAGAAACCCTGTCTCAAAAAACAAATAAAATGAAATAATAAAAAAGATCTCCTGGCCTAGAGAGATGGCTCAGTGGTTAAATGCACTGGCTGCTCTTCCAGAGGTCCTGGGTTCAATTCCCAGCAACCACACGGTGGCTCACAACCATCTGATCAGGCAGAGCACTGTATACATAATAAATAAATAAAATAAATCTAAAAACAAAATTCCCATCCCAATTTCTCCTATACTGTTAATTTAAGTAAAAGTAACAATACCTAAATAAATACCTAAAAATCTGAGTAGCAGCTGCCTGGCCCTTCTTGGTGCAAACCCAGCAAAGTTCCAGCCAAAGGGGCTGGCTGCTCCCTGGCCTGGCTGCTTGTTGATGGAGCATGGAACCTGCTGCATCATTTTGTCAGTCTCCGCCTCAGTTTACTTCTCCAGGATACATTTGTGTCTCTCCACCAGACCCTTAACTGATCAAATGGTCCATTTCGAATCTATGGTGAGTGCTAACCCGGTGAGAAAGAAGCGTCTGTTGGTTTCTTGGTGACACGGAAACAAATGTCCACAGCCTCAGTGCTCAAATGGAAGTGAACTCTGCCTGGGGCCGTGGCTTGGTCTGGAAAGCGTTTGCCTCAATAGCATGAGGGCCTGAGCTTAGACTCCCGGAACCCATATAAAGGTCAAGCAATGTGGCAGTTATAACTCCAGCAACAAAGAGATGGGAGACCGGGACTGGCTGGTCTCTGGAAGCTTACTGGCCAATGGTCTAGCTCGCTTGGTGATGGTCTAGGCCAGCGAGGAACGCTCAAATAAAAGGTGGAAGGCTTCTGGAGAATGATATAGGAGGTGGGCCTCTGATCTACGCGCACACCCATGCACACACACAGACATGTGCAGCCATGCACGGATGTGTACCTACACATGTGAGAAATAGGGAAACAGATTCATTCTCTAACAGATCAGGAGGTGAGGTCTAGATGACAGCTCCTCAGAGGCTCAAGTAGACAGTGGACAATTAGCCTCTGGTGGCCACCTGCATATCCAAGCATGAGTCCTCGCCTCTGGCCTCTGTCACCCCTACTCCTGCTCCCTCCTTGATCCCCTGCCTCTACCTGATGAAGGGTGCTAAGGTTTCAATCCTGTCCCTCCTGGGAACCCCAATAACCCCATCCCAGATCCCAGCTCATTCATATCGTCAAGTCTCTCGGCCTGAGTCAATGCCATGCACTGTTTTCCCCTCTGAACTGAACCTGACGCCATCTTGAAAATGCTGTGGCTTGGTAACCATGGCAACTAGAACAGAGAAACACAGTGATACCCAGGTTTATGGTAGTGGTGATGGAGTCACTGACACTAACAGATGAAGGGAAGTTTGGAAGACCCTAACGTGGGATTTCAGCTATTGCTCCTACTTCCCCCCTCCCTCACGGAAAGTGATCTTGGGAGAGTCTAGACTATACAGAAAGTGAAAGAAAGGTTCACGGGACAGATGGTTCCATGACGCAGCTTCTTCCATGGTGGAGGAGAACTTTGCAACAATGTAGCTGGTTTTTTTTTTGGGGGGGGGTCACTCATGGTCCAGCTTCCATGGTGGAGTGGAACTTTGCAACAATGTAGCTGTTGGGGGGGGTGGTCACCCATGGTCCTGTGAGTAAAGCATAGTAAACTCACCAGTTTCCCCAAGTTGAACTCAGGTGAAATCATACTTCAGTCTGTCACGGATACCCGTCTGGGGGAACAGATGTTTGTTTAAAGCTCCCAGGGAAACGTTAACACAGCGGCAGAAACCAACCGCAGTTCCCAGGGGACTCAGCTAATATTTAGTCTGCCCCAGCGAGGGAAGGAGCCACGGAACCGCCATTAGGTTAAATTATGGGGCGGGGCGGGGCAGGGGGAGGAGGGCAGCTCATTTGGCAAAGTACTTGCTGTGCAAGCATAAAAACCAGAACCCAGGTAAAAAGCTGGGCGCTGGTGCTGTGGGCCTGTAATTTTAGCCTAGGGCAGAGACAAGCAGAACCTGGGACTCCCAGGCCAACCAGCCTCACCTAATTGGAGAGCCCAGGGGACATTAGAGACCTTGTCTCAAAATAAGATGGACAGCTCTTGAGAAATGACACTCAAGGTTGACCTCTGGCCTCCACAAATATCTACATACATACGTACGTACATACATACATACATACATATGCACACCTACACACATACAAAAGGTGAATTAAACCAAGGTTTCCTGGAAATTGGATTCAGACTTCAGAGGACAAAA
The DNA here is from genome assembly GCA_907164505.1 of Acomys kempi. Classification (NCBI taxonomy): domain Eukaryota; kingdom Metazoa; phylum Chordata; class Mammalia; order Rodentia; family Muridae; genus Acomys; species Acomys kempi. The sequence goes on from OU015367.1 coordinate 80,159,895, forward strand.
TGACACACTGCCATGTCTTGAGGCTCCCAGGCATGGAGTGGCTTTGGAAGAACAAAATGAACCACAGAGCACACAAATGCCGGGCCTTCTCCTCTGAGCTCTCAATGGCTGCTGTGCTATGGTAGTCAGCTAACTGATCTAGACCAGCCTTGGGGACCTAAAGTATGGGTGAGGCATCAAGAAGGTGGCACCACAGCCCAACGTGTCAATCTCCCAGGAGGTGGATGTCCTAGTTTGCTCTTCTGTCTCAGCAGCAAATGCCATGAACAAAAGCAACTTGAGCTGAGCAGTGGTGGCACATGCCTTTAATCCCAGTACTAGGGAGGCAGAGGCAGGTGGATCTCTGTGAGTTCAAGGCCAGCATGGTCTACAGAGTGAGTCCCAAAACAACCAGGGCTACGCAGAGAACCCCTGTCTCAAAAAATAAATAAAAATAAAAATGAATTTTAGAAAAAGCAACTTGGACAGAAAAGAGTGAATTTGGCTTAAAGAAATCCATGATGAAAGAAAACCAGGATGAGAGCTCAGGACAGGAACCTGGAAGCAAGAACTGAGCAGAGGAGCGAGGTTTCCCGACTTTGCTTTCTTAGGCAAGCTGGGTCAGATCCAAGCTGGATCAGGACACTTGTTCTGAGTTTAATTCCCAGAACCCACATAGAAAAGGAACAGACTCTCACATTGTCCTCTGATCTCCACAGGTGCTCTGTGACACAAGCTCACACACACACAGACACCACACACCACAAATTAGACTAAAATTGTTTAATATGTAAATGTTTGAATAAAAAATTAGAGAATTAGCCGGGCGTGGTGGCGCACGCCTATAATCCCAGCACTCGGGAGGCAGAGGCAGGTGGATTGCTGTGAGTTCGAGGCCAGCCTGGTCTACAAAGCGGGTCCAGGACAGCCAAGGCTACACAGAGAAACCCTGTCTCAAAAAAACAAAAAAACAAAATTAGAGAATTAAAAAGCAAGCCCAGGGCTGGAGAGATGGCTCAGAGGTTAAGAGCACTGACTTGCTCCTCCAGAGGTCCTGAGTTCAATTCCCAGCAACTACATGGTGGCTCACAACCATCTATAATGTGACCTGATGCTCTCTTCTAGCATGCAGGTGTACATGCAGGCAGAGCGCTGTATACACAATAATTAATTAATTAATTAATTAATTAATTAAAAAATAAAAAAGCAAGCCCAGAGCCTGGCGCTGGTGGCACATACCTTTAATACCAGCACTGGGGAGGCAGTCGGATCTCTGAGTTCAAGGGTAGCCTGATCTACAGAGGGAGTTCCAAGACAGCCAAGGTTACACAGAGAAACCCTGTCTAAAAAAAAAGGAAAACAAACCCAGGATGTATTGGAGTCAAAGTTTTCCCAAAGATTTAATAAAAAAATAAAAATAAAAAACCATAGGCTAGACAGGGCTGGGTAAACCACAGCACAAGAACCAAACTCGGGCAATCTGCTCTTTACCTACTGTCTGTGGCTGCACTTGCTCTGCAACCGCCCTGACCCCCTCCCCGCCCCCCTCCCCCACCCCAGGCAGTCACAACAGAGAGAGGGAGCGGCAGAACCCACATGTTTACCAACACGGCCTTGTCTAGAGAGGCTAGCCAGCTGTCCTATGAAGCCAATATATCTTTGATGTCCAAATCTGACAAAGGACAAGAAACAAAACCTGTAAGCAAGTATTTTCATTTTAATGTGCATTTCAGTGTTTGGCCCGCATGCGTGTCTGCGTAAGGAACTGAAGTTATTGACAGTTTTGAGCTACCATGTGGGTGCTGGGAATTGAACCTGGGTCCTCTGGAACGGCAGCCAGTGCTCTTAACCTCTGAGCCATCTCTCCAGCCCTGTAAGTAAGCAAGTACTTATATATAACAAGCCATGAATGGATGGATGGATGAATGAATGAATGAATGAATGAATAATCGATGGTCCTCCTAGCACTGTCCTAATTTTCAGCCTCTACTTGTTAGGAATTTTTGGTCCTTTTATATGAACATAGTGTTTTTGTTACTCTGTCTCTTTGGATTCATTTGCTCAGCTGCAATGGGAGACAGGGCTAATGACATTGCCTGATTCCCCGGGCACCTCCCCGTGCCTCCCATAGCTGAGATTAGCTTCATCCGTCGTCTTTAGACAACCAGACACATGGGAAATCTGCTGAAGAGACTTCTGGAAGTTTTGCTTTCTTTTTAAATTTTTATTATTTTCAGCGTATCAGTTTGTCTGCACGCCACCTGTGTGCAATACTCTTGGAGGCCAGAGGAGAGCACTGGACTGGATCCCCTGGGAACCGAGTCACAGACCATTGTTAGCATCCCTGTGGGCGCTGGGAATCAAGTTCCAGTCCTCTGCAAGAACAGCCAGTGCTCTTAACCGCTGGGCCACCTCTCCAGCTTCCCTTCAGCCCCCATAAACCGCTGTTCTGTTTTTGAAACAGGGTCTCACCGTAGACCTGAATGGCCAGGAACTTCCTATGTAGACCAGGCTAGCCTGGAACTCACAGATCTGCCTGCCTCTGCCTCTATACTCACATCTGTTAGTTTTACATTCTTGTTTGTTTGTTTGTTTTGTTATTGTTGTTTTTGTTTGTTTTGGTTTGGTTTTCTTGTTTTTGGTTTTGTCTTTTTGTTTGTTTGTTTTTTTGAGACAAGGTTTCTCTGTGTCCTGGACTCACTTTGTAGACCAGCCTGGCCTCAAACTCACAGAGATCCATCTGCTTCTGCCTCCTGAGTGCTGTGATTGCAGGCATGTGCCACCATGCCCAGCTTAGTTTTGCATTCTTATAAAAACAGAATTAGGGGCTGGGAAAATAGTTCAGTTGGTAGAGTGATCACCTAGCATGTGAGTGACCATGGGTTCAATTTCCAGCACTGACTAAAGCAAGCATTGTAGCATATGCCTGCAATCACAGCACTCAGGAGGTAAGGGCAAGACGTTCAGAAGTTCAAAGCCAATGCCAGCCTAGTGAGTCATAAAACCATATCTCAATAATAATATTAGCAATAAAGTGTGATTGTGACATCTTTAATCTCGGCGGCATTCAGGATATAGAGGCAGGAAGTCCTCTGTTGTAAACTGCTGACCAGCTGGGCCTACAGAACGAGATCCTGTCTAAAAAATAAAAATAAACAAATAAAAACTAAGAAAAGGCTTGGGCTGGAGCTGGGCCACGGCAGTGAAGACAACTCACTGCTCTTGCAGAAAACCTGAGTTTAACTTCTAGCACCTGCATGTTGATTCACAAACGTCTGCAACTAAAGTCCACGGGATCCAACATCCTCTTCTGACCACCACAGGGACTACATACATGTGGTGCACATACATGTGTGCAGCAATCTCACACACATAAAATAAATAGTTCTTAAAAGGTGCCGAAGCCGAGCATGATGGCACACGCCTGTAATTCCAGCAATCTGAAGGCAGAGGCAAGTGGATCTCCATGAGTTCGAGGTCAGCCTGAGTTCTAGAACAGCCAGAGCTGTTACACAGAGAAACCCTGTCTCAGGAAAAAAAAAAAAAAAAAAGTTAAAGTAAGAGGCCTCATCCAAATGTGTGGGCGCTCTTTTTTCAACCCCTGACTCCCATCTCTCTCCACTCCGATTCCAAGCCTTCTGCCTTCCTGGGGGCTTCAAGCCTACACTACAGGAGACTGAGGAAAGCTGGATGTGGAAGAGGAGGTCTTCCTTAGGGAAGAGCACACCAATTGGTTGTCCACTGCCAAAGACTCAGCCCTACAGCCAAGCACAGCAGTGGCACTGCGTAGACTGAGCAGGTTATGTTCAGGGATGTGCACGTATATACATATACATACTACACGCAGTGATCACAATAAGTGAGGAAAGAGGTCATGATTGGAGAGCACCAGGGAGCAGGGTGCTGTGATTACAATAATCTCAAAACAAAACAAAACAAAACCCAGTGGAGCCTGGTGTGGTGGCATATACTTCCCAGTCCATTGGTGCACCCACATGCCCACCACACAGACAAACATACAGATAAGATTAAAAGTTATCCTTTTTAAAAAATATTTATTATTTATATATATTCTGCTTGCATGTGTGTCTGCCCGCCAGAAAAGGGCACCAGATCTCATTGTAGATGGTTGTGAGCCTCCATGTGGTTGCTGGGAATTGAATTCAGGACCTTTGGAAGAACAGACAGAGCTCTTAACCTCTGAGGCATCTCTCTAGCCCGTCTTTTTTTTTTTTTTTTTTTTTTATGGCTTTTTGAGACAGGGTTTCTCTGTGTAGCTGTCCTTGGATTCGCTTTGTAGACCAGGCTGGCCTCGAACTCACAGCGATCCACCTGCCTCTGCCTCCCGAGTGCTGGGATTAAAGGCGTGTGCCACCACTCCTGGTCTTTTTTTTTTTTTTTTAATATGTCTACATGAATGTTTGCCATGGTGGGGTGCTGAGTATCTGTGGAGCCCCAGTGCTGAAGCTCCAGGCAGCTGTGAGCTGCCTGTCATGGAGGAACCAGACTCAGGTCCTTTGCAAAAGATGCAATCACTTAGCCACAGAGCCATCTCTCCAGCCCCAATCAAATAAAAGGTTAAAGAAAAAAAAAAGGTTAGCTAGGCTAAATCGCTGAGTTGGCCCACAGGACTGCTCTCCCAGTAGCTGAGGCAAAAGTACCACTGGAGTCCAGAGGTTTGCTACCAGCCTGAAGAACACAGCGAGACACAATCTCAAAATAAAGTAAAGATAATAGTAATAATAATAATAATAATAATAATAATAATACAATAAATAATGCTAATGATGTCATTATCTCACAGGTCCAGCTTGCAGCCAGCCCTCCCTGAACTGTCTTCAGCAAGGATGGAGCCAGCGGCACGTCTGTCTAGCTGAGTCCTGTCACAACACAAATGTAAAGTAAGACAGACCTTATTCAGGACGATAAAAAGGACATTGCTCTCCTGTCAAATAAAGACCAGATAGGGAACAAGACAATGACAATGAGTATTTAATCCATTGTTTTTGAGAGGCACGGGTACTTGTACCTCAGCCTGGCCTTGAACTCCTGGTCCTCTGGCCTCCAGTTCTAAGTGCTGGGATGCAGCAGTGCTCACCACACCTGGATTCCCCCCAGCCATGGAGCGACCTCCACTGATGCCAGGCAAGCACCCGACTTTTTAAACTCTTTTCTATTTTAATTCTTTAGGTGACTGAAGCTATGAGCTGCCTGAGACCAAAGGGTGCTAAGTTGTTTCCCTTTCTTGGTCAAAACCACTGAGACATATCTGAAGAACACTTTATCTTCGATCTTCATTTTTCCCACATAACTTCACTTTCCTGAACTGTGCAGGAAAACGGAAGATCTGCTGCTCAGTGTCCTCTGCAGAGACCAGAGCCGCCGCCAGATGGCACAAAGCTGCTTTCCTTAAGGCAGCGGCTCTGTCCCGAGGATAGATTGTACACTCGTGACATCCAGTGGTCAGAAGGCACATCTGCAGAAGCGGTTTCTGGTTTTGTTTCATCAAGACCCTGGGTGTGACTACAGACAGCTGGTCTCTAGAAAGGTCGATGAATGAGGGTGTCACAAGAAGGGCCTGACCGTGGTGCCTCTATAACCCCACGGTGACCTCAGGATGGCAATCTGGTGAGAGGAAGGATGTCTAGAGAGGTGTTTGGAAATGTTAAGAACTTTGCATTCCAGAAAATTAGATACCTGCTTATAGAGAAAGCAATTAAAATTTTGTTTGGCTGGGTGGTGGTGGCAGCGCAAGTCTTTAATCCCAGCACTTGGGAGGCAGAGGCAGGCAGATCTCCATAAGTTCAAGGCCAGCCTGCTCTACAAAGTGAGTCCAGGACAACCAGTGCTACACAGGGCTGGGGGTGGGGTCTAGCCGTGGCTCCTGTGCTTAGCATAATGGAGGCCCCAGGCTCTGTTCATCTAATACCCGACCTAATTTGCATTATTGAGGTGAAATTAGCATCATGTAAGACATTAACCTTCTTTTGTTTGTTGGTTGGTTTTGATGGTACTGGAGACAGATATGGGTGTGGAGATTCTGCCCCTGCCATGGTGTGTGTGGGAAAGTCAGGGGACACCTTCTACCTTTATGTGGGTTCTGGAAGGCAAGATTCGGGCTGCCAGGCTTGTGTGACAAGGACCTTTACCTGATGGGGCCTCCTGGTTTTTTGAGGGGCGAGGCAGTTGTTTGGGGTTTTTTGTTTGTTTGTCTATTTCTTTGTTTTTTGAGAGAGGATCTTTCGATATGACACAAACTAGCTTTGATTGTTTGTTTGTTTTGTTTGTTTGTTTGTTTTTGTTTTTGTTTTTCAAGACAGGGTTTCTCTGTGTAGCCTCAGTTGTCCTGGGCTCACTTTGTAGACCAGGGTGGCTTCGAACTCACAGTCATCCGCCTGCCTCTGCCTCCCAAGTGCTGGGATTAAAAGTGTGCGCCACCACGCCCGGCTCACAAACTGGGTTTGAACTCACTATGTACCACAGACTAGGTTCAGACTCATACTCCTCCTGCTACAGGCTCAGGAGAGCAGGGATCAGGGCACATGCCACCTCCCTAGACTGTCCTAGAGCACAACTCAGAGGCTGAGGACACACCTCAGTCTGTAGAGCTCTGCTCTAGCATGCAAGAACCTTGGGTCAGATCCCTGGCAGTGCATAAACTATGTGTGGTGGCGCACACTTGTAATCCCAGCATGAAGGAGGTGGAGACAGGAGGGTCAGAAGTTCAAAATCATCCTCAGAAACATGGCAAGTTTGGGGCCAGCCTGGGCTACATGTGATCTGGTCTCAAAGAGTAGAGTTCAGAGGGGATTGCAGATGGCATCAGACACCCCCACTACACTCTAATACATGATTATGCCACCCGACATATCTAGTATAAGGAAGTTTATTTAGGAGAGGGGAAGCGGAGAGAAGTTAGGGCCTCCAGGCAGAGGCAGATGATGGACAGACATGTAAGCAGACAGACAGACATAGACCCATGAGTGCAGAGAAGGACAGAGAGAGAAAACATGAGGACAGAGAGATCAAGAGAGCTAGGGTGGTGGGCAGGTCCTTTTACCTGATGACATAAGAAATTGATAGGAGCCTAAAGGGTAGTGGGCTTGCCTGTGAACTAACACTCATGACCAGGCATCTACTCTGCTTTGGAGAACCCAAATTAAGAAAGTATCATTGAGCCAGGCGTGGTGGCACGTGCCTTTATTCCCAACACTCGGACCACTGTGAGTTTGAGGCCAGCCTGGTCTACAAAGCGAGTTTAGGACAACCAAAGCTACACAGAGAAATCCTGACTCGAAAAACCAAAAGAAAGGAAGAAAGAAAGAAAGAAAATGTCATTGGGAGATGTCTTAGATGTTAAGAGAACTCAGTACTTTTGCAGAGGTCGCTGGCGCCCACATAGTGGCTCACAACCACCCATAAATTCCAGTCCCAGAGGATCTCATGTCCTCCTCTGACCTCTATGGTCACTGAATACATATAGTGCACATATACACAGAGGCACTCACACATGCACATAAAATAAATTGGATAAATTGTTTAAACATATCATTGGTTGAGCATGGTGGTACACACACCTTTGATCCCAGCACTCAGCAGAGACAGGTGGACCTCTTCGAGTTCCAGGCCAACGACCCTATCTTGTAGAAAGAGAAGAAGGAGAAGAAGAAGAAGAAGAAGAAGAAGAAGAAGAAGAAGAAGAAGAAGAAGAAGAAGAAGGAAGAAAAGAAGAAGAAGAAGAAGAAGAAGAAGAAGAAGAAGAAGAAGAAGAA
>OU015367.1:80167655-80181354 GCA_907164505.1 Acomys kempi
AAGAAGAAGAAGAAGAAGAAGAAGAAGAAGAAGAAGAAGAAGAAGAAGAAGAAGAAGAAGAAGAATCTGCAACTACTGCTTATGTAGTGCAGTATAATCTGGCACAGGGCACAGGGCACATCCAACATTTACTTACCCTGCATGTTCTATATGCATGGAATCACATAACAGCAGCTGTCGCAGCTGGCTTCTTTTGCTCAGCACATTTTTGAGGCTCATCTGCATTCTATCCTGTGTTGCCACTTCACTGTTTTATGACAGGGTAATGTGCTGTGATGTGTATTATCCACATGTAAAATAACAATTTAGTTGAAGGGGTTTTTGTTGTTGTTGTTTGTTTTGTTTTGTTGGAGTTTTTTGTTTTGGTTTGGTTTGGTTTTTTGGTTTTCTGAGACAAGGTTTCTCTGTGTAGCCTTGGCTGTCTAGACTAACTTTGTAGACCAGGCTGGCCTTGAACTCACAGCGATCCGCCTGCCTCTGCCTCCCGAGTGCTAGGATTAAAGGCATGTGCCACCACGCCCGGCTGTTTTGTTGGTTTTTCAGGACAGGGTTTTAGTGTGTAGTCATGGCTGTTCTGGACTCACTTTGTAGACCAGGCTGGCCTTGAACTCACAGTGATCCACCTTCCTCTGCCTCTCAAATGCTGGGATTAAAGGCATGCGCCATCACACCCAGCTAGTTAAAAGATCTTAATCGGCTTTGTTTTCATATATAGAATTGGGTGAAACTTCATTCCATACTATAGAACTAAATGTTCTGAGGAGCTGAGCAGAGAAGCTGTCTTCATAGACAGATAAGGGCTGAAGAGAGCAGCAGCAGGGGCCAGTGAGATGGCTCAGTGGGTAAAGACTCCTGCTAGCAAGCCTAAGGTTATCAGTTCAATCCCCAGGACCCATGTGCTGGCAGGAAAGAAACAACTCTCTAAAGCTGTCCTCTGACCCCAGCTTGAGTACCACTGCACATGTGACCACATGCCAGCACACACAGGTGCACAGAGTAAATGAAATAACACAGAGCATCTCTGTGAGTTCAAGGCCAGCCTGGTCCACAGGGGTTGGGAGAGAGAGAGAGAGAGAGAGCGCACTCCAGGACAGCCAGGGCTATAAAGAGAAACCTGTCTTGAGAAATAAAAAACAAAAACAAAGAGCAGAAAAGTCTGATGGCTCCAAAATGCTTCCCTTGTTAGGCAGGGTCAGGGAGTGACATGGGAGAACCGCCATAGGTGGATTAACAGTGAGTTGATTTAGGTCAGTTTTGAAGCTGTCCTGTTTGGGACATTGGGCTGTGATCTTTCTTTAATCTTGATTTATTTGCTAAAAGAATGAGTTTGTTTTGCTTGATGATCCAGCTCTGTAGTGTCTCCATGTCGATTTTTTTTTTAAGATTTTAAAATTTATTTTTATAGCCACAAGGTGGTGGCGCACACTTTTAATCCCAGCACTCAGGAGGCAGAGGCAGGCAGATCGCTGTTAGTTTCAGGCCAACCTGGTCGACAAAGTGAGTCCAGGAGAGCAAAGGCTACACAGAGAAATCCTGTCTCAAAAAACAAAACAATACAAGTGATGGGAAAACAATTTATTTGTAATCTGAATAAATGAATAAAATTTTTCAAAATACTATACTGCTATGTAAATGTAAAAAAAAAAAAGAAAAGAAAGACAGAGAGAAAAGAAAGAAAGAAAAATAGCCAGGCGTGGTGGCGCACACCTTTAATCCCAGCACTCGGGAGGCAGAGGCAGGAGGATCGCTGTGAGTTCGAGGCCAGCCTGGTCTACAAAGTGAGTCCAGGACAGCCAAGGCTACAAAGAGACCCTGACTCGAAAAACCAAAAAAAAAAAAAAAGAAAGAAAGAAAGAAAGAAAGAAAGAAAGAAAGAAAGAAAAACAAAACAAAAAAAGTTTTTTTTCCAGCAGTGGTAGTGCATACCTTTAATCCCAGCACTCAAGAGGCAAAGGCAAGGAGAGCCCCATGAGTTCAAGGCCAGCCTGGTCTACAAAGAGAGTCCAGGACAGCCAAGGCTACACAGAGAAACCCTGTCTCAAAAAAAAAAAACCACACACACCCCAAACAAAAAGATTTACAACAGTCCTTGGGAGGCAGAGGCAGGCAGATCACTGTGAGTTCGAGGCCAGCCTGGTCTACAAAACAAGTCCCGGGCAGCCAAGGCTACACAGAGAGACTCTGTCTCAAAAAAACAAACAAACAAACAAACAAAAAAAGATTTACAACAGTCAAGACTGGGCCTGTTGGGCACTAGGGAGATGGCTCAGTGCTGAAGAGCACTTGCTGTTCTTGCACAGAACCTGAGTTTGCTTCTCAGCACCGACGTGATGGCTCACAACCATCTACAGCTCTACTTCCTAGAATTCTAACACTTGCTTATGGTCTCCACAGGCAACAGACACGTACATGCAGGCAAAACATGAATACACATATAAGTAAGTCTAAAAAAAGGACCTGTTGACATTCCTTCATGGAAGAAGAGGCGAGGTCACGGAGGCTCATCTGAGACTCCATCCACTCTAGCCTCTGAGTGGGATTCTGTCCACCTGCTCCTGGTCTTGTGATCTCCAGAGGTGATGGAAGGTCAACTGAAGCGACACTCCATCTCTGCTGCTCTGGGGATGTTTTCATCCAGGCTGGAGTGAGACTGTCCAGTGATGTGGCTGTTTGGGGCCTGGGGCAGGGGTGGGGGAGGGTGTCATCCATGCCCCTGTAAGCACCCAATCACCCATGCTCTGTAAGTAGACCAACAGGCTCATGGGGTCACAGAATTGGACATCTGGGGATTACTTTGGTTTGTCAGTGCCCTCCCTGTCTGGGGGAGTAGACATTCGTTTGGCTCTCCCCAGGAAAAGTTCACTTTGCAGGTAGCCAAGGATAGCCTTAAAATTCTCACTTTCCTGCCTCTATCTCCCAAATGCTGGCGTGACAGGCGTGAATCACACTATACCTAATTTATGTGGTGCTGGGGACCAAACGCCCAGCCGCACTGTATGGTAAGCAAACATTCTACCCACTCAACTACACCCTCACTCTTTGTTTGTTTGTTTGTTTGTTTGTTGTTACAGGGTCTCACCCTGTAGCCCAGGCTGACCTCATTTGAGCACTTTCTTTCATGGGAGTGTGTCTAAATAGTCAGCTTACGGAGATGAATGCCAGGGAGATAAAAGAGCCCATTGAGAGGAAGTGTTTGTTTGTTTGTTTGTTTGTTTGTTTCAAGACAGGGTCTCTCTGTGTAGCCTTGGTTGTCCCAGACTCACTTTGTAGACCAGGCTGACCTCGAACTCACAACAATCCACCTGCCTCTGCCTCCCAAGAGCTGGGATTAAAGGTGTGCGCCACCACTGCCCAGCAAGAGAGGAAGTTAATTTGCCTGAAGATTCCCACTGACGTTTGCTTAGCCTGAGTGACAGTTCAGCGAAGAGAACAGCGTGTCCCAAATCTTTGGATCGACCTCCGTCATAACAGGATGCTTGAAAATTCCCTCTAGCCTAAAACGAGACTGGATGGCTCTGTGAGCTGAGTGAGCTGAAGAGAGCCCTCCAAGCGAGCATCTCCCGAATGTGTCTCTGTGCCAACCTTCCAGGTCACTAACTGGTCATGTTTTCTTCAAAAGGAAAATGTAACGAGGGGAAATATCGGATGCAGTGTTTTGTTTTTTGTTTTGTTTTTCAAGACAGGATTTCTCTGTGTAGCCTTGGCTGTCCTGGACTCATTTTGTAGACCAGGCTGGCCTCTAACTCATATCAATCCACCTGCTTCTGCTTCCGAAGTGCTAGGATTAAGGCCACCACACCTGGAAATATCCCCAATTTGACATTCACACAGAAGGGGCTACTTGGCACAAAGCTCCCACTAGCGCACACACACACACACACACACACACACACACACACACACGTTCTCACTATGGAGCTCCGGCTGTCCTGGAACCCACTCTGTAGACCAAGTTGGCCTTGAACTCACAGTGATCCATCTTCCTCTGCCTCTGCCTCCCAAGTGCTGAGTGCTGAGGCCCCCATGTCTGGTTTCAGGAAGAAATCTGTCTAAAACTGCATTATGTTTGTCTACCCCGCTTCTCTGTGAGTGTGTGTGTTCATGACACTCTCACATACCCACACTTGTAGGTCGGAGGTCAATGTTGGGTGTCCTCAATCGCTCTCCAATCAGTTTTGAACCTAGAGTGAGCTGATTTGACTAGACTGGCCAGAAAGCCCCAGGCACCTTCCCGTGATCTCCGCAGCCTCAGCCCCAGGCTTACGGGTGCGTGCTACCACGCACAGCTTTTTACCAGGTGCTGAGACTCTGGTCCTCACTCGTTCGTGGCGAGCACGTTACTAAGGGAGCCTTCCCCAGCCTTCTGCCTTCTAAACAGAGAAACTTGATGAGGAAGGCTCTCTGCTGGACACGAAGTGAGACTCACGCCGGTCCTGAGAGCTTGAGGAGGGGAGCCACGGCCTGCCATGCCTCCAAACACTGCTGTGCGACTTCTATTCAGTCCACTTCCCAGAGGCACTCAGCGGCACCAAACGGGGGATGCGGAAGCCTGAGCCCACGTTGGAAAGTCCAGACAGAAACCTACTGTCACCGTCTTCCTGCCAAGAGCAGGTTGCTTCTTAACTAGCGCCCTGAGAGCTGAGAAGAGTGTTCTGATGATTAAGTGGGTGGTGTTCAAGGCCAAGGGGCCAGCACGGAGCAGGTTCTAGAAGCTCCTGCTCTTGTGTGAGCAGGAGGAAAGACCCAGAAACACACAGTATGGTTAGTTTAATTGTATCTTTTATTTATTTGGGATTTTAATTTGTTTGTTTGTTTGAGATAGGGATTCTCTGTGTAGCCTAGGCTGTCCTCAAACTCAGAGATCCGCCTGTCCCTGCCTCTTGAGTGCTGGTATCAAAGGCGGGCACCACCAGGTCTGGCTCAATTTTACTGATTCATTCATCATTCATTTTTGGTTTTTTGAGACAGGGTCTCTCTGTGTAGCCTTGACTGTCCTGGACTCGCTTTGTAGACCAGGCTGGCCTCGAACTCACAGCGATCCACCTGCCTCTGCCTCCCAAGTGCTGGGATTAAAGGCTTACACCACCACTGCCCAGCTAGATATCCTTTTTTTTTTTTTAAGATTTGTTTATTTATTATTATGTATACAGTGCTCTGCCTGCATGTACACCTGCAGGCCAGAAGAGGGCATCAGATCACATTATAAATGGCTGTGAGCCACCATGTGGTTGCTGTGTATTGAACTCAGAACCTCTGGAAGAGCAGACAGTGCTCTTAACCTCTGAGCCATCTCTCCAGCCCATGAATATTATCTTTTTATATTAGTTGATATTAAAAATGTTCTTGAAGCCGGGCGTGGTGGCGCACGCCTTTAATCCCAGCACTCGGGAGGCAGAGGCGGGCGGATCGCTGTGAGTTCGAGGCCAGCCTGGTCTACAAAGTGAGTCCAGGACAGCCAAGGCTAACACAGAGAGACCCTGTCTCGAAAAACAAAACAAAACAAAAGAAATGTTCTTGAGAGCCAGCGCCGAGTGATGGGCATATCTCCAGACAACTGGCACAAGTGCCGCAAGACTGGGGTAAGAGAAAGCCCTACCACAAGAAGAGGAAGTGTGAGCTAGAACGGCCTGCTGCCAACACTAAGATTGGCCCTCGTCGCGCACACACACACAGTCGGAGTTCAAGGAGGCAATAAGAAATATCATGCCCTGAGATTGGATGTGGGAACTTTTCCTGGGGCTCTGAATGTTGTACTCGTAAAACAAGGATCATTGATGATGTCTACAATGCATCCAATAACCTGTGCACCAGGACCCTGGTGAAGACCTGCATCGTGCTCATTGACGGCACCCCGCGCCAACAGTGGTATGTGTCCCACCACGCACTGCCCCTGGGCCGCAAGAAGGGAGCCAAGCTGACTCCTGAGGAGGAAGAGATTTTAAACAAAAAAAACGATCAAAGAAAATTCAGAGGAAATACGATGAGAGGAAAAAGGCAGCCAAAATCAGCAGTCTTCTGGAGGAGCAGTTCCAGCAGGCCAAGCCTCTTGCCTGTACTGCCTCAAGACCAGGCCAGTGTAGCAGAGCAGACGGCCATGTGCTAGAGGGCAAGGAACTGAAGCTCTATCTGAGGAAGATCAAAGCCCAGAAAGGCAAATAAACCATTCATGGCTCATGTAATAAAGGTGTTTATTGTTCTATTAAAAATAAATAAATACATAAAAATGTTCTTGAGCTTCTTCCTCGGTGCTACCTGCGAGGTGGCTGCCATCTCTTCTGCGGCGTCATGGCTGCCCTGTAGCCTCTAGTGAAACCCAAGATTGCCAAAAAAGAGCAGGAACTTCATCAGGCACCAGTTCAGACCGATATGTCAAAATTAAGTGAAACTGGAGGAAACCCAGAGGCATCGACAACAAGGTGTGGAGAAGATTCACGGGCCGGATCCCAATGCCCAACATTGGTTATGGGAGCTACAACGAGACCAAGCACATGTTGCGAGTCTAAGACAGCCAAGGCTACACAGAGAAACCCTGTCTCGAAAAAAAAAAAAAACAAAGAAAAAAATAAATAAAATAGATTTTTTGGTTTGGGCAGGGGTCGGGGTGGGGGGGGGGGGGGAGGGGGTCTAGGTGGGGAAGTGGGAGCAGGGGGGATGGGGGTGGGGTCCGAGACAAGGTTTCTCCGTTACACAGGGCCCTGGCTGTCCTGGACTCACTTTGTAGACCAGGCTATCCTCAAATTCACAGAGATTCACCTGTCTCTGCCTCCCAAGTGCTGGGATTAAAGGCATGCGCCACCATGCCCAGCTAAAATTGTTTTTTTTAATATTAATTTATTTTATGTGTATGGGTGTTTTTACCTACATGTATGTCTATGTGCTATGTGCATTTAGTGGCCAAAGAGACCAGAAGAAAGCCAGACGAGGTGGTGCATGCCTTTAATTCCAACACTCAAGAGGCAGAGGCAGGCGGATCGCTGTGTGTTCGAGGCCAGCCTGGTCTACAAAGCAAGTCCAGGACAGCCAGGGCTACACAGAGAAACCCTGTCTTGAATCACCAAAAAACAAAACAAAACAAAACAAAACAAACAAACAAAAAAACCAAAGAGACCAGAAGAGGGTGTCAGAGTTCTTGGACCGGGAATTACAGTCAAGAGCTGTTAATGTCCTCAAGCACCAAGACTGCAAGGAAGGATGTTTCTGACCCATCCTACAGATGGACAAAAGGAGTCTCAGAGGTACTGACCCCCCACCCCCTGCCCCAGGAAAACAGAGGTAACAATGTCAGGCAGGTAATATAAGCACCCCAAGATTGCCTGCTTGGGGGTAACCCCTCCTCCACCTGGCACAAGGCTGCTTCTACTAATACTGATGCCTCAATGGCAAGGTCAGCCTTGCCTTGGTTTAGAACCAAGAGTACCTGTATGGTCAGCCTCCTGCCTCAGTTTCTCCTTCGGCCCAGCCCTGCCTACACCACTGGCTTGAGTGGCTCTCTTAAGCAGCGTTACATTCACAAGGACCCAGGACAACAAAGCTCCACACAGCCTCCTGCCTAAAAACTCCTCCCTACACAGGCCGGGAGTGGCTGCAGTAACAAATCTGCTGAGTCAGAGAGGAGCATTCTCCAGCTGGGCCTGGACAGGCATTTCCCACGTGTACAGCAGTCTCCCTCCACGTGTTGCCAAACACTGAGTGGCCTTTGCCCTGCTGACCACAGAGTCTTTAGAAGCGCAGACGTCACTACCTAGGAAAGAGGTGAATGAGCTACCTGCCTGTCTTTTGAGGAGATACACACACACACACACACACACACACACACACACACACACACACACCCACAGCCATCAATAAGAGTAACGTTGCCAGGCCATTTGAGGAGCCCCTTAAGTACCATGTTTTTGCTTGTTTCGGTCCTCACAGAGGCTCCCTATCTTATCCAGACTGGCCTCAAACTCTCCATCCTCCTGCCTCAGCCTCACAAGTGTTGGAATTACAAGCCTGCACCATCAAGGCCATTGAAAAGGTCAAGGATCTCCCCCAAAATTTTAGTCACCCTGAGGCATTGGAACACTTTTAGTCAGCGCAGCCTTGGCAATGTGACACCAAGCTGTCCTCAAGCTCCCTCCCAGTGCCCAGATGCCCTCGATCCCTTCGGGTCCCCTGGGCTGCCACTGTCAACCTCTCGAGCATGAGTTTGCCTTGAGGTGACATGAAGTCTGATTACAGAGGTACCCAAGTCCTTACTCCACCTTCTGGCAGCCTGAGGGGTTAATAGCTAAGAACCACTCACTCAGCTTGACCTCTGTCCTGTGCAGCCTGTACGCCTGACCTCTGGCCCAGGTCCTTCCGGGTAAAGTCTGTACAGATAGTGTTTCACACTCCACTGGGGAGACAAAACAGAAGGAGGCTAAAGAAAGTGGATCACAGGGGGAAAGTGGCTTTGGCTTAGCTCCCGAGCCAGGGTCTTCTCTGCACAGCCAGGGGACAAACCCAAACTCTTTACAACAAAAGAGGGCTCTCCCCATTCCTTTCGGTGGTCTCCTTGGATAGCCTCTCAAAATCCTTGGAGGCAGGCTAGAGAGATGGCTTAGAGGTTAAGAGCACTGGATGCTCTTCCAAAGGTCCTGAGTTCAATTCCTGGCAACCACATGGTGACTCACAACCATCCACAATGAGATGTGATGCCCTCTTCTGGTGTTAATGTGTATGTAGGTAGAACACTGTATAATAAATAAATCTTTTTTTAAAAAATCCTTGGGGGCGGAGGAAAGCCTGATTGCACCTCACCACTGACTTCCAAGGGCCACCCTGACCTTTCCCACCTCAAAGCTGCCCTAGGGGACAAAATGTCACTCACTTCTCTCCAACACACACCTATTTTATTATTTATTAATTCAGCAAATGCATTTTTATTTGTTTATATGTGTAGCGCCTAGTGGGTGCAGAAGCCAGAAGAAAGTTTGGCTGATAGCTGTTTTTTCCTGTTTGCGTGCTAAGGGTTGACCCGTGGCCTTGTGCATATTAAGCCTGTGTCCCCGGCATTGGGCTTCACTCCAGCCTCCACTACAGAGGTTAATTTTTTCCTACATAGTTAGAATGTTAAGTCCTGGCCAGATGCACTCTGTCTGTTCTCACATATCTTGCTGTTGTCTCTTAGCTGTACTGATGGCTTTTAGTCTCTTGATACTATCTGTCAGGTTTTTTTTGTTTTGGTTTAGTTTGGTTTTTGCTTTTGTTTCCTGTGTGTCAGAGGGTCTTGTCCTTACACATCTTTTTTTTTTTTTTTTTTTTTTTTTTGGTTTTTCGAGACAGGGTTTCTCTGTGTAGCCTTGGCTGTCCTGGACTCACTTTGTAGACCAGGCTGGCCTCGAACTCACATCGATCATCGATCCGCCTGCCTCTGCCTCCCGAGTGCTGGGACTAAAGGTGTGCGCCACCATGCCTGGCATCCATACACTTCTTGCCTGCTCTTGTCTTCAAGTTGTCTCACAATTTAGGTTTTGGCTTGGTTCGGTTTGGTTTTTTTCAAGACAGGGGGTTTCTTTGGTTTATCCCTGGCTGTCTTAGAACTCACTCTGTGGACCAGGCTAACCTCAAACTCACCGAGATTCACTCACGTGCCTCTGCTTCCCAAGCGCTGGGATTACAGGTGTGCGCCATTGCCATCTGGCTGGTTTTTTGTTTTTTGTTTTTTGAAGATTTATTTACTTATGCTGGGTGTGGTGGCGCACTCCTTTAATCTCAGCACTTGGGAGGCAGAGGCTGTGAGTTCGAGGCCAGCCTGGTCTACAAAGTGAGTCCAGGACAGCCAAGGCTACACAGAGAAACTCTGTCTCAAAAAACAAAACAAAACAAAATTTATTTACTTATATAAGTGTTCTATCTGCCAGAAGAGGGCATCAGATCCCTGTATAGATGGTTGTGAGCCATGATGTGCATGCTGGGAAATTGAACTCAGGACCTCTAGAAGAGCAGCCAGGGCTCTTAACAGCTGAGCCATCTCTCCAGCCCAAACGCTTTCTTTTTTTAAAAACGTCATGTGTATGTGTGCTTTGTCTGTGTAGGGAGCATGGAGGTTCTTGTGCTCACAGATAAGCACTAGGTGGGCCTGGAATGTTGTTAGCACACAGGGTTGTTCCTTCAAGGGAAGGAATGCAAGACCTGTTATCCACCCAGAAGGCTGGGAGCAGCCATGACCTTTGCACTGTCTGTTTGGCCAGAGACCACACCAGACCCTGCCCCAGACCCTAAGCTTGTTTTTTCCAGCCAATCTCTGGAACTTATCTTTATGAAAGGCGTCACACATACTTTACAAAAGTTTTGATTTAGTCACATTCTATCTTTATTTAGCTTATTGTGTTCCTTAAAGAGATGTATGTATGCTTTGTTGTTTACATGAGACTAAGTTAATTATCACCAGAGAAATTTTCACCAAATTATGCTGAGTTTAAATGTGCCTAAAATAAACCACTCCAGGTCAGACTCCCAAAGTTTGAGCCAACAGCATCTACTTAGTCATGTTGAACCAAACTGCCTTCTGGCCTCCCACTGATCATCACTCTGTTGTCCATGGAGGACGCAGAGACCCCTGCATGCCTGCATGTATATCTGTGTACTATGCATGCCTGGTGCCCATGGAAGCTAGAAGAAGGGTTCAGATCCCAGATGACCTAGAACTGAAGCTACAGACAGTTGTGAGCTGCCGTGTGGGTGCTGGGAATGGAACTTGGGTCCTTTGAAAGAGCAACCAGTGCTCTTAAGTGCTAAGCCATCTCTGCAGCACCTATTTTCTTTCTTTCTTTCTTTTTCTTTTTTCTATTTTTTTTTTCCGGTGTAGCCTTGGCTGGCCTAGACTCATATTGTAGACCAGGCTGGCCTCGAACTCACAGCCATCTACCTGCCTCTGCCTCCCGAGGGCTGAGATTAAAGGCGTGCGCCACCACCCGGCTATCCAGCCCCTCTTTTCTTGAACAATAATTTATGTGAGAGGATCCATCCCACTGTGGGTGGTATCGCCCCTGGGCAGGTGGCCCCGGGGTGTATAACAATGCAAGCTGAGCAAGCCAGGAGGAGGAAGTCAGTGATTAATATTTCTCCCGGCGTCTGCATCAGCTCCTGCCTCCAGGTTCCTGACCCGACTTCCTTCAGTGATGGGGTGTGACCTAAGGGTTCCAAGCTGAACAAAACTGCCTTCTCCCTAAGTTGCTTTTGGCCGTGGTGTTTTATTACAGGAAGAAGATGCCGAATGGGAGACTAGGTCCAATCTTCTGCGTGTGGACATCCAACTATCTCAGCACCGTTCACTGAGCAGACTGTCCTTTTCTCACCATATGCTTTTCACACATTTGTCAAAACTCATTCTGCGGGGTAGGGCTGCTTCTCGGTAGAGTGCTTGCCTCCTGGGTTCCCTCCTCAGCCCTGTGTAAACTGGTATCACATGCCTTTACGCCCAGTGGAAGGAAGAGGATCAGGAGTTCAAGGTTACCCTCAGTTACGTAGTGAGTTCCAAGCCACCCTGGGCTACAGGAGACCCTGTCTCAAAAAGTCAA
Source organism: Acomys kempi (assembly GCA_907164505.1). Classification (NCBI taxonomy): domain Eukaryota; kingdom Metazoa; phylum Chordata; class Mammalia; order Rodentia; family Muridae; genus Acomys; species Acomys kempi. The sequence continues at coordinate 80,179,202 of OU015367.1, forward strand.
AATGGAAGAACTGAGTGTAGCCCTGGTTACTGTTGTTGCTGTTCTTCCAGAGGGCCCAAGTTCAGTTCCCAGCAGTACATTAGATGGATTATAAATGCTTATAACTCTAGGTCCAAGAGATTTATCATCCTCTTTTGCCTCAGTAGGTACCTGCACTCTGGTCATACATACCCACACAGAAAGACACACGGATTCACCATTAAAAAAATAAAAATAATGCTGGGCATGGGGGCGCACACCTTTAATCCCAGCACTCGGGAGGCAGAGGCAGGTGGATCGCTGTGAGTTCAAGGCCAGACTGCTCTACAAAGTGAGTCCAGGACAGCCAAGGCTACTACACAGAGAAACCTTGTCTCAAAAAACAAAACAACAACAACAATAATAATAATAATAATAATAGTAATAATAATAATAATATACTTTAGGTGAGGTCCACACCTTTGATCCCAACACTGGGGAGGCAGAGGCAGGCAGATCTAGGTGAATTCGAGGCCAGCCTGGTCCACACAGAGTGCCAGACCAGCAAGGGCCATATAGTGAGAGGGTGTCTTAAATATAAAATATAACATAGTAATTTTTTTAAGGGGGAGGGCTGGAGAGACAGCTCGGTGGGCAAAGTGCCTGCTGTGCAAGCGCAAGGAACTGAGTTTGGATCCCAGCACCCGTGTTAAAGAGCAGCTGAGTCCTAGGATCCTGACACTAGGTAGGCAGAGAGGGGTGAACTCCTGAAGCTCTTTGGTAGCCATGCTAGTCCAGTCAACAATCCTCAGGTTCAGTGAGAGACCCAGTCTCAAAAACTAAAGGTGGAGCCAGGCGTAGTGCAGTGCGCCTGCCCGTAATCCTAGCACTCGGGAGACAGAGGCAGGCGGATCTCTCTGTGAGCTCCAGGCCAGCCAGGGCTATTACACAGAGAAATCCTGTCTTTTGAAACACCAAAAGAAAGAAAGAAAGGTGGAAAGCAATCAAGAAAAGGTACCCAGGAGCTGCCTGTGGTGGCGCACACCTTCAGTCCCAGCACTTGGGAAGCAGAGGCAGGCACAGAGTGAGTTCCAGGACAACCAGGGCTTAGGGAGAAATCCTGTCTCAAAAATAAAGAAGGAAAGAAGGAAGGAAGGAATAGAAAAAGAAAAGAATAGACATCCAACACCAACCTTGGGCTTCCTCATACATGTGCATCCACGTGCAGACAAAACTACCGGGGTGGGGGGTTGAGGGTGGGGGTGTGAGGTGTGGGGGGCAAAGCATGATACAGAGGAAATAAAGGCACTTGACATTAACATCTGATCCCCATCAACACACAGGCACATGTACCCACATACTCACGCATAGACACACGTATTATACACATACACACACACACCCCAAAACAAACCAAAGTAACCCTATGTTGGCTGATGGTGTCTTTTCTCTCAGGGCAGCTCGAGCATGTTTACTGCAGGCCCTGGCTGACGGCTTCACTCCACATTCAAAGGACAGGAAGTAAAGCTGCCTGCTAAGTGGACCCTTCTCCGCCTTTCTCTGACGTGCTGAGCTCAGCTTCTGACTGTGTTTTTGAGGACCAGAAGCCAAGAGTGTTCTGCTAAGGAGAGGACCTCGCACCTCAGTGTGGATGTGCCCTGGCCCCTGCATGTAACTGTTTTCTTTCCGTGTCCTTGCACCTGGTCAGCACCTTCAACCTTCACTCAACAAACTCGTGAACAAACTCTTGCCTGGCTCCGTCCAGGACGGATCTTCCACAGCTCTCACTTCCTGTTTTCCTGGACCACCCCCAGTGAAACTGGGAGGAGCCAGGCAAACCCAAAGGGTCCCCTCAGCAAGAGCCAGAGCTCTGCAGTTCCCAAAGCAGCACTCTTGAGCTCCACCGGGACAGCTATGATGACCTCGGAACAGGAACATCTTATAGCACCAGCAGAGAAAGCCACTCTTCCTGTGACAGAGATGGCCAAGATAAAACAATACAGTGTGGTCTGAGCGGCCCCAGTGAAGGAGCTCACCTTTAATCCCAGCTCTGGGGAGACAGAGGCAGGTGGATCGTTTAAGGCCAGCAGCAACCGCAACCGTCTACAGAGCAAATTCCAGGACAGCCAAGGCTACATGTCTGTCTCAATGGGGGGGGGGGGGGGGGGGGGGGGGGGGGGGGGGGAGGGGGGGGG
>OU015367.1:80181454-80216980 GCA_907164505.1 Acomys kempi
TTCACCTGACACGTGATGCTCAGAGAAGCTGACCAGCGTTTCTCCCGTGATGCCCTCCCAATAGACCTCGGGCTCAGGGAACCAGCCCTGGGACAGGCACACGAGCTGGAGCCTTCCTTCTCCGGGTCCCTCCATGTGGATGTCTGGGGAGGATCCTAGGGCTGGGGGAGGGGGAAGGAGAGAGAGAGAGAGAGAGAGAGAGAGAGAGAGAGAGAGAGAGAGAGAGAGAGAGAACCCAGAAGGCAGGCAGATACTTCCCCCATGCACATTTCTGATGTCCTGACTTCTGCTAGCTTGAATATGTCATCTTGCCCAGATTAGCTTTGAGCACAGATTCGATTGTAGATTGGTCCTGAAGCACCACACACATAACATCTTTGTTGTGGCCCTGCACGGCAGTGGGAGAATTTGAGAACAATCTAAATGTCCATCAGCTGAGCAGTATTGAAACTGTGTATGGTATTCAAGCTATGACCCTCAGCCCAGCCCTGGAGAAGAGCACGAGGACTCAGACATGATGATACATGGTTGCAACCCCAGCACCTGGGAAACCCAGGCATAAGGATTGCATGAATTCTAGGCCAGTCTGGGTTGTATAGTGAGACCTTGTCTCATCATCATCGTCATCATCATTCGGGTCAGCTATGGTGGCACATACCTTTAATCCCAGCATTCAGAAGGCAGAGACAAGATCTCTGTGAGTTAAAGGCCAGCCTTGTCTAAATAGCAATCTTGAGGCCATCCAGATATACACAGAAGAGCCTGGCGTGGTGGCGCACGCCTTTAATCCCAGCACTTGGGAGGCAGAGGCAGGCGGATTGCTGTGAGTTCGAGGCCAGCCTGGTCTACAAAGTGAGTCTAGGACAGCCAAGGATACACAGAGAAACCCTGTCTGGAAAAACCAAAACCAAAAACAAAAACAAAAAACAAATAACAAAGAAAGAAACCACACCAGGTTTGGTGGTATATGCCTTTAATCCCAGCACCTTGGAGGCAGAGGCAGGCAGAATAAAGAATAGTGAGACCAGGACAGCCAAGGCTACACAGGAAATCTCTAACTGGAAAACAAACAAAAGAAATGAAACAGCTTTGCCACAATTAGGGTATACCAACAGTTATCAATAAGAATAAAATGCCAAGCAACAGATATGATATGGAGAGATTTATGTGGAGAAAGGAAAGGACTTAAGGCCTGAGTGGGCCATGAGAGAGAGACAGTGGGAGAGAGAAAGAGATAAGGGGAAAGGGGGGTGCTGCCCCTTAGGGAGACAGATGGGGTGGCGGGTATCGGAGAAAGTGAGAGTGTAAGCAAGAGAGATGAGGTGGCAGGTTGGTTCTTTTATAGTCTGGCACACACCTGGCGGGATCAGGCGATGACGTCAGAGGTTGCTAGGCGATCCAGAGGCAGGCTAGTGGATCGCTTGTGAACTAACCAACAGTACACCAAGGAATGAAAATAAGTGCAACTGGGCTGGAGAGATGGCTCAGTGGTTAAGAGCGCCGCCCGAGTTCAAGTCCCAGCAACCACATGGTGGTTCACAACCATCCATAATGTGATCTGATGCCCTCTTCTGGCATACAGGATTACATGCAGGCAGAATACTGTACACATAATAATAAATAAATAAATCTTAAAAAAAGAAAAAAAGAAAATAAGTGCAACTCAGTACAAGGAGCTCTTAGCACGCATGAGGTTCTGGTCTGATGCCTCGCTCCTCACACAAACACACAGGGAACCCTTGAGGTGATCCCGCCTGGAAAGCGGGATCTGTGGCTCTGACAGCACGGGATGGCCTTCTGCTTGGAGGCCAGGCCCCATTGGGAGAACCTTGGCAATGGCAGCATGGCCACCTCCTGCCAGGAGTCTGGATAAGCAGCCAGTCCTTGGAGGGTGTCCAAACAAGGCAGACCTTGAATTGGAAGGAAACAGAAGCATCTTTGTCTCTGCTAGACTGCTGGGTTCAAATGTTTCGTTGCACTAAACAGAATACGAGCCCCGAGCCTGGGATGTTAATTCTCAGCCTGCGGGTCCTTGCCATTGTCTTAGCTGGGGTTACTGTTGCTGCTATGAAACACCATAACAAAAGCAAGCTGGAGAGAAGAGGGGGTTATTGGCGTACACCTTCACTGGAGGAAGTCAGGACAGGAACTTAAACAAGGCTGGAGCCGGGAGGGAGGAGCTGATGCAGAGGCCGTGGAGGAGTGCTGCTTACTGGCTTGCTTCCCTGACTTGTTAGGTGTGCTTTCTTTTTTTGTTTTGTTTTCGTTTGTGTTCGAAACAGGGCTTCTACGTGTAACAGCCCTGGCTGTCCTGGACTCACTTTGTAGTCCGAGCTGGCCTTGAACTCACAGAGATATTCCTGCTTCTGCCTCCAAGTGCTGGGATTAAAGGTGTATGCCACCACACCTAGCCAATGTGCTTTCTTTTTTTTTTTTTTTTTCAGATTTTATTTATTTATTTAATGTATGAGTGCTCTATCTGCATGTACACCTGCATGCCAGGAGAAGGCACCAGATCCCAGTATAGATGGTTGTGAGTTACCATGTGGTTGCTGGGAATTGAACTCAGGACCTAGGGAAGATCAGACAGCGCTCTTAACTACTGTGCCATCTCTCCAACCCGCAGTGTGCTTTCTTATAGAACCCAGGACCACCACCCCAGGGAATGAGATCACCTACAAAAGGTTGGACCTTCCCTCATTGATCACTAATTGAGAAAATGTTACACAGCTGGATCTCACAAGAGAATTTCCTCACCCGTCATGGTGGGTCACACCTTTAATCCCAGCACTTGGGAGGCAGAGGCAGGCGGATCGCTGTGAATTCCAGGCCAGCCTGGTCTACAAAGCGAGTCTAGGACAGCCAAGGCTACACAGAGAAACCCTGTCTCAAAAAACCAAAAAAAAAAAAAAAAAAAAAAAAGGATTTCCTCAAGTGAGGCTCTGTTTTAAAAAATAAATTATTTATTTGTTCATTTTTTATGTACATTGGTGTTTTGCCTACATGAATGTCTGTGTGAGGGTGTCAGATCATGAAGTTACAGACAGGTGTGAGCTGCCATGTGGGTGCTGGGAATTGAACCCAGCTCCTCTGGAAGAGTAGTCAGTGCTCTTAACTGCTGAATCATCTCTCAAGCCCCGGTGAGGTTCTAGCATTGTATCAACTTGACACAAAACAAGCCAGTACACACGTGATCTTAAAAACATTATAAAAGCCAGGCTAGCACACACCTTTTACCCAGCACTTCGGAGGCAGAAGCAGGTGGATCTCTGTAAGTTTGAGTCCAGCCTGGTCTACAGGTGAATCTAGGACAGGCAGGGCTACACAAAGAAACCCTGACTCGAAAAAACAAAAAAAATAAAAATATTATAAAAATCTCAGCTGGGAGGTGGTGGCAAACACCTTTAGTCCAAGCCCTTGGGAAGCAGAGACAGGCTGATCGCTGAGTTCGATGCCAGCCTGGTCTACAGAGCGAGTCCAGGACAAAAACAAAAACAAATTCCAGGACAGCCAAGGCTACACAACAAAACCCTGTCTCAGAAAAACAAAAAACAAAAACAACCAAGAAAACCAACAAGAGTGAAAATAGCAGCCAGGTGTGGTAACACATACTTTTCATCACAACCAAAGCTACACACATAGAAACCCAATCTCAAAAAACAAAACAAAACAAAAAGGGAGGGGGGATGAGGGCTGGAGAGATGGCTCAGAGGTTAAGAGCACTTACTTATTCCTCTTCCAAAGGACCTGGGGTTCAATTCCCAGCACCCACATGACAGCTCACAACTGTTTGTAACCAGTTCCAGGGGATCCAACACCCTCACACAGACATGTATACAGGCAAAGCACCAAGGTACATGAGATGAAAGTAAAAATCAAAAAACAAAAAATAAGTGAAAATAGCAAGGTGATGGTGATGCTTGCCTCCAGTCCCAGATATCGTAGGCAGAGACAAGTTCATCTCTGCGAGTTCAAGGCCAACCTGGCATGTGTATAGAAAGTTCCAGGCCAGCCAGACCTGGTGGCGCACTTTAATCCCAGTATTTAGGAGGCAGAGGCAGGTAGATCGCTGTGAGCTCAAGGCCAGCCTGGTGTACAAAGTGAGCCTAGCCCAGCCAGAGCTACACAGAGAAAACTTGTCTCGAAAAAACAAAAAATAATAAAAATAAAAAGAATATAGATACAGTACCAGGGTCTTAAGTAGCAAATGTAGCTTCAGAGGCCAAACTCCCAGACTGTCCATGAGGGGCAAGAATTGCATTGAGAAACGGCTGGTTCTATTTTCCTCTTCCACAGACCTGCTCTGAGCCTCCCTGAGGACGTCTCTAAGCATTATCTTCATCTAGGAGCCAGGGCGACTACACGCATTCCCTATACCACATAGTAATCTTACCTTGCTTTTTGAGCTCTCTGATCTGTCTTGAACCCATGTCTGTTGACAATGGTCGTGACTCATCATGTGGGCACAGGGACCAAGCCCTGGTCCTCTGCAAGAGCTGCAAGTGTTCTTAACTGCCGAGCCATCTATCTAGACCCCCATCTGCCTCTACCTCCCCAGCGCTGGGATTACAGGTGCTACCATGCCCAGATTTTAAACAGTTACTGCAGCAATATTTTTTTTTTTTGTTGCTGTCTTTGGTTTTTCCAGACAGGGTTTCTCTGTGTAGCCTTAGCTGTCCTGGACTTGCTTTGTAAACCAGGCTGGCCTTGAACTCACAGCGATCCACCTGCTTCTGCCTCCTGAGTGCTGGGATTAAAGGTGTAAGCCACCACACCTGGTTTATTTATTGGTTTTTTAAGACAGGGTTTCTCTGTGCAGCTCTGGCTATCCTGGACTTGCTTTATGTAGACCAGGTTGGCCTCTGAGAGATCCACCTTCTCTGCCTCCGGAGGGAGTGCTAGGATTAGAGGCATGCACCACCACACCCAGCTTGCAGTGACATTTTAAATTCCTCTTTTCTCCTGTGGAGGACTTGCTGCTTCTCTCAGACTTCTACTGAGTCAGACCTGGGGCTTTGTTCCAACAGAGCACAGCAGATGCCTCTGCTGCCTGCCTGGAGGAGGGATTCTGGGAAAGCTATTGGATCAGTGAAAACTGATGCCTCCTGAGAGCTGAGTTGTCACCACAGCTCTGGGCATGTGCCACAGCTCAGAAGTGCTGCCGCCTTCTTCCCTCCAGCTGTCTAGGTTTCCTCCCACGGCCTTGAGGAATGGATTTCCTCAGGATCGTCCAGTCCTGTGGCTTAGGCTGTCTTTTTTTTTTTTTTTTTTTTTTTAAGATTTATTTATATGAGCGGGCAGTGGTGGCGCACGCCTTTAATCCCAGCACTTGGAAGGCAGACGCAGGCGGATTGTTGTGAGTTCGAGGCCAGTTTGGTCTACAAAGCAAGTCCAGGGCTGTCAAGGCTACACAGAGAGACCCTATTTCAAAAAACCAAAAAAAAAAAAAAAAAAGAGAGAGAGAGAGATTTATTTATTCTGTTCCCCGTGTATGCCTTGCACATCAGATGAGGGCACTAGCTCTTGTTGTAGATGGTTGTGAGCCACCATGCGGTTGCAGGGAATTGAACTCAGGACTTTCGGAAGAACAGACAGTGCTCTTAACCTCTGAGCCATCTCTCCAGCCCCCTGCTGTGTTTTTTAATGTCTACCTTATTTCTACCATTGGAGCATCTTCTTGGTGAGATAAGGACCCCAGATTTCTCAAAGCAGCACAACCCCTAGGCAGGCCAGTCCCTCACAATTGCATTGATAAAGCTCTCTGACTGGGCAGAGCTCTCAGGCCAGGTCCCTTCACAGGCCGCCCTTGGTGCTGACCCTTGCCCAACCAACTGTGTTCAGGTCAGCTTAAGTCTGAGAAACCCAGGAGGCACAGCTCTCAGGCGGGCAGGCTCTCAAAGGGAAGCAATTTATCTGACTAGCACCTTGCTTGACCTGTGTGGTGTGAATTCCGAGTCAGCGGTTGGCTGGCGCGGCTGTCCTGCTGAGCTCCAGTGACCCGTGAATCTGCAGCAGCTTGGCATCTCTATTTTTATCTAGCGTCCTACCTTTGAGATTGAGATCAGCCTCTTAGGATACCCATTCTGCCCACTATAAATCCCCCAGGCTGCTCTTCCGCCTACTCTGCATATCTCTTAGGCCTCCTGAGTCTCCCCAGCAGGATTTCAATGCTGTATTGAAATCCTCTCTCCCTCCTGCACTTCCCTCAGCACCAAGAAACAAAACAGACCATAAAACCTCAAGGTTTCCCCAGGGACCTCCCCACAGAGGGAGTTGTAATGGGGCTTGTGAGATGTGGGAGTCGCTACGCCTTTCGGTAAGAAAGGTCAGATAAAGCATGGAGTTGGGGGACTTCTGGTAACTGGAACTCAAGTTGTGATACAGTGTAACAGGCTTTCTGCTTGGCAAACTATTTCCTTCTAGCTACAAACTTGTTCTGGAGAGAAAAGCAGGAGCAGGCAGCAGGCACAAACCCTGAGGCCGCGGCTCTTAATTCGGGGCTCTTGTGGTCTTGAGTGAGGAATGTAAAATAAGGGACTAAACTTCCTGCGGAGTATAGCACCCAAATCCGGGGAGCAGAGCAGCTCCAGAGTTCTTGCTGAAAGGTCAGGGGTGGGGATAGAGAGCCAGGCTGCCTGAATTGCCCCTTCTCTTCGTCCCAGCACTTTTGGCCTTGGTGATGAGTCAGGATTAGGGTTACACATCTGAGCAGCATGGTGCGTCAGCAACATTATCTGGTTATGATAGGGAGAGGGAAATTTTTCCCATTACCTTGGGTTCACCTGAATCCTTTGTGGAAACCTTCCCCTCGGTGGATCACAAAGGGCAACTGGAGGGGCAATCTTTTTATTTCCTCCCCCCCTGCGGTTTTTCGAGACAGGGTTTCTGTGTCACCCTGGCTGTCCTGGACTCCCTCTGTAAAGGCGTGTAGCACCACTGAGAACACAGGTGAGATTGGACAGAGGTAGGAAGAAAACTGTCACGATAATCTGCTGCAGCTGCTAGTGGGAGGTGCCAGGATCTTCTGGGCTGGCATCCCAGACTGATAGGAGCCGCCTGGAGCTGGGATAGCTAAAGCTCTGCTCTGCAGGTTTCGGGGTACCACACACGCAGCTGAGCTCCTCTGCAGCCTGCTGAGACAGACTTGATGAAGGTGGCCTCTTGCTGGTCTGGTCTCTTCTCACTTGCCCCTCCCACCTCCATTACATCCCATGAGGGAGCTCAGCTCCCTGGGTGGGGGTGGGGGATCTTTTCCCCAGCTGGGGGTGAGTGGGGAGGAGAGTCCCTGCAGGTACTATAATAGGAAAGGAAACTACCCTTGAAGAGATAAAAAATGAAAACTGGTGCAGATTGACTTTGCCAACCTGAATCAGATTTCAGGGAGTCTTAAAAAGCCAGTTTGGGGCTGGAGAGATGGCTCAGCAGTTAAGAGCACTGACTGCTCCTCCAAAGGACCGGGGTTCAATTCCTAGCACCCACATGGATGCTCACAACTGTCTGTAACTCCAAGATCTGACACCCTCACACAGACAGGCAAAATATCAATGGACATAAAATGAAAATAAAAATTTTAAAACCCACAGTTTATTCCATATATATATACATATAATATATATTATATGTATAATATATATGTTTGTTTGTTTTTCGAAGGTTTCTCTGTGTAGCCTTGACTGTCATGGACTCACTTAGTAGACTGGGCTGGCCTCGAAATCACAGTGATCCACTTGCCTCTGCCTCTCAAGTGCTGGGATTAAAGGCATGTGCCACCCCCGCCCCCTGGCTTATTCCCAATATATTTAAGCCCAGTATAATTTGAAAAAGTTTCCTGGTGTAATACAATATCCAGTGCACAAAAAAATCACAATTACGACCGGGTGTGGTGGTACACGCCTTTAATCCCAGCACTCGGGAGGCAGAGGCAGTGGATCATTGTGAGTTCGAGGCCAGCCTGGTCTACAAAGCAAGTACAGGACAGCACGGAGAAACCCTGTCTCGAAAAACCAAAAAAAAAAAAAAAATCACAATTCTATTGAAACTCACTCAGGGTACGTGTCATTTCCTGCAAGATGGGTTCTAGAGATAGGCTACCTGTCCTAGCCTAAGGGCCTGGCCTGGTCTTAGTCATACAGGTAGAGGTCATTTGGGCTATTAGCCACCTCTGGTCCTGGTTTTGGGAGCCTCTGGCTATAAGGGTCATTTAGATTACCAGCCACCTCCGGTTCTGGTTTTGGGAGCTTGATATGACCTGGCCCAACAGATAACACAGATCACCAGGCTGTCAATCATTTCCAATTCTCAGCTTTCTGGGTGGAAGAACCAGGTTTTCATCTTTCCCATTGGAAAGACAGTCGTGTGTGATTAACACTCCCAGTCTCTCAGGAGGCTGTGGGCTCAAGGACCTTCACACTATGCTGCCAAACCCAGCTTCTTATCCTCAGGCTTTCTTCCTAGCATTGCTCCCTTCTCCTGTTCATTCCCTTTACTCAAGGGCCATGGTGAATGCCTAACTTGACACTTAAAAAGCATTCATTGAAGGAGGGGTTGGGGAAAAGCTGAGTGCTGAATGCCTTTGATTCCAGCACAGAGGCAAGTGGAACTCTGTGAGTTCGAGGCCAGCCTGGTCTACAAAAAGAGTCCAGGGCAGCCAAGGCTAAACCAAGAAATCCTGTCTGGAAAAACAAAAGAAACAAAAGAAAAAGCATTCAATGTCTCCCAGTCTGTCTCCTCCAACACATTCCTTGCCACATCCCTGCTTCCCATAATTTAAGTGAGGTACATGCTGGCTTTTGCCTGTAATCCCCAAATGCAGGCTACTGAGACAGGACAGCTGAGTTCCAGGCCGCCCTGGTACATACAGGCTTGATTTCTCTACCACCACCTGCCTCTTTACAAACACCAGGGAGACTGTGGTCCTAATGGGTGTCCTCAAAACCATCCTACAGACAGAATATGGGCTACAACTCATAGAGACAGGATGTTTGTTTCTCCTAGTGGGAGACTCAGGAGGGGTGATAGTAATCAAAGGGAATTTGATTTCTTTTTTTTTTTTTTTTTTTGAGAGGGAATTTGATTTCTATGAAGAATATAAAGTTTTATTTTTCCGTTTTTTTTAACATTTGTGTATGATACATGTGTGTACTCCTGCTTAAGTGCAGGCACACGTGTGGGATGTACATGCACATAGGTAGGCAGGTGAGCACGTGGGAACCCAAGGTTGATGTGGAAATCAGTTCCCTCCTTCAACCATGTGAAACTTGGGGCTCAAATTCAGTTGTCCGTCTTTGCAGCAAGCACCCTTACCCACTAGGCCAGCTCACTGGCTCTATTTTATTTTTCCAAACTGAGTAAGAACACAAATAGCTTGCAGCAAGCAGATGTGTAGGAAAAGCTAAGGGTGCTTCACAAGGCAAATTTGGTTTGTTTTTTGAGACAGCGTTTCTCTGTGTTACCCTTGGCTGTCCTGCACTCACTTTGTAGACCAGGCTGGCCTCAAACGCACAGCGATTCGCCTGCCTCTGCCTCCCGAGCACTGGGATTAAAGGCATGTGCCACCACGCTGGGCCACAGGGCAAATTTGAACACAAGTTTTCTGCAGGGCCCAACAAGTTGCTCTAGAGCCAAGGGTGGCTTTGAATTCCCGATCCTCCTGGCTCTATCCCGGCTGCTGGGATTACAGGTACATGCCACCAACCCAAAATTATTCTGTGGCTTTTGTGTGTGCTACAGAGGTACTGTACCAACCCTTAGGCCAACCCTAAGGCAGTTGTTCCATTTTCATAGAGGTATGTCACTTTCTCAGTTGACCAGAGGTTTCAGCCAGGTGGGTCACAGGACATGGAGCTGTGGGCACCCTGTAGGGCTTCAAAGTTCTGAAGCTTTGGGAAGTCATTTCCTCTCCCTGTGACTTTGAACTGCCACTGCCATACAATTGCCCAACAAGCTATTGAGAGTGAGAAATAACCACCAAATGCCTGTACCAAGGCTGACTGCAGGCAACCACCGTGAGCAGGGCCTGGAGAGCCACACAGGGCACTTGGCAGCGCACGACTTCTGGCAGAGTGCCATCAGTGCTAACTTCTGAGGTAGAAATGCTGGCCCAGGACACTGTGTGGACACCTCCAGGCATCTCGCAAGGGCAGGAGCCTGCGATCACGGTCTGCTTCAGATCACGTTCTTGCACGATGCGCTGGGCCTTGCAGACAGCAGTTATAAGCGATTTTATTCTATCTTTAGTGTAAAATGAAGAGTTCGTCTGCAGCCTGGATTCACAGGGAAAAGCAGAGCTGAGTGTCCGATTTGTAGCTCTTTTTTAATAGATAAGCGCAGGTTTATTAGAAGCAGCACGGAAGGGGGAAGGGAGTGGGAAGGGAAGGAGAGAGGAGAGAGAGATGATTTACAGTTTTTTTGGGTTTTTGTTTTGTTTTGGTTTTGGTTTTTCAAGACAGGGTTTCTCTGTGTAGCTTTGGCTGTCCTGGACTCACTTCGTGGACCAGCCTCGCCTCAAACTCAGAGATCCACCTGCCTCTGCCTCCTGAGTGCTGGGATTAAAGGTGTGCTCCCCCACGCTCAGCTGGTTTACAGTTCTTTTAAAGCTTGGGAGAAGGCTTTTTGGCTTAGCTGCTGAGTCATAGTACTGGGGATATTTCGTTTATGCAGCCAACACATATCAGTGTATTATTGGTGAAGTCACAAACTATTTTACAATTTCCTTGTTACCTTTTTGGTTAAATTTGATACCAAAGATTTTGCTTATTCATCAGTGACAATTTAACAGCTTGGATTCAATAAGCCTTGGAAACCTTGGCCAGGAGCTGCCTGAAGCAAACTGCTAGGGGCTAAGAGAGAAATTCAGCTTCCTATAGGTGACTAAAAAATAACCCAAGCCAAGAACACATTTCAGACTCTTTATGAAAGGCAACAGAAAATATAGAAACATATGACATTGACTCCCAGGCTTACAGCCCAAGAGAAATGTTGAGAAAATGCAACAGGAAGAGATGTGCTTGCCACAGCCCTACTGTGGAGAAGTGTGTGTGTGTTGCAGGGCTTGCGAGCTGTTTGCAGTGCTGGAGACAGGATCACTTCCCTTAGCAGCTTAAGCCTGTCTCAATCTGGTAGCTGGCTAATTCTTTCTGTCTCTGCCTCCTCAGAGCTGTGGTTAAATCCCAGGTTTACTTTGATTAGAAAGGTAAAATGAAGCCGGGCGTGGTGGCGCACGCCTTTAATCCAGCACTCCACAGACAGAGGCAGGCGGATCGCTGTGAGTTCGAGGGCAGCCTGGTCTATACAGTGAGTCAAGGACAGTCAAGGCCACACAGAGAGACCCTGTCTCAAAAAAGAAAGAAAGAAAGAAAGGTAAAATGACTCATTTGCCCTTTTCTGAGGTTTGCCACAGCAACGTGGACTATTACTACTATACACCTTTGAGAAAAGACACAGGGCTACATAAAACTTGAAACTCTAATCAACAGTATGGGTCTCAACAATGCAGGGAGGGCCAGGCCAGCCTGGTCTACAAAAAGAGTCCAGGACAGCCAAGGCTCGGTGTAAGGAAAAAGAAAAGAGAGAGAGAGAGAGAGAGAGAGAGAGAGAGAGAGAGAGAGAGAGACAGAGATTTAATACAGTCTACTGGCAAGAGGAAAGAGGTATTAATTCTTTCAAGAAAAAAGCACTACCAGGGATAAATAATGAACCCACACTGGGTGGCACACTGGAGAACTGAGGGAAGTTCTAAAGAGTACGGTGGAGCGGCTGGGTGTAACACAGCAATCTTGCCCTTACCGAACACGAGTGGGATCTGTGGGGTTCAATACCCTATAGACAATAATAAAATGATTAGGTATTATTAAGGGAAAGTTCACTTTCCCTTGGCTACTTTTTCCTGAGGCTCACCACAGCAAGGACAAAAGGACAGGGTCACCTTGGCTGATGGCACCAGACAGGCAGGACGAGATTTCGCGGGGGTGGGGAGGGGGCGCAGTGCGCAGGCGCACTGTCTCATTAACCCCGACCATCTCCCTCCCCCTCCCCGTTCCGCGTGGGAGTGAGGCCCGGCCACGCTGCGAGTCATCGTTTCCACGCCGCCAGGGTCTCCCTCACTTCGCGGCCGGGGAAGGCCACGGGAGGGCCCAGCCGCGAAGGTCATCAGCAAGGTCGTGGGCAGGACGTGCGGCGCGGCCACGCCGACTGCGTGTGGGACTCGGAGTACGTGCCGCGGCCCCAAGCCCTCATGCCGGCCGCGCCGCCCCGCCCCGCCCCGCATCCGGGCTCGGTAGACCCTCAGCTAGGCCCCTCGCTCGCAGCGGGAGGCTCGCCCGGCATTCCGACTATGCCACAGGCAGGCGTGGCCCGGGCAGGAGCGACAACCCCCGCCTCCAGCGGCCTTCGCCCCTACTCCCTGCAGGCCAAACGGCGGCCACAGTCACGTTCTCCATCTGGAGTGACGGGACGCTGGCCCAATAGAGAGGCGGCACGGAGGGGGGAGGGCGGGCCCAGAAGGCGAGAAGTGGGCGGGGCGTCGCGGGCTGAATAGGAAGTCAGAGTGGGAGGTGCTTAGAGCTGCTCAGGAACTGGGGCGGGCGCACGTCTCTCCTTAACACTCTCCTCGGTTTCTACAGAAACCTCTTTCTTTCCTGCGCGGCGATCGGAAGGCCAGGTAGGGTCCGGGTGGTCCTTGAAAGCATCGTCTCGCCCACGGGCTCCGCTGAGGGGACGGATGTGCATGTGCACTCCAACCCCCCTCCGCCAGTCTGGGCGCGGGTCATTTACCCGGGGGAAAACTTGGGGTCAGCCTCGTGGGAGGACGCGGGGTCTTGGAGAGCGAGGTGCAGGTCTACCTGTGATTACCGAACGTCAGAATTGCAGTTTAATTGTGGTCCTGAGCCAGGGATGGTCGAGGCGGTGCAGAGTAGGAAAGTGCTGACTAAACTCTGTAAATAAGTAGAAGGGTTTGGAGGGAGAGAACGACTTGACCTCACGATGCTCGATAAAGCCCTTCTCAAAATGAAAGGGATGGAAACAAGGATGCCCAAGAGAGAGCGGCGCTGCTTTCCCTCCGCGCCCCCCCCCCCCCCCCCCCGCAGATCGTCCTTGGGCTGTGGCGCCTGGACCGCAATCTAGCGTCACTGGGCGGGCGGGAGTGGTCCAGCCCATTTCTGCTTCGGAATATTACTGACCAGTGGGTGTCGGCTAGGTATTTATTCTAGAGGATGTTGCAGCAGTCCCGTTGGATAATTGGAAAGCCCTCAGGAGACCTCGCCCCAGTTAAGCAAGACCTGCAGGCTTCCTGGGTGGTTACTAGCCGGTCTTGAAGTGACTTAAGATGTCTTTAATTAAACTTCCCTGTTCGCTCTGGCCTTGGTAGTGGTGGTCCCTTGGCTGCATTCAGGGTCGGCCAAAGCCAGCCTGTGCTGATAGCCCTGACCTATAGTCCACTGTTCTGCCCTTGGTTCGGAGTTCAATCTAGTAAAAAGTCTGAGGCGGTGAGATTTTTCTTGGGGTAAAGACGCTTGCTACCCAGGCTAAAGATGCACATGGTGGAAATAGAGAGGCAACTCCTACAGGTTGTCGAACTAACACAGTGCACGATGCCACGTGGTTGCTTCTCTGCTGATGCACGCATAAAAAGCCAGCACTGGGGGGAGCTGAGGCAGGAGGGTCACTGAGTTCAGGTCAGCCTGGGGATGAGAGGACAAAGAGAATGACATTTAAACTTAGCGTCGTCTACAAAAAATGTTTGAAACGCACAGTAAATAATTGATGTTGTGTAGATGCAGGTAAGAAGTGGATATGTTTTGTAAGGAGGTAAAAAGCTAATGCGTGTCTTGGTTAGTGTATAAAGATCCATTGTCTCACACGAGAGAAGACCAAAGAAGTCCCAGCCGCTGCTGCTTCAGGGCTTGCCAGAGAAAGATGTGGGGGACCTAGTTAGATGGCGCCTTCTGAATGCTAATGTCTTCTTGTCTCATCCAGTTTAGTTCTAGAAGCTTTGTGGTAGAATTCTTGGATGGAAAGCTGCTGGGGGAAAAAGGAGCATTCTTTAAAGACTTGCTCTTTGTGGCCTCTTCCTCTCAGGCCCCTGTGTACTTAAACCCTTCCGTGGTGCTCATTCATGGAGACTTCTCTTTAATGAGATAAAATTCCCTTCTGAAAGAAGTCATGGCTGTTGCCTAAATATGGCGGTGGGGATTGAGTCCAGGACTACTGCCCACGTGCTAGCCAGGCTAGCAGACAACCGCCACCAGACCAGAAAAAGGCAGGACTGCTGACCACACACAGGAGTTAGGTGTTTCTGGTGCTAAGTTTCTTACCGCTTAGCAAATGTATATCAACTGAGTGGGTGCAGTTTTATTTAGGAATTTCCCCACAATGTGCTAGCTTACAATACCATATTTCCTGAAAACCTGCAGGTTTTGGGGGTTCTTTGTGTAGTCTTGGCTGTCCAGGACTCATGTCTTAGACCAGGCTGGCTTCGAACTCGGAGATCCCTCTGCCTCCCAAGTGCTGGGATTGCAAGTTTTGAGCATCTTAACCTCGTTTTACATACTGCAGCCTGTGACCTTCTTGGTGCCCTTCCTCCATTGTTTCTTCCTAGGCCCTTTTTGAATCCCATTTTGAATCCTGTAAGTAGCCAGGACAGCACTGTATCCACTTGGAGGACTGAGCATTGGTTTGTTTGGTGTTTGGCCCCACTAGTGCTTACAGTCTCCGGCCATTTAATTTTTTTCTTCCTCCCATCTACACCCTAGTCCTGCTGAGGAATCCATACCAGGGCTTTCTGAGCGTGAAGCGCACATTGGCTCTTGAATTTCTCTCAGCTCTGGGCATGCCACATGAGCCCCAGCCCTTTACCACCAACCTGCTTCCTTTATTATTTTTATAAAAATTTGTTTTTACTTACTCATTAGGGTTGTGGCATAGGACACTTGGGTTCAGAGGGCAATCAGCAGGGGTGGTTTTCTCACAGTGCCAGCACTGGCCTGCTCCTCAAGGAGTGGCCCTCACTACTCTCCCCAGGCTCCCTTTGACAAGCAACCTTCCTGAATCAAAGCCATACGTAGCCCATTTGTTCTCTGCTAAGTCCAGGATTCCTCAGAAGTGATCTGAATGAATTAACATTCTTTGTTACAATTTGTGGAAAACATGAACTGTTTTTCCCCCTACAGAAATTCACCATGTCTATTCTCAAGATTCAGGCCAGGGAGATCTTTGACTCTCGTGGGAATCCCACTGTTGAGGTTGATCTCTACACTGCAAAAGGTATGTGCCCACTTTGTTTCCATTATTTTGTTTTTTGGTTTTTTCCTACCACATTTCATTGAGAATGGCCAGGGTAGCAAGGCCTTCCCTCAGCTGAGAACACAGGCCTGTGCCACCATGCCCAGTTCTGCTTCTTGGTGTGTAAGACAGGATGTGGGTTAGGTACCTCATTGGGGCAGAGGACAGTGAGGGCTTAAGCCCTTGTTCCAAAAATGGGCCCATGATCCACTAGCGTCACAGCCTGCTGTGATCAAATTAGCAGACGAGCATGACAGGGCTGGTGTGGTTGACCTCTCCAATGGGACAATGTTAGTTATTGTGGGCTTCTGGGACAGCCCGTAAACTTAGTCTAGGACAAGTTCCCCACAGTGGGGGTATTAGACTGGGCATACTTAACCTATCATGAATTTGGCAGAGTACACTAATGTGGGAGATCCTAAGTTCTAATCACAGTACTGCAAAAAAAAAAAAAAAGCCCAAACCCTTATACGTTAAGAAACTGGCTGGAGAGATGGCTCAGAGGTTAAGAGCACTGCCTGCGACTTCCAAAGGACCCAGGTTTAATTCCCAGCAACCACATGGTGGCTCACAACCATCTATAATGTGATCTGATGCCGCCTTCTGGTGTGCATAAAAGAAACTGGCTGGGTATGGCAGCTATCCCTTCGAGCTCAGCACATGTAGCCTGGTATAGGAGAATTGCCAGTTCTGAGGCCAGCCTGGCCTTTATAGCATGCTTTTCTACTCAAAGAAGGCCCTGTGCTAGCCCCCGCTGTGTATTCAGAGATGCATGTAATGGGTGCAGTGGTAAAGGAACCTGAGGAAGATGGCACACGGTCCAGCAGAGCTCACCAGGACCTGCCAGGCAGAGCTGACTCACTGTCTGAGTCACCAGAGCCCAGCCCTTCCTGCCCATCCTCCCATCACTCAGAAAGGAAGGCTCCTCCATCAAGTCTTCAGCAAGAGTCTGCCTGTGTGCTGCCATCAGCTTGGCTGCAGCTCTTGCTGTGTGTTTCTGGGTGAATAACAAGAACGCTAGGTTCTGTCAGGCATCAAATACCAAGGAATGAGAAGGTGGGAGGTCACCTTAACAGGACAGCCTAGCTGTCCTAGACTCTCTGTAGACCAGACTGGACTCAAACGCATGACGATCTACCTCCTCAGCCAAAAGTTGGTATTTTCTGCACTAATATAATTTTAATTACCACAATGAGTGGCTTAAATATCTTTTGAGCAACTAGGGAGATTCAGTTAGAAAGATGCTGCCGTGCAACCACGAGACCCTAGCACCCACATAAAAATCTAGGTCTGGTGGTGTACACCTGTGATCATAGCACTGCAGAGACAGACATGGAAGGATCCCCAGCATCAGGTTGGTAACCTCCAGGTTCTGTGAGACCCTGAGGCAAAAAATAATAATAATAATGTAGCTGATTGTGGTTGAGCAACAGAAAATCTCAGCTGGGTACACGCGAGTGTGAGGCCAGGCCAGCCAGGGCTACGCAGAGGACCCTGTCTCATAAAACCAAAAAAGATTGAGGACAGCCAGAGCAGCATAATGAGATCCTATGTAGGCAACTTTTAGTTCAACATTTAAAGTGTAGAGAGTAGAGTTTGTTATCCCATGTCCATGATGCCCAGGAATTTCTGGGCCCCTGTAATCCCTCAGCAACAAGCCCTAGGCTCTACCCTGTCTTCACCTAAGCTAGAAGTGTGGCTATATAGGAAGCCAGGGCTGGTGGCCGACATGACTGCCTGGCCAGGTCCCCGGAGTGCTGGCATCATGTGTGCTGGGTCTGTAGTAGATGCTAAAGGGCCGATGAAGAAGGCACAGTGCCTCTGAGTCTTGACACTCTGACTGAGGGGGACCTGGACCTCAACTGTTCCTTTCTGATTGCTAGTTTTGTTTGCTTGGTTTTTTAAGCATGCAAGGGCCCAAGTGGCTTCAAACACACAGATCCGTGCTGCTTCTACCTCCTGTGTGTTGTGATTCCTGGCATGTGCCACACTCAGTGATGTACTTTTAATCGCTTTTTCCACCTCTACTCCAGGTCTGTTCCGAGCTGCTGTGCCCAGCGGTGCCTCCACTGGCATCTACGAGGCCCTAGAACTCCGTGACAATGATAAGACGCGCTTCATGGGGAAGGGTAAGGCTAGGAACTTCCATCCCATGTCCACAAACCAGGCCCTTCCCTAGGACTTCACTCATGTCAGTGCTGAGCACTGTTGTCTCATGCAAAGGCCAGCAAGGTAGCTTACAAATGCCCACCTTCCCAAGCCTGGAACCTTAGTATGAAACCACTGGAAGACAGGTCACTAATGTGTAAATAGTCCCCTCCGAGAGGGGTTTAACCTTTGGAAACAACTCCCTTCAATGGGGAGAAGTTTCTGTTGGCCTGGTGGCAGGCACAACCTGGGCAAACCAGCTCCCAGTCCACCCTGTCAGACTGACCCTGGTGTGGTCCTGCCTGTCTGTAAATGGAATCTGCATGCCCAAGGCACAGCATAGCACAAAGAATTGGGCCTGCCTGCCTTCCCTAGTGCAACGTTGGCCCTGTAAGCTGAAGACCCCAGACAAAATGTTACTGTAACCCACACCCACATGTCAGTGATGCTGAGAAAACGTCTCAAGGGAAGGTTGTGCTCACTGGATGTCATGAGTTTTTGTCTCTGAATAAGCCACAAAGCTTCTCAGGCCTCTATAGCTGGGCAGATGTGACACCCCTGCCCCCCATCCCCCCATGCTATTGAGCCAGCCAGAGTTAAGAGGCCTGAATCTGGAAGTGCTCCTGCCTTCTTTCCTCGCTTTTCTTGCTCTGTGTCCTCGGAAGCCTGTTCTCCTGAGTCTCTTTTTTCCTTCTCTATTCACCTCTTCTGGGCAGGAGTCTCCAGACCTGTTAAGTATGTTAATGAGTTCCTGGCACCAGCCTTGTGCACTCAGGTAACACGCTGGGCGACCTAGGTGTGCAGCTGGTCTTCCCAGTGCATGGTCCTGAACTAATGCCCCTCAGACGACTCTGGGCTGATAACTCTTGGTGTGGCTCTAACCCCCTGGGTCTAGGGAAGAGCACTCAGACTGGGCCAGACAGCCCCTTCTGGGGGAAACTGAGGGATGGGGCTTTACGGAGGTTCTGTGGAGGGTCCTTAGGCTTGGGCCCACGACTCCAGTGCTCCATCAAGGCTGCTTGAGCCTGCATACTGTAATTCTGTCAGTAATTTCATGATTGTTCCTTCTAGGTGTCTCAAAGGCTGTTGAGCACATCAATAAAACTATTGCACCTGCTCTGGTTAGCAAGGTAGGACCTACCTCCTGCGTACTACTGTGTAGCAGTACCACCAGAGCCAGGCACAGGCCTTTCCTGTTCAGAGGAGCTTATTCTGAGAGCTTTGGAGGCTGCATGAGTCTGCGGTGCCTGCTGCCTGTCTGCTGTGGCTGCTTCTGATAACCCCTCAAGACTGGTGCGGGTGGAGAGTGGCATGGTTGGCATCCTTCCTTCCCTGGGTTCTGACCTTGGGAGCAAGTTTTGATAGTGGCTTTGCAGGACATGTGGGTCATTGTCTATGGTAGATAGGACATTAGGATTTGGTTTGTTATTAATGTTGGGACTGGGAGGGAATAGGGCTCAGTTGGGGCCCAGGCTATAGCCCTAAGCACCACTGGCTTGGGTAATTGTCTGCAGTTCTGGTATTGGGAGACAGAGCTCCACCACTAACCCCATCTTATTAGATGCATGTCTTCATACTGTGTGCAAAGCCCTGAAGTCAAATCATTGCCAGCATTAAGAAAAAATCCTTGGGCTGGAGAGATGGCGCACTGGCTGGTCTTCCATAGGTCCGGAGTTCAATTCCTAGCAACCACATGGTGGCTCACCACCGTCTACAGTGAGATCTGGTGCCCTCTTCCTGATGCAGGCAGAATAGTGTATAAATAGTAAACCTTTACAAAACTGTATTTGGGCTACAAGAAAAGTGCAGTGGAACAGTACTTGCTGCTCTTCAAGAGGATCTGGGTTTGGTTCCAGCACCAATGTCAGGTGCTCACCTGTGACTCCTGTTGTGAGTGAGATGTGCCAACAGGGCCAATGCTGGCCATGGCCTTGCCCAGAATTGTGTACAGACTTCTTCTCAAGTCACTTCTCAGGAAGATGTTGTGCTAATATCTAGTCCCTCCCTATACCAGCCACTCACTTGTCCCCAGCCAGCCGTGTAATGGTATATAATTGGTTCTGCTTGTCTGGTCTCCAGACAATTGCTCATTATGGCTCTGATTGTGGCCTCTGCTCCAGTCTCCTGGGCACCTCCTTGTACACTGTATTCTTTGTGCCTTCATCGCTTTACTCTCGGGTATACATTTAAGACTAGCTACAGTGAGGCCTAGCCTCTGGGAGCTCCTCTGCTTCAAGTGCTTGCCTTATTCAGCAACGCCTTGTCACAACAGCAAGGTGGCAGAACATTCACACGGCATTCCAGAAGCAGAGGTAAGCAGATCTCTGAGTTTGAGGCCTGACAGGTCAACACAGAGAAAGTCTGTCACAAAGGATACTTACTTAGCATGTGCACATTTTTGTGCCCTACATGCGTGTTTGGTGCATGGTAAGATAGCCAGAAAAGAACATCATCTTCTGCAACTATAGTCCCCGACAGTTGTAAACTACCAAGTGCTCATAAGAGCTGATCCATCTCTAACGCCCTCCTCTCCCACAGCCACACACATGGTTTTTGGTTGAAGTAGTCTGAGCCAGTTCAAATGTAAGTTTATATCAACTAAACATCCCCCCCTTTTTCCAATTTGTTTTATTTATTACTTATACAGTGTTCTGCCTGCAGGCCAGAAAGAAGGCACCAGTTCTCATATAGATAGAGGCCTGTGGGCCACCATGTGGTTGCTGGGAATTAAACTTATAACCTTTGGAAGAACGACGAGTGTTTATAACCTCTGAGCCATCTCTCCAGCCCCAAAACATCCTTTTTTTAATCAATTGCTTTGATAGGTGATCCAGGACTACCTCCATATTCCCCTCAGCAGACAGTTGAAGTCTTTGTCATTTGTCCTGGCAAAGAGGGAAAGTCTTAGTCTGTGCAGGGCCATGTTTGTTTAGGTGAACAATCAGCTTTATGCTTAGTTTTTGTTTAAGAACACCCTTGGTGATAATACTTTACAGTGTATGCTACACACATGAGCCTTGTGTTTGTGTGACTTGGGTCTCTGAGGTAGACTGTAGTCTATTGTGGGCCCAGGAAAATGCTGGAGGCTGTTATTAGGCCAAGTCAAGTGGTTTTGTTTCCTGTCCCATCCTTTTCTGGCCCTGGGGGCTGAGCCAGCCTTGCAAGCGATGAGAAACTCCCCGGCTGAGCCACTCCCAGCCCCTTGGCCTACAGACTGAGTGCACACAACGGCTCCATTCTAAAGTGCTGCTTGGCGGGGGAGTGGCAGTCAGGGACACCCTAGGCCTCACCTTCCCATGTCCCCTACAGCAACTGAACGTTGTGGAGCAAGAGAAGATTGACAAGCTGATGATTGAGATGGACGGCACCGAGAATAAATGTGAGCAGCGCAAGCTGGGGCCTTTATCATGACTTAGTGTGCATCGGGCCAGCGGAAGGAAGGCTGCTGAGACATGGCTGCCATTCACCAGTTTTATTTTATTCCAGCTAAATTTGGTGCAAATGCCATCCTGGGAGTGTCCCTGGCTGTCTGCAAAGCTGGTGCTGTGGAAAAGGGGGTGCCCCTTTACCGTCACATCGCTGACTTGGCTGGCAACCCTGAAGTTATCCTCCCAGTCCCAGTGAGTAGCTTCTTGTCTTATTTCAGTCCTGTTGGTGCAGTGAAATATTCCAAGAGCTCAGTTTCTAAATGAATCATCGCAGGGAGGTCAGGTCAGCAGAGGAGCGTCACACTTTACAGTCGGAAGCAGAATGAAGCTAGGCTGTGGTGCACACATTTGGTCTCAGCCAGGTGGCTTTCTGGTCTTTTTTTTTTTTTTTTTTTTTTTGGGCTGTCCTGGACTCACTTTGTAGACCAGGTTGGCCTCGAACTCACAGCGATCCGCCTGCCTCTGCCTCCCGAGTGCTGGGATTAAAGGCGTGCGCCACCACGCCCGGCGGCTCTCTGGTCTTTAGAGTGGCCTAGTTACAATCAAGACAGTGTCCCCATAGACATGCCAATAGGCCACATGGTCTAGGCAGGCAGTCCCTCTACAGGACTCCTTCCATATCATGATTGTGTTGGGTTAATAATTATTACTATTACAGAGGCTCAAAGAAGGCTAGTTTTCAGAAGAGGACTAGTCAGCACTGTACAACTGTCCTCACCCTTTGAGGCCAGGTTTCTCTGTTGAGTCAGACTGTGGGCTCTGGTGGGTTTCCCACAGTTCTCCTGTGCTTCTCCCAGGCCTTCAATGTGATCAACGGGGGCTCTCATGCTGGTAACAAGCTGGCTATGCAGGAGTTCATGATCCTCCCTGTGGGGGCCTCCTGTTTCCGGGAAGCCATGCGCATTGGAGCAGAGGTTTACCACAACCTGAAGAATGTCATCAAGGAGAAATACGGCAAGGATGCCACCAATGTGGGTGATGAGGGCGGATTTGCACCTAACATCCTGGAGAACAAGGAAGGTAAGAGCATTAGAGCTGTGCCTGGCTGTCCCCGCATACCTGGCAATTTGAGATCAAGACTGTTAGGAGCAAGAGCTTTGGGTTGTTTTGTTCCGGTTTTTGCCATCTTATTAGGGGTGGCTGGAGACAGGTACTAGATCCCCTAGAGTTAGAAATGGTAATGTCACCATTTGGTGCTGAGCTTTCTGGGAGAGCCTCAAAGTGCCTTTAACCACTGAGCCATCTCCCAGGCCAGCAAATTTATTTGGTCTCATTTTAATTTTGTATGTGTGGGTGCGCCCGGCGTATACGGGCATCAAGGTCTCTCCTTCCTTTCACCTTGGCCTGAGGGATTGAGTGTGTGTTGTTGGACTTGCCCCTTTACCAGCCATCTCACTGGCCTTTTGTGGCCTGTTTGGCTTGTGTGAAATGGACTTCATTGTGACTGGTGGGGTCACTGGCGGGCAGCAGGAGCCGTATGTCTGCTCTTGGCAGCCTTGACTTGAGGTAGCCCTTGCTGAGGCCTCCCTCTTGGATCCCAGCCTCTCTGTTCTATTTAAAGCCAGTCAGTCCCCAGGACAGCTGATCTCAGCCAGGCACTGTCACTGGCTTGGCCACAAGAGGCAGTGTTAGAGTTGCTGTGACTTTGCCATTTACACGACCCCCAGCAGGCCCCTGATCCATGGCCAGGACAGTTGTTTGTTTTGTTTTAGGTTTTTCAAAACAGGGTTTCTCTGTAGCCTTGGCTGTCCTGGACTCGCTTTGTAGACCAGGCTGGCCTCGAACTCACAGCGATCCACCTGCCTCTGCCTCCCAAGTGCTCATGGCCAGGACAGTGCATTGTGCCTATTTGAAAGCTTTTCCTGTGAAGTCTTCCTTCCATCTGTTGCCACCTTTGCCTTTTCCAGCTCTGGAGCTGCTGAAGAACGCAATTGCGAAGGCCGGCTACACTGAGCAGGTCGTCATCGGCATGGACGTGGCTGCCTCTGAGTTCCATAGGTCTGGCATGTATGACCTGGACTTCAAGTCTCCTGATGACCCCAGCAGGTACATCACACCCGACCAGCTGGCTGACCTGTACAAGTCCTTCATCAAGGATTATCCAGGTGAGTGTCGGGGTCCCGTCCCCCTTCCTCTCCATCTTCTAGCGGCAGTTCCTAGTCAGGGTTCTGGACCATGAGGCTTCACACCAGCTCTTGGAGACATGCTGACCTTGAACTAGGGTCAGCAGGTTCAGGCTTTAATTTTAGGCCAGATGTTGTGGTACATGTCCTTAGTCATAGAGGTACATCTCTGCCTCAAATAAAATTTAAACTTAAAGAGGGGAGAGGGGAGTTTGTCATCGATGGAGAGGTGTAACCGAAAATTTGAAGTTCAAGGTGACTGTTACAAACACTGTCTTACAACAGAATTAAGCCGTCCCTCTAATTGTTCAGGAGACTGGGGCAGGAATTCAAAGCCATTCTGGGCTGCATCTGGACAGATTATCTCAAGAAGCGTATCCATCCATTTTGGTGCTAGGAACTTACAGTCTCCACTCCCGCTCGCATCTGAATGCTCAGATTTGTGCGTATTTGGCAATCAGTTTCCTGGGCATGCAACTGCTCAATGCTGCAGGTGCACGCCGCGCCGCCCCCCTTTGTTTTATATTTTGAGACAGGGTCTCTGTGTAGTCCTGGATGTCCTGGATTTAGCGATCCACTTGCCTCTGCCTCCTGAGTGCTGGGTGTGTACTATCACACCTAGTAAATGCTGCCCTTTAAGAAGAAGTCCAGGGAGCTGAGACGGCTCAGTGGTTAGGAGTATTGGTCTATTCTTCCAGCACACCCTGGTCCAATTCCTAGCAATCACATGGCACCTCACAACCATCTATAATGAGGTCTGGTGCACATACAGAGAGAACATTCATATACATTAAATAAATAAATCTTTTTAGAAGGAGAAAAAATCCAAACCCAGGATCACAGTTCTAGGTCAAACAGAATGGTGCAACAAAATCAAAATGCCCTTTAAAGAGAGAGACAGCAAGCCCTAGGCTCATGAGAGGAAGGAAAGGTGGTGCCCTAGGACCACAGCCAGACCCACACCGATGACATGTCTCCTTTTCTTAGTGGTGTCCATTGAAGACCCCTTTGACCAGGATGACTGGGAAGCTTGGCGGAAGTTCACAGATACTGCGGGCATCCAGGTGGTTGGGGATGACCTCACCGTGACCAACCCTAAGCGGATTGCCAAGGCTGTGGGCGAGAAGTCCTGCAACTGCCTCCTGCTCAAAGTGAATCAGATCGGCTCTGTAACCGAGTCTCTTCAGGCGTGAGTAGCCTGGGGACGGGCTTCTGGGGCCCAAGTGATGCAGTGATAAACATTGGTCCTGATCCAATGGTTTAGCATCATTGCAAAGACACTGAAAGTTCTGCCTCTGTTGAGTCTGATGTCAGAGTGCGGACATAAAGATGAACAGACATTGGGCTGCGAGCTTCCAGGGGTGGGGTGGGGGGACTAGCCACCGAGGCTGTAGCTCAGGCATGAAAACTATTCAATACAAGGTGAATGGTCACGTGATCTGGCTCCTGCCCTTTCCTAGGTGTAAGCTGGCCCAGTCCAACGGCTGGGGCGTCATGGTATCCCATCGCTCTGGGGAGACTGAGGACACTTTCATCGCTGACCTGGTGGTGGGGCTCTGCACTGGGCAGGTAAGAGACGGCAGCCTGGGTGTAGTTTGGAAGGTTGTTCCTCATTGGTGGTGCCGACTGGGCATTTGTCTGTGTCTCTTGTTTCCTTTGCTAATGATGACTTTTCCGTTGTTCCTCCAGATCAAGACTGGTGCCCCCTGCCGATCTGAGCGCCTGGCCAAGTACAATCAGATCCTTAGGTAAAGACACTTTCTAATGCCAGCAGGGAGATAGGTGGGTGTGCTCGCGTAGTTGATGCCATCATGAACAAGGCACAGACCCTGTAAGTTAGTTGGTGGTGTGCCTGTGCTGTGCTGCCATCCACTGGTGGGAACAGGACAAGATGAGTGACAGTAGATATGCCATCTTCCTCCTGGGCATAGTCATTACTCCCTATGGAGCCCAGTTTTGTTGAGAGGTTCTCCTTCCATGTGCTGGGGTTAACAGGCATGGACCACCATACCCAATACTAGAACTAACTTTGTTTTTGTTTGTTTGTTTGTTTCCTCCCCTTTATTCGCCAAGAATCGAGGAAGAGCTGGGCAGCAAGGCCAAGTTTGCTGGCAGGTCCTTCAGGAACCCCCTGGCAATGTAGAGTCCTGGAGCCACCACCAACTGCATAGATCCTGTCCCTGACGTCATCGAGGTTGCTTGTCCTTCCATGGCACTGCTTCCTTAGGCCACCTGGAGCCCTGCTGGAAACCCCAGCCTTGTAGTCATGTGATTGGTCCAAGTCGTTGTTTCTGTCACCTCACTTACTTTCCAGCTAGTGTCCAGAGCCCTTGTGACTCCAGTGTAGTTTCTAGGGTGGCCACAGGCAAGATCCCCCAGTGGTTCCACACGCAAAATAAAAGCCGCAGTAACCCTTGAGCGCTGCTTGTGAGTGGGTGACTCATTGGTGATGGCCTGGTGTGGAGAAGCTTGGAGGCTCTGGGTCTCTGCTAAGGGCTGTCTCTGTCGAGCTGTTAGGACACACACTGGTCACAAGAGTGACCTACACGGAAGAACTCCTAGCAGGAAGATGGCCAGCAGGAAGATGGTGGGGGCAGTGCACACATGGATGTAGTTAGAACCTGAAGCACCCACTACCTGAGCCCAGTGGAGGGATCTCTACCCATCAGAAGGCCCTCTGGTGGGCATCTGGCTGCACTGAGCTTCCTTCCTTTCAGTCCTTTACGGAGTAGGACCACTAGGGGGCGATCATAGTGGCTGGCTTCTGAGTTCAGACCTAAGGACGACAGAGAAAAGGTGGATTAGCAACATGGTTTTAGCTGCCCCAGGGGAATGGGTTCCAATCCGTTGGTCACCATCTGAATCCTCACATGCAGTTCTCCAAAAGAACAGATTCACATCCTGCCATTCAGCTACCCCAAAAAAACAGCCTTTACGAGGCTTAACACCTATTATGAAGCTGGGTTCTGTGGCCCATACCAGGTCTTGAGGATTGCTGTAAGATCAAAGCTGTATGCTCTGCATTGGTCCTGCTGAGGGCAGCATGTTAGCATTGCAGAGAGATGCTGTGTCGCTGTATCACACTGGCTGTCCCTGAAGTCGGTCCAGTGTGCCCAGGAGTTTCAAGTTTCTTTGTCTCCCTGGTGCTGGGATTTAAAGGCTTATACCACCACAACCGGCTTCATTATTTTTAATATACTAAACTATGCTTAGCATTCAGTAGCAAGTGCAATTTGACATGTTTTAAGACGCACACAGGCCTAGAGATGACTCAGCAATTCAGACCACTTAGTGCTTTTCAAGACAACCCAGGTTTGGTTCCTAACACCCAAATGGTGTAACTTTAGGGTCCAAAAAAATCCAAGGTCCCATTCTGGCCCCATTGTACAGACATACGTGCAGGCAAAATGCCCATATACATAAAATACTTCCCAGCATCCTCAGAAGGTCCTCCCAGCCCCAACCCAGGAAACCTCTGCTTTGCTGGAGTTTCTTTGTAGACCAGCCTGTCCTTAAACCTGCCTGCCGGGCTTTTGCTTGCTTTGACATTTGTTAGAGTGTACCTCAGGCCAGAAGAAGGTGTCAAGTCCTCTGAAGCTGGAGTTTCAGTTACAGGCCACGCAGCATGGAACTGAGTTTAGGTCCTCTGGAAGAATAGGGCTTTTAAATGAATATTCTTCAGCTCCTTTATGTTATATGTAAAGGGATGTTAATTTAAAACATGGCTGTTCTGGCAAGAGAACACTGTCTTCTTCCAAGGGTCCTGAGTTCAATTCCCAGCAACCACATGGTGGATCATAACCATCTATAAAATCTAGTGCCTTCTGGTGTGCAGGCAGAACACTGCATACATAATCTTAAAAAAAAAAAAGCCAGCGGCGGTGGCACACATGATTAATCCCAGCACTTGGGAGGCAGAGGCAGGCAGGTCTATAAAGCCATACCAGGACAGCTAAGATAACAGAAACCTTGTCTCGAACTAAAAAGACAAAACAAAAACACAAAAAAAATTATAGAAGGAAGCACCCACGTTTGAAAGTAATGTCTAATTGAGTGGAAAAAAAGGTGATGAATCAAAGATTTGACAAAATAGGATTCGTCCAGCTCTCAGAAGACAGGAAAGGGAAGCTACTTAAGAGGCAGTTTTACCAAGAAAAGTAATGGATGATAGAGAACTCAGGTAAAGACAAAATGAGCCAGAAAATATGCCAGAAGATTAGAGCAGATGGCTGAGTTAGAGGCCAAGCAGAGCAATCCCAGGCCAAGAGAGAAGTTAGATTGAATAAGTCAGCTGGGAGAAGAGTCTCTAACCAACCCAGAGCTCAGAACAAGTAAGGGTGAGCTCTAATAATAAGCAGGGAGTCTCAGAGGCTGAAAACGTTCTAGGCCCGAGGCTAGGAGCTTCCAGGACTAGGCCTAGGTTAGCAGACAAAGGCAGTAAGCCTTCCTGACAACCATTGAGCCAGGTGACTAAAAGTTACTTTTACAATAACAACAACATTAATAAGTTACCACTACTATTTCTATTATTAGTTGCATAGGTAACAATTTCTGGTTGTGTTTGTTTTAATGAGTAGCACTGGTCCTACATTCCTAGAGGCTGACAATCAGCCTCCCAAGCCTCCCAGGCAGGGTGTGTGTGTGGCAGCTTTGCACTCCCAAGCCTCCTAGGCAGGGTGTGTGTGTGTGTGTGTGTGTGTGTGTGTTCTGTTTTTTCCTTTTTCTCCCTCAGGAGCTTGGAACTGAACTGAAGTCCTTGTTTTGGTAGGCAAGTGCTCTACTGCTGAGCTAAACCTTCAAATCCTGATCTTTAAAACAAAACAAAACAAGGCCAGGCAGCAGTGGCCTATGCCCTTAATCCCAGCGCTCAGGAGGCAGAGGCAGGCGGATCACTGTGAGTTTGAGGCCAGCCTGGTCTACAAAGTGAGTCCAGGACAGTCAAGGCTACACACAGCCAAAGTTATACACAGCCTCAGCACAGGATAATGTGTTGGAACTGGATCTCTCCTTCCACCATGTAGATCCCCAGGCTCAAACTCAGGTCATGTGGTTTGGCAGAAGGTGCCATTACCTGCAGAGCCCCCCACCCCTTCAGCACTCTGTAAGGCTTTCCAACCTGGAGCCCTGCTCTGCCATCTGCTGCAGATGGAGAGAGACCCAGCCCTTAGCTGTCCCGTTAGCTGTTAGCTCTGTACTGCCCAGCATTCACAGGTCTGGTGCTGCAGGGTTTCCTCCCAACTGACAGCTGATGCCTGGTTGCCCAAGGTTGAGAGAGGCGCCTGACACATCCTTGACCTCTCCTCTTGTAGGCTGTGACTGTGGGGGCAAGTCAGGCACCTTCCTCAGATTCTCCTTATCAGCCCTCCAGAAGGCCAACCTGGCATTCCTGCTGCAGAATAGAAAGGCTTGGTGATCAGGGCTGCTGTCCATGGGGGCCAGGAATGAGAGCAGACTCACTTGCATATGTGACCTAAGACAGTAATTAAACCCAGAAGCCCCAGGGGTGAGAAACAAGCACATTAATTCAGGAGCAATTAAAAACCCTCTAATGTCACCACACACAGCAACGACTTCTGAGACTAGGGCTGACTGATGACAGTCACCGTCGGGCTCCCTCGTTTGGCCACACTTTTTTCTTTTTTTGAGACAGGGTCTCTGTAGCCTTTGCTGGCCTGGACTCACTTTGTAGACCAGGCTGGTCTTGAACTCACAATGATCCCCCTGCCTCTGCCTCCCAAGTTCTGGAATTAAAGGCAGCCACACTTTGAAAAAAAAATGTATTTATTACTATGTATACAGTGCTCTGCCTGCATGTACAGAGCCACCATGTGGTTGCTGGGAGTTGAATTCAGGACCTCTGGAAGAGCAGTCAGTGCTCTTAACCTCTGAGCCATCTCTCCAGCTCCAGCCACACATTTTTAAGAAGTGTATGCTCGGGCCTCAGGGATGGAGGGCATCTCTGCTGGACTGGACCCTCAGCCTCTCTCTAGGTCCTGGCTCAGTTACAAAGCCATTACTAGATAATCAAGGTCTTTTTTTTTAAAAAAGATTTATTTATGCATTATGTTTGCTTGTTTGTTTGTTTTTTTGTTTTGTTTTGTTTTTGTTTTTGTTTTTGAGACAGGGTTTCCCTGTGTAGCCTTGGCTGCCCTGGACTCCCTTTGTAGACCAGGCTGGCCTCGAACTCACAGCGATCTGCCTGCCTCTGCCTCCCGAGTGCTGGGATTAAAGGCTTGTTTGTTTACCGTTTATGTATTATTATTATGTGCATAGTGCTCTATCTGCATGTACATCTGCAGATCAGAAGAGGCCATCAGATCACATTATAGATGGCTGTGAGCCACCAAGTAGTTGCTGGGAATTGAACTCAGGACCTCTGGAAAAGCAGTAAGTGCTCTTAACCTCTGAGCCATCTCTCCAGCCTGATAATCAAGGAAGGTCTTAATGCTTTTCTTGTTTGTTTGTTTTTGGTTTTTCAAGACAGGGTCTCTCTAATGTAGCCCTGGACTCGATTTGTAGACCAGGCTGGCTTAATGCTTTTCTTTAGCAGCAGAAAAAACAAATAACAGTTGCCGCCCAGGCGTGGGTGGTGCATTCCTTTAATTCCAGCACTCAGGAGGCAGAAGCAGGCAGATTTCTGTGAGTTCGAGGCCAACCTGGTCTACAAAGAGAGTTCCAGGACAGTCAGGGGTACACAGAGAAACCCTATGTGGAAAAAAAATAAAAAAAATTTTAAAAAACTAAGTAATAATTGGCACTTTCCCGTCCTTGGGTATATAATATATCAGGTTTTAGAGAGTGCACCCAAAATGTTAGTCATGCATATCAAGACCCTGGAGGCACAGGTTTGACTGTCCCTAGAACTGTCCTGTTGTGTTGCAGTGGCAGTTGGAATGACCTGGCGGTGTTGACCCCTTGTGGAGTCTGAGCATGCCTGCCAGTTATTCCTGCTGGTGTTCGGAGATCAAGGATGCTGGCCTTCGCTGCTTTGAGAAACACTT
Organism: Acomys kempi; assembly: GCA_907164505.1. Classification (NCBI taxonomy): domain Eukaryota; kingdom Metazoa; phylum Chordata; class Mammalia; order Rodentia; family Muridae; genus Acomys; species Acomys kempi. Next base: position 80,211,434 of record OU015367.1, read on the forward strand.
TCAACATAAGCAGGCACTCTACCACCTCCCAAATGTACATATACCCTCAGCCCCAGCCAGCATGCTCCCCTGCCAGGGGTGACACCTAGCCTCCCCTGAGATGTCACACACCTGTCTTTTGTTTATTCCTCCTTCACTACAGGTAAACTCTCTGGGACTGCCTGGTGCTCTGTGACCTAGAGCACACGCAGGAGTCTTAGCGAACAAACAAAGGAACTTCCGGAATATTCCAGATGGCTTTATGTGCTGCAGAAGGCTTGGTCATAAAGTCCCAGGACAGAAACAGAGAGGGGATCTTCAGAGAGAGTTCCAGGACAGCCAAGGCTGTACAGATATACAGAGAAACCCTGTCAGGAAGAGGAAGAAGAAGAAGGGGAAGGAGAAGAAGGAGGAGAGGAGGAGCATCAGGGCCACTGAGCTACAAATAGCTGTGCACCACCAAGTGGGTGCTTCGTCCCTTCAGGGTGTCCAGGCAGGGATGCAGGATGCATCCAGACGCTGGGCGGGTAGGAATGAAGCTCAGCCGGCCGGGTGAGTTAGCAGGATCTCAATTTGGCATGCTTGCCTCCGGGGAGAAAGCTTTCTCTGATAACAGCTCTTTCAGTGACATGGCCCTTTCAGTGACTCGACTCTCTTTAATGGGGGATGTAGGAGCCATATAAACCTTGGGGAAGTGGGTAGTGGGTAGGGGTTTTCTGGGTGACTGTGCAGCATTGGCTGGGGCTGAGGTGCTGGGAATGCTTCATTTGCAAGGAGAGGGATTCCAGGGCCTAGCTGGACAAGTCCTTATGAGGAAATCTGAAACCTGTCACCTGGCTACTTGACTACCTGGGGGAGGGGAGGAGGGCGCGGAGGGCGGGGCTTGCGAGACTACGTGCAAAGGGACACGCAGGCACAGAATAGGGAAGTTTCAAGATGAGATCTTCGGCGTTTGGTGGCTTTTCAACCTCAATCTTGACCCAGGCCTGTTCTTTGGTCACATGGTTCACGTGCCTTGGTGCTGAGAACTGAACCCAGGTTCTCTCTGCAAGAGCAGCAAGGGCTCTTAAACTCTGAACCATCTCTTCAGCCCATTTTTTGTTTTGTTTGTATGTTTTTTTGGTTGTTGCTGGTTTTGTTTTTGCTTTTTTTTTTTTTTTTTTTTTAAGATTTATTCATCTTATTTTTTTGTTGTTTTGGTTTGGTTTGGTTTGGTATTTTTGAGACAAGGTTTCTCTGTGTAACAGCTCTGGCTATCCTGGAACTCCTTCTGTAGACCAGGTTGGCCTCGAACTCACAGAGATCCACCTGCCACTGCCTCCCAAGTGCTGGGATTAGAGTGATTTATTCATTATTTATAGAGTATTCAGCCTACAGGCCAGAGGAGGGCACCAGAGCTCATTACAGATGGTTCTGAGCCACCATGTGGCTTCTGGGAATTGAACTCAGGACCTTTGGAAGAGCAGCCAGTGCTCTTCTCTCCAGTACCCTGTTGTTTTGTCTTTTGGAGACAGAGTTTCTCTGTGCAATAGCCCTGGCTATCCTGGACTTGCTTTGTAGGCCATACAGGCCTCAGACTCAGAGATATCCACCTGCCTCTGCTTCTCACGTGCTTGGATTAAAGGCCTGCAGCACCATGGTTGGCTTCTGTTTTTGTTTTTAATTTTATTTATTATGTATTATTTTAATGTAGGAGTGCTCTGTCTCTGGACAAGTCTCTGAAAGAGCAGCCAGTGTTCTTTTTGTTAATTTGTTTGGTTTTTTGTTTTATTTTTTGTTTTTTGCTTTTTCGAGACAGGGTCTCTCTGTGTTAGCCTTGGCTGTCCTGAACTCACTCTGTAGACCAGGCTGACCTCAAATTCACAGCGATCCACCTACCTCTGCCTCTCGAGTGCTGGGATTAAAGGTGTGCGCCACCACTCCTGACACGGGGTGAGACTGTGTGAGAGTGGCACCATAAACTTGTCTAGCAGGTTTTTGTCTCTGAGTTATAGTAAGTCTGGACACCATCAGATATCTAACACAAAAATGTTTCCTCTCGGTCTATAGGTCGTCTTTTCACTTTTTGATAGTCTTTTGACACAAAACTGTTAATGTTGATGAATTCTAGCTTTGTGGGGGGTTTTTTGTTTATTTTTTTAGTGGTTTTTGGTACCAAATTTCAGAGTCTTTTGCCTAACCCAAGATCTTGAAGGTCCATATACGTGTATATATGTATGTATGCATGTTTGTATGTATATGTGTATGTGGGGGGGGGCAATGAGCTCCTAGAACAGTCAGAAGGGTGTCCCTGAGCTCAAAGCCTCATTCACCTACTAATACAGAGCCAAGACTCCCTTTCTCTTATTTATATGTTTATTTTATTTATATGTATATTTCCCCTTATATATTGCACATATAATATATTGTATATACAGTGCTCTGCCTGCATGTACACCTGCACACCAGAAGAGGACACCAGATCTCATTATGGATGGTTGTGAGCTATGGTGTGGTTGCTGGGAATCGAATTTAGGACCTTTGGAAAAGAAGCCATCTCTCCAGCCCCAAGGCTCCCTTTCAAACTGGAAGCAATCAGAGCCTTCTGTTGTTGGAGCTTCAGACCTCTGGCACCCTCCTTCCAAGCCAGTACCCGAGGGTCCTCTAGCCTGGCCTCCATTTGGCCACCAGGGGGCGCGGCGGAACTGCCCTGGAGCACTTCCCAGCCCTGCTCTGTAGCCCCAGCAGCTGGCACAAATTCATCATCGATCCTGGGATTGGACTGAATCTATCTTTGGCTCGCTGGGGCTAAGAGCCGGGGTGAAGTCAACCAAAGCTTGGAACAAAGCTCAGTGAGATGAATGGAGCTGTCTTTGGATAAAGGAAAATTCCTGGACAGCATGTCCCTGTCAACACCTAGCCTTTCCAACGTTAGCACAGATGCGGTGCAAGGCACTGCGCCATAGGACGCAAGGTGACACTTCTTCCTTGGCTGACTTTGATTCCTCAGCCAGTGGTGAAGCAGCTCCGGGTACAGTCATGCCTCCCCCCTCCCCCATGCACCCGCCAGTCATCTTTTGCTCTCTCAAGAGAAGGAGGGAAGGCAAGGAAACTGCAAAAAGAGGAGAGAATTATGGATCCAGCTGCCCTGCCCGCAAACTCCTCCCAGCCCCTGAAGAAGCCGAACAGTCCAGGTGCTAATCCCGGCCCTGCGCTCTCCCTCTAGTACAGCTGTGTTTGGGGATGCCAGCTACATGCCAGGAAAGCAAGCAAACCAGGGCTAGGGAAGGCCTTTCCTGGCACTGGCCTGGCTCTCAGGAGCCGAGGAAGATAGAAGCAGCCATGAGTCTGCCCACCTGCTTTAACAGTGGGCTCCTCGCCAGGGCACTCATTTCGGGGGGCCTTCTGTCAGACCCGAACAGTAGCTGAGGATGCTCACACCTCCAGCCTACAGCACCTAGTTCCAGAGTCATTCAGAGAGCGCCAGTCACACCCAGGGAGGCTAGGCTTCTGGATACCTGGCACTGGGAGGGACCACTTGAGGTGGGCTCCTTCCTCTTCCTCTTTCTCTCTCTCTCTCTCTCTTTTTTTCAGACATTGTTAAAAAAAAAAAAACATAAACAAAACCATGAGCTGACAAAAATAAGATTGCTCAAGATACAAATTCATGCTTCACTCTTCCTGCCTAAGGCTCCAGCTCCTTGGAGATGGCAGATGGATGCTTCAGTTACACTCGTGTCTAATTTTCTTCTTCCTGGTGGGATGAAGAGCCCAGCAGGACGGCTGGAAATAGCACAGAAGGAATGAAGGGCCATGTCCGGGTTGCTGTGTTTTCCACCTCACTGAAGCTACTTTAATTCAAGAGAGAAAATGGCCGCCTGAGGCTCCGCATCATTTCTCTGCTCCCCCTGAGCTCTTCAGCAATTAAGCACCCATGCTAGGCAAACCCTCCTTTCCAGAGTCTGTACCCGGCACCCACGGCCTGGGTTCGAACCATGGCGCAGCTTTATGGGGCAGAAAACATCTGAGTTGTGGGGTGCTGCTGGCCTGGAAGTGCCCAGGAATATCCTAGTGGTGATCCTGGTGCATGAAGGACACAGGCTCATGACAGCAGTGTCAGGAGAGGGTGGAGACTTGGGTCAGCCTGGCTCATGGGTTTTGCATGCAAGCATGAATCCCCACCCCCCACCCCCTATACCCCCAGAGGCTTAGATCCAGGGACAGGGATGTAACCTGGCGGGTAGAGTGCTTGCCCAGCATTCATGAAGCCCTGGGTGCCATGCTCAGCATCACATAAGCCAGGGCTGGGGCATATTCCAGCATTCAAAGGATAACTATAGGATCCATACAGTGTTTGAGGCCAGCGTGGGATACCTGAGACACTATCTTGTTTTGTTTTTTATTTTTTGTTTTGTTTTTTCGAGATAGGGTTTCTTTGTGTAGCCTTGGCTGTCCAGGACTCGCTTTGTAGATCAGGCTGGCCTAGGACTCAGAGTGATCCACCTGCCTCTGCCTCCCGAGTGCTGGGATTACAGGCGTGCGCCACCACCGCCCAGATGTATTGTTTTGTTTTGTTTTGTTTTTGAGACAGTATCTAAACTGGGCGTGGTGGCACACACCTGTGATCCCAGCACTCAGGAGGCAGAGGCAGGCAGATCACTCTGAGTTCTAGGCCAGCCTGATCTACAAAGCAAGTCCTGGACAGCCAGGGCTACACAGAGAAACCCTATCTGGGAAAAAGAAAATTAAAAGAAGAAGGAGAAGAAAGAGGAGGCAGAGGACCTAGTACATGGAGGGCTATAGAGAAGTAGAAAATAAATGTTGGTGTTATGCATTCTGACTTGAACGCTCAGTCTGTGCCCCTTAGATTGTGAGTCTGTGAGAACATCTTTGCATCTGTTGCCTTCCACCATTCCTCCGCCCCCAGACCCAGAAGCCCATGTGAGCACGATGAAGTGGTGGCTTCTACCCTGACACACCAAGCAACACGTGGGCCCACAGAGCAGCGAGGATGACTCACACGTGCTGAGATCTTTGCAGGGCAAGAAGCCTGCTGGCTACCAGTTCCTCTTGCCCATCTGCTGTGGGTTGGAGACAGCTGAGCGCATCCTCCAAGGGTTCTAGTGTTGGGAGGTTGGGGCCAGTCTTTTGAGGTTGTGGGAACTTTAAGTGCTGGCTCAGTGGGTGAAGGGACGGCACTCATCTCATAGCCAAGCTTGACAACCCGAGTTCCCAGGAGGGCCATTCCTAGACCTGCACAGTGGAAGGCAAGAACAGACTCCTGATATTGACCTCTGACCTTCCAGGTGTGAGTCTCTCTTCCCACAATCAATAAAATGGTTTTGTTTTGTTCTTTTGTTTGTCTGTTTGTTTGTTTTTTGTTTTTGAGAAAGGGTTTCTCTCTCTCAAGATTTATTTATTATGCCGGGCATGGTGGCGCACGCCTTTAATCCCAGCACTTGGGAGGCAGAGGCAGGTGGATCGCTGTGAGTTCAAGGCCAGCCTGGTCTACAAAGTGAGTCCAGGACAGCCAGGGCTACACAGAGAAACCCTGTTTCGAAAAACCAAAAAAAAAAAAAAAAAAAAAAA
>OU015367.1:80220371-80244964 GCA_907164505.1 Acomys kempi
GTGTGTGTGTGTGTGTGTGTGTGTGTGTGTGTGTGTGTGTGTGTGTGCTGTCCTCGCCCCTCTGTGAGTGCCCAGAGGTCAGGAGAAGGACCTTGAGTGTCCTGCTAATCATTCTTTCTTCTTATTCTTCTGAGACAGGGTTTATCACTGAAGCCAGAGTGAGGCTGGGGCCAGCAAGCCCTGGCAGTCCTCCAGTCTTTGGTCTTACCACATGAGGATTAAAGGCCCAGGTTTTCTACACAGAGAGACCCTGTCTTGAAAAACAAAAAAACAAAACAAAACAACAACAACAACAACAAAAAAGGCCCAGGTTTTTACAGAAGGGCCAGGGACTTGAGCACTTCCGTTACTGAGCTATCTCCTCAGCACTTGCCAGTTTTTGTGTTGTTTTGTTTTGTTTTTCTTGAAACGAAGTCTCTTGTAGCCTAGGCTGGCCTTAGACTTGCTATGTAGTTGCGGATGACCTACAACAGCTGACCCTTCTGCTTTCACCTTTGGAATTCTGGGATTGCAGGCTGAGTTATCACACCTGCTTTAGTGCTGCAAGTCAAAATTGAGGCCATTTATGCACTGGGCAGGCACCCTACCAAATACCAAAAAGGTATTATTTAAGATTTATTTCAGCAGGGCTGGAGAGATGTTTCAGTGGTTAAAAACACTATCTGCTCTTCCAAAGGACCTGGATTCAAGTCCCAGAAACCACAGCTGCCAGCTCACAGCTGTCTGTAACTCCAGTTCCAAGGGATCTGACACCCTCACATGAAATAAAATTAAATAAAATTTTTTTTCTATTTCTTTCTTTTTCGGTTCCTCCTCCTTCTCTTCCTTCTCCTCCTCCTTCTTCTTTGTTTTGTTTTTCTGAGACAGGGTTTCTCTGTGTAGCCTTGGCTGTCCTGGACTCACTTTGTAGACCAGGCTGGCTGAGAACTCACAGCGATCCGCCTGCCTCTGCCTCCCAAGAGTGTGGGTGAAAGGAGTGCGCCATCACTGCCTAGCTTGCGTTAGTTGGAGTTTAGTTAAGAGTGCTTGCCTAGGGCTAGAGAGATGGCTCAGTGGTTAAGAGCACTGGCTGCTCTTTCAGAGGTCCTGAGTTCAATTCCCAGAAACCACATGGTGCCTCCTCCTAACCATCTGAAATGGGATCTGGTGCCCTCTTCTGGGTGTGTGTGAAGACAGATTATTCATATTCATATTTTTTTTTCTTAAAGATTGCTTGCCTAGCATGCCTGAGATCTTGAATTAAATCTCTAACTCAGAGTTAGACTGAGTGTAGGGATATGTTCCTGTAAACTCAGCTATCAGGATGTAGAGTCAGGAAGACCAGAAGAAGTTCAAGGTCATCCTCAGCTACTTAGGCAAGCCTGGGCTACATGAGATTCTATCAAAAATTGTACAAAAAAATTGTTTTTTGTTTGTTTGTTTGTTTTTCGAGACAGGGTTTCTCTGTGTATCCCTGGCTGTCCTGGACTCACTTTGTAGACCAGGCTGGCCTCGAACTCACAGTGATCCTCCTGCCTCTGCCTCCCAAGTGCTGGGATTAAATGTTTTGTTTTGTTTTTTTTTAATCAGGCTTTCTCTGTGTAGCCTTGACTATCCTGGACCTGCTTTGTAGACCAGGCTGGCCTCGAACTCACAGCATCTACCTGCCTCTACCTCCGCTTCTGCCTCCCAAGTGTGTGTTGTTTTTTTTTCCCGAAACAGGGTTTCTCTTTGTAGCCTTAACTGTCCTAGACTTGCTTTGTAGATGAGGCTGGCCTCAAACTTACAGCTATCTGCCTGCCTCTGTTTCCCACGTGCTGGGATCAAAGGCGTGCGGCACCACGCCCGGCTGTACAATTAATTGTAAATTAGCCCAGTTAAGAATCAGCCAAATGATCCCGTAAAGACGTTAACCTTTTCAATAAGCACTGTTAAATAATGAACTGTAAAATATAGATGAACGTTATGCATGGGTACATAATGTTCACAGGGTACAGACTTAATAGTCTTGGCATGCATCAGAAAACATAACTTCTGTGACACTCAGAAGAGACTGCTTTGGACCCGGACCAAAATAATTTAATTAAACTGTGATATTTTACGAGATAAATACCAAGAGTGAGGCATGCCTTATTGCTGCAGGGTATAAATAGAATACAGAAGTAGGGGTCTGGGCGGAGACAGGCAAGCGAGTCCCACAGTGGGGAGGGGTGGAGACCTTCGGAGGTCATTAGCAGCTTCAGTATGCGTGAGGCAGAAGGTGAAAAAAGTCATGAGGCCTTAGAAGGCGCACTTCCTTCTCCAGAAATGGCTGAAACATTTTTTTTTTGTTGTTGGACTGTGGCATATACCAAAATAAGTGATGAGCCAACAGTTGTTCAGTTGGAGTTGTTTTTTAATTGTTCTTTATGCTGTATATTTTTAGCACTTAGATGAGGAATCAATCTATTAATTTTCATTACTCAGAACGCAATGAAGCTTTGGAAAGTATGACTGACTGATGAGAACAAACTCAGAGAGAGAGGCAGATACACGAGACGCTCGGCTGTCAAGTCGTTAAAAAGACAGCTGGGAGAAGGGACCAAACTTTAGGTTTTGGAACATGGTGACGTGTGTCTGCCATTTCAGAACCATGCTAGTAAAGATCTGCTTTCTCCCATACTAGTCCAGGGCATCAAATGCACAACCACACCGTCGAGATCTTATTGAAAATGGTCCCCAAGCTGGGCGTTGGTGGCGCACGCCTTTAATCCCAGCACTCCGGAGGCAGAGGCAGGCAGATCCTGTGAGTTTGGGTAGCCTGGTCTACAAAGAGAGGTCAGGACAGCCAAGGTTACTCAGAGAAACCCTGACTGGAAAAACCAAAAGAAAGAGGAAACAGCTCTCATCGATTCATGGACTCGGGGAGTGGCTTGATTAGAGGCGTGGCCTTGTTGGAGGAGGCGTGTCCTAGGGGGTGGCCTTTGAGAGTTTAGAAGGCCTGGTGTCTCACTCTCTCTTCCTGCTGCCTGCGGATCCAGATGTAGAGCTCTCGGCTCTGTCTCCAGCACCATGTCAGCCTGCGCACTGCCGTGCTTCCCACCATGATGACAACGGGCTACACAGAGAAACCCTGTCTGGGCAGCAAATACTTTTACACTTTTGCCCACAGCAGACGGAAGCCATGATCTCTTCCTCACTTGTGGACCTGTGTGTGACGTGTGAGCTTGTCTGGAGCCTCAGCTGGGTTCTTATGTCCTACCCCCTGGCCCCCCGCCCCTGGTCGTCCCCGCCCTGCCCCCCAATTCATTCTGTCTGTGGCTCTGTGATTCTAGGAAGCCAGACCACAAAAAACACTCAGGAAGTCAGGGTTGGGCTAGGTTACACTGAAGGGGGCCACTTCCCACTGTGCGGCCTAATTTGGTACCGTAGTCAGTTCTCCCGGCGACACTTTTTTTTTTGTGGGAGGGCCAGAAGTTCAAAATACATGCCAAAGTCGCATTCAGACATTCCTTTCCCCTCTCATCCTGCACGACTACACTATACTATACGTGGCGTTGTCAAGAGGCTACAGGGCCCTAAGATGAAGTCATTGCTCTGACAAGCAGCTGGACCCTGTGCCTCCTCTCCCTGAACCCTGGCCTTTTAGTGTGCCTTGTAATTTTGTGTTGAAAGCTACACACAGAGTGGGGAGAAGGGACTGTCGTAGGTAGGGCCTCTAGTAATGCTAAGTTGGGGACAGGCAGCTCTAAGGGTCTGTAATTAGGACTCCGTCTTGCAGTGAGTCTGTAGCTTGGGCTGTGACCCTTTCTTTTTTGATTTTTTCATTTTTGTTTTTATCTTTTTTCCGAGACTGGGTTTCTCTGTGTATCCTTGACTGTCCTGGTCTCACTTTGTAGACCAGGCTGACCTCGAACTCACAGGGATCCACCTATGTCTACATCCCGAGTGCATGCTGGGATTATAGGCATGGGCACCATGGTGGCTTTCTTTTTTGATTTTTCAAAACAGGGTTTTGCTGGGCATGGTGGCCCACGCTTTTAATCCCAGCACTTGGAGGCAGAAGCAGGCAGATCACTGTGAGTTTGAGGCCAGGGTACAAAGCAAGTCTACAAAGCAATTCCAGGACAGGCAAGGTTAGCACAGAATGACCCTGTCTTGGAAAATAAAAAACAAACAAACAAAAATACAGGGTTTCTCTATGTAGCCTTGACTGTCCTGGACTCACTTTGTAGACCAGGCTGGCCTCAAAAATCACAGAGATTCGCCTGCTTCTGCCTCCCCAGTGCTGGGATTAAAGGTGTGAGCCCCCATGCCTCTTAGAACTTTCTTTAGGACTGTAAAATAATTCCTTTAAAAACAACAACTTTGAGCGGGGCGGTGTTGGTGAACGCTTTTAATCCCAGCACTTGTGAGGCAGAGGCAGGCGGAACCCCATGAGTTGGAGGCCAGCCTGGTCTACAAAGTGAGTCTAGGACAGCCAAGGCTACACAGAGAAACCCTGTCTCAAAAAAACAAAAAATAAAAACAAAACAAAACAAAAAAACCAGCAACAACTTTGGGCTGGAGAGATGGCTCAGCGGTTGGGAGCATTGACTGGTCTTCCAGAGGAACCGGGTTCAATTCCCAGCACCCATATGGCAGCTCACAACTGTCTGCAACTCCAAAATCTGACTCCCACAGACATACAGTGCACACGAAGTAAAAATAAAAAAAATTATTAAAAACAGCAACAACTTTCTTTTTCGGGACTGGAGAGATGATGGCTCAGCTCTTGCAAAGGACCTGGCCTTAAGACCCATCACTTGCGTGGCAGTTCATAACCATCTGTAACTGCAGCTCCAGGGAAGTGACACCCACTTCTGGCCTCCAAGGGCTGAGGCTATAGCTCAGTAATGGCCAAGCAGCCAGCGTTCCTCAGATCCTAGAACTGAAAACAAAAGCCTGTGGTCACTGAGCCTTCCCTTGCTCATCATAGTTTTTGTTTTTGTTTTTTTTTCCTACGCTGGGCGGGGTCATGTAGCGTTTCTGTGCAGGTGGGCGAAGAGCCTCTGTGTCAGCTTTCCCAATCTTGGGTGATCAGTTGGCCTGAAATCGCCTTTCTCTAGTGGACCCAAGACCCAAGTTGTTAAATTTGAATTTGTTTTCCTGGTTGGGGGAGTTATTTTTCAACTCCTTGCATGCCACAACAAAAACAGGAAGTGGATTTGTGGAAATTAAACTCCATTCATTTGGCCTTCTAGGTGGCATTTCCTTGTGTCTTACAGTTATTAATCCACTGACCCGTGTTGGTTGCTGTTACCGTTGCTTTGTCTAGTCAGCTCGGCGCAACCTTGCAACCTCTAGTCATCTAAGAAGAGGAGCATGCACTGAGAAAATGGCTCCATCGGATTGTCTTTAAGCAAGTCTGTGGGGTGTTTCCTTGGAGAGCATCCATCCCAGCCCACTGTGGGTGGAGCCACTCTTGAACAGGTGGTCCTGGGTTATATAAGGAAGCAAACTGAGCAAGGCGTGGGGAGCAAGCCAGTAAGCAGGGTTCTTCAGTTCTTGCCTCCAGTGCTGACTTCCCCATAGGATAGACTGTAAGCCAAATTAACTCTTTCTTCCCCAAGCTGCTCTTGGCTGTGGTGTTTTATCACAGCAGTAGAAATCCCACAAAGACAGCGGAGGATGCAACGCAGCAGTGGAGCACCTGTCTAACACGCGTAAAGCCCACGATAGTTTCCAGCTCATTATGTATTGAAGAAGATGCCTTTCAAACACCGGATGTCTGCCATGTGTTTGCTGTGCCTGGTGAGGCATCTCTCCACTGAGACGTCTTTAGCTACCCCTCAGGGCTGTTTTGAACTTTTACTTTTCAGACAGCGGGGTCATCAAGGATGGCTGGCCTTGAATGTGTGATGCTCTTGCCATACACTCCCTGAGTTTACAAGCCTGCACCACAAACCAGTCCCAAGTTATACTATTTTTTGTTTTGTTTTGTTCTAGACAGGGTTTCTCTGTGTAGCATTGACTGTCCTGGACTCCCTTTGTAGACCAGGTTGGCCTCGAACTCAGAGATCCACCTGCCTCTGCCTCCCGAGTGCTGGGATTAAAGGCGTGCGCCACCACGCCCGGCTTGGAAAAACAACTTTAAGAGAATAGTAAACTGGGTGGTGGTGGTGTTCGAGGCCAGCCTGGTCTACAAAGCGGGTCCAGGACAGCCAAGACTACACAGAGAGACCCTGTCTCGAAAAACTAAAAAAAAAAAAAAGTTGTTTTTCCAGGGCCAGAGAGATGCCTCAGCTGTTTAGAGCACTTGCTGCTCTTACACAGGATCCAGGCTCGATTTCCAGCACCCACATGGTGGTTCATAACCATCTGTAACTCCGGTTTCAGGATCTGGTATCCTCTTCTGGCCTCTGCAGGCACTGCACACATGTAGTAGGCAGACTACACACTGTGTGGTTTGAATAAGAATAGCCTCCGTGCCGGGTGTGGTGGCGCACACCTTTCATCCGAACACTTGGGAGGCAGAGGCAGGTAGATCACTGTGAGTTCGAGGCCAGCCTGGTCTACAAAGCGAGTCCAGGGCAGCCAAGCCTACACAGAGAGACCCTGTCTCAAAACAAAACAAAACAAAACAACAAAAAAAAGAAAAACCAAGAAAAAAAATAAATAAAGTTATTTTCCTTGAAATGTGCAGGATAAGCAAGAGAAGGTTTAAGGACTGGACCGTGAGGTGGCTCGGATGGCACACCTCTCGGCATGAAAGACATGCCATAGCAAGCTCACAGAGAACTGACTCCGCAAGACTGTCCTCTGAACCCTGTACAGGAGCTGTGGTGTGCGCACGGGTATGCACACCACAGTAATAATAAGGAAAAACAAGAACCACCTTATTTGTATTCTAATAGGAATGATCCATCAGAGAAAGAAAAAGGGAAAAAAAAAAAAAAGACAAAAAACCCTAAAACCTGCTGGAGCCTGGAGAGGGAGGGCTTCTGAGCCATGTCCTTGAGTAATGAGAGGGGATGGGATCAAATGAACAAGCGGAGGGCTGGCTTCTGATGGAGCACGGATGATTCATCCCTAATTGCAGGCAGGAAGCCAGAGTGTGGATTTAGAGGAGGATGGATGGGTGGGGGCTGGAGGAGTCTGTGCAATTTCTCTGCTGATTGCGTCAATATTCACAATGAACTTGGAAAGAAATCCATCAACTGAGAGTGAGCGTGAACGGGGGAGCAAGTGTTGGGAGGGCTGAGCGGAAAGCCAGAGGTTGTGAAATAACTGGCTGGAAAATTAGGAAAGAAATTAGCCGGGATAAGTGTTGTGTGATTGCCAGGGGGCATTGTGAGCCCACTTGAGGTTTGTGGTCATGCATCTGAGAGTGAAAATAGCCAGCCCCACTTGGGTGACAGGTGCAGGCGCCTTCTGGGTAACAATTGGAATCATCATCAAGGCTGTCCTTTTGCACAGGGAGTGTCAGAAGGAGGACACTGCTAAGGGCATGGGCGAGAGAGACAGAGCCCTGGGGCCCGACCACAGGATGTGAACGGGGCTGTGGGAGGCAGGACAGCCATTACAGTGCCGTGAGGGTACCACTTTTTCGGTTTTCTTTCAAAGGATGAGAATCCACCTCTGGGGGGTGGGACCCCAAGGCAGGTGTGCAGCATGCCTGCCTGCAGCACAGCAAATTCAAGGCCAGGCTGGTGTGCATGAGGCCATGTTTTAAAAGAAGAGAAGGACAGGGCGACTGCTCAGTGGCTAAAAGCCTTTGTCCCAAGCTTGAACTCTGGAATCAACATGGTGGAAGGAAAGAACGGACTCCCACAACTCCCACAAACTGTCCTCAGATCCCCTCTTGTGTGCCGTGGTCTGCAGGCTCACAATACGCAAGCACGTCTCTCTCTCTCTCTCTGTCTCTGTCTCTCTCTCTCACACACACACACACATACACACACTAAATAAATGTCAAATGTAAAATGATCTTTTTTTTTTTTGAGACAGGGTTTCTCTGTGTAGCCTTGGCTGTCCTAGACTTACTTTGTAGACCAGGCTGGCCTCGAACTCACAGTGATCCACCTGCCTGTGCCTCCCAAGTGTCACCATGTCCAGCCTGTAAAATTATCTTTTTAAAATATTTATTTATTTATTATGTATACAATGTTGTGTCTGCATGTACAACTACATGCCAGTAGAGGCACCAGATCACCATGTGATTGCTGGGAATTGAACTCAGGACCTCTGGAAGAACAGAGCAGCCAGTGCTCTTAACTTCTGAGCCATCTCATCTCTCCAGCAGGTCCCCCCCCCCTCACCTGCCCTTTTTAAAAAGATTATTTATTTATTATGTACCCAGCGTTCTGCCTGCATATATGCTTGTACAACAGAAGAGGGCACCAGATCTCATTATAGGTGGTTGTGAGCCACCATATGGTTGGTGGGAATTGAACTCAGGACCTTTGGAAGAGCAGCCAGTGCTCTTAACCACTGAGCTATCTTTCCAGCCCTCCAACTCTTTTTTTGTTTTGTTTTGTTTTGTTTTTTGAGATAGGGTTTCTCTGTGTAGCCTTGGCTGTCCTAGACTCACTTTGTAGACCAGGCTGGCCTCGAACTCACAGCGATCCACCTGCCTCTGCCTCCCGAGTGCTGGGATTAAAGGCATGCGCCACTACACCCGGCATACTTTTTAAAATTTAATGTACATCGATATTTTGCTTGCATTTGTGAGAGATTGAATCCCATGGAGCTGGAGACAGTTGTGAACTGCCGTGTGGGCACTGGGAATTGAATTTGGGTTCTCTGGAAAAACAACCAGTGTTCCCAGTGTTTAAGCTGAGCCATCTCTCCAGCCCTAGTTTTTTGTTTTGTTTGTTTGGTTTTGGTTTTTCGAGACAAGGTTTCTTTGTGTAGCCTTGGCCGTCCTGGACTTGCTTTGTAGAACAGGCTGGTCTCGAACTCACAGTGATCCACTGCCTCTGCCTCCTGAGTGCTGGGATTAAAGGTGTATGCCACCACGCCTGGCCTTTTTTTATTCATTTTTTTAAATAGTTTTTCTTTTTTTGTTTTTTTTTTTTGTTTTTGTTTTTTCCGGGACAGGGCTTCTCTGTTTAGTCTTGCCTGTCCTAGACTTGCTTTATAGACCAGGCTGGCCTCGAACTCACAGCGATCCGCCTGCCTCTGCCTCCCGAGAGCTGGGATTACAGGCGTGCGCCACCGTGCCCGGCTTGCAACGTTATCATTTATTCACCTGATGCAGCTGTCTTCTTGGAAGCTTACTGCTTCTGTCTGCTAACCTAGGCCTAGTCCTGGAAGCTTCTAGCCTCTGTACGATCTATTCTAGGCGTAGAATGCTTTCAGTCTCTGAGACTTACTGCTTAATGAGCTCACCCTTTCTAGCTCTTTCTGAGCTCTGGCTGGCTGGTTCAACTCAGCTGTTCTGGCTCAGACTCCTCTCCAAGCTGACTCAAACTCTCAGCTTTGACTGAATTGCTCTGCTTGACCTCAAACTAACTCCAGCAGTCTGTTCTAATCTTCTGGCTACTTCCCATTCTGTGGCTCAAGCTGCCTCTGCTGACCTGCACTGAACTCATGAAGGGAACTCTAACCTCCACCTCCATGCTTTCTTCTACAAACGAACTTTACTTTCATTATTTGGGACTACAGGTGTGTACTAAAGGTGTGTCTGTATTCCAGCCAGATTCCTCTACGGCCAAAGATACTTAAAAAAATAAAAAAATAAAAAAAAGAGGCCAGGGAAATGGCTCGGTGACTAAAAGTGCCTGCCATACAAACCTGGTAACCTTAGTTGGAACAGGGTAAAAAGCCAGGTGAGTCTGCGTATGTGGTGCATGCCTTTAATCCTGGCAAGGAAGGCTGTTTTTCTTTTTTTTGTTTGTTTTTTGTTTTTTGTTTTTTGTTTTTCGAGACAGGGTTTCTCTATGTATCCTAGGCTGTCCTGGACTCACTTTTGTAGACCAGGCTGGCCTTGAACTCACAGCGATCCGCCTGGGAAGGCTGTTTTTCTGCATGTACACATGTGTACTGTGTGCATGCCTGGTGCTCCTAGCGGTTAAAGAGGGCATAGAGACTCCCCGGAACTGGAGTTCTAGACAGTTGTGAGAACCCAAGTTGTCTACAATGGCAGCCAGTGTGATCATCATCATCATCATCATCATCATCATCATCATAATAACTGTTATTTTTATTATTTTGTTGCAGTAAACTAAGTGCTGCAGTCTCTCATGTTACACAGGTATATGGTTTGAATATGGTTTCCCCTTTGAAACTCATGTGGAAATTTGGTCATGCTTGTTGGGAGGTGGGGCTGGTTTTTTGTTGGTTTGTTTGTTTTGTTTTTTCGAGACAGGGTTTCTCTGTGTATCCTTGGCTGTCCTGGACTCACTTTGTAGACCAGGCTGGCCTCGAACTCACAGCGATCCGCCTGCCTCTGCCTCCTCAGTGCTGGAATTAAAGGCATGCGCCACACCCCCACCCACATCCCCTCTCCCCCCTACCCCCCACCCCCACTCCCACTGGAGGGAGGTGGGATTGTTAGGGGGTAATTAAGTCATCAAGGGCCGGGCGTGGTGGCACATACCTTTAATCCCAGCACTTGGGAGGCAGAGGCAGGGGTATCCCTGTGAGTTCGAGGACTGCCTGGTCTACAAAGTGAGTCTAGGACAGCCAAGGATACACAGAGAACTCTGTCTTGAAAAACCCAAAAGGAGGGCTGGAGAGATGGCTGAGAGGTTAAGAGCACTGACTGTTCTTCCAAAGGTGATGAGTTCAATTCCCAGCAACCACATGTTGGCTCACAACCATCTATAACGGGATTTGTATACATAATAAATAAATAAATATTAAAAAAAAGAAAAAGAAAAGCCCAAAAGGAAACAAAGAAACAAACAAACAAACAAACAAAAAAACCCAGCCTGCTTGCCTTTCCTCCTTGTCCTCTTTCAATTTCCCTCCCCTTCTCTCGTCTCTTTCCTGGAGTTGCAGATCAAACCACAGCTCTGTGCGCGCTAGTGGGAGGCAAGCCAGAGCACAGCCTATCTCTATTAGCATACTTTTCTAATCTCTGTGTGTGAGAGTGTGGGTGTGCTTGTGCTGGAGCAGCTGTGGGGAGAAGTCAAAGGTCAAGCCCCGGAGGCAATTGATAGTCCTCAGCTTCCATCCACCTCCACAAGGGTTCTCATCAAGGCAGCATAAGCTGGACTAGCTGGCCCAGAGCTTCTGCAGGCCAGAAGAGGGCGCCAGATCTCATTACAGGCGGTTGTGAGCCACCATGTGTTTGCTGCGAATTGAACTCAGGACCTTTGGAAGAACTGCCAGTGCTCTTAATTTCTGAGCCCCACGTTTTGCTTTTTCTAGACAGGGTTTCTCTGTGTAGCCTTGGCTGTCCTGAACTCACTTTGTAGACCAGGCTGACCCCAAACTCACAGAGATCCCCCTGCCTCTGCCTCCCAAGTGAGTGCTGGGATTAAAGATGTGCGCCACCACTGCCGGACTCAAACCTCTATTCTTTTATTTATGTGTTATGCATTTCATGTATATGGGTACTTTGTCTACAGTTGGTCTGCACACCAGAGACAGCATCAGACAGTTGTGAATTGCCATGTAGCTGCTGGTCGTTGAATTTAGGACCTTCAGAAAAGCAGTGCATACTCTTACCCGCTGAGCCATCTCTCCAAACTCCTATCCTTTTTCAAAAAGTATTATTATTTACTTGACATTTAAAAAAATTATTTTTTTTAATTTTTTGGTTTTTCGAGACATGGTTTCTCTGACTGTCCTAGACTCGCTTTGTAAACTAGCTGGCCTCGAACTCACAGCGATCTGCCTGCCTCTGCCTCCCACGTGCTGAGATTAAAGGCATGGGCCCCACCCCACCCCACCCCCTCTTTACATCTTGATCACAGCTTCCTCTCCTCCCAGTCTCTCCATCTCACCTCCCCAACCCCCTTCCTTCCTAGAGAAGGGGAGGCCCCCCATGGATACCAACCAGCCATGGCATATCAAGTAGGACTAGGCTCATCTTCTCCTATCATGGCTAGACAAGGCAGCCCAGTCACGGGAAAGGGATCCAAAGGCAGGCGACAGACTCAGACGCAGCCCGTGCTCCTGCTGTTACGAGTCTCACAGGAAGACCGAGCTGCACAACTGTTCCTATGCGCAGAGGGCCTAGGTCAGTCCCATGCATGCTCCCTGGTTGGCAGTTCAGTCTCTGTGGGGCCCTATGAGCCCAGGTTAGTTGGTTCTGTAGGTTTCCTTGACCTCTCTGGCTCCTTCAATCCTCCTTTCCCCCAGGACTCCCCAAGGTCTGCCTAATGTTTGACTGTAGGTCTCAGCATTGGTTTCCCTCAGTTTCTGGGTGAAGCCTCTCAGAAAAAGTTATGCTAGGATCCTGTCTACAAGTATAACAGAATATTATTAATAGTGTCAAGGGTGGGCTCTCAAGCTGGGCCAGTCATCGGTTGGCCATTTCTTCAAGGTTTTGTGGCTGGGTTCCAATGCCGCCATCGGAAGTCTTTCCTGGATACAGAAGATGGTTATTTCAGGTTCCATGGCCCCCATTTCTAGGAGTCTTGACTGATGTCACCCTCCTAGATTCCTGGGAGCCAAAACTCTATTCTTTTCATTTTCTTTTGTTTTGTTTGTTTGTTTGTTTGTTTAAGATTTATTTATTTATTATGTATACAGCATCCTGCCTGCAAGCCAGAAGAGATGGTTGTGAGCCACCATGTGGTTGCTGGGAATTGAACTCATGACCTTTGGAAGAGCAGTCAGTGCTCTTAAAACTCTGAGCCATCTCTCCAGCCTGTTTTGTTTGTTTTTGATACAGGGTTTCTCTGTTTAGCCCAAGTTGTCCTGGACTCACTTTGTAGCCCAGGCTGGCCTAGAACACACATTGATCTGCCTGCCTCTGCCTCCTGAGTGCTGGGATCAAAGGTGTGTGCCACCAGGCCCAGCCCAAACCTCTATGCCTAATAAATGGCCCTATTTCAAATATTCCCACCCCAATGGGATAAGGACTCACTCCTCCCCCACCTTGGCCTCCACAGGAAGCTGCCTTGCCATTGTCTGTAGACCAGTCGCCCTGAGACAGTTTGGCCTTGTATATATGGCAGCCTTCAGTGACCAGGACAGGGCTGGCCTGATTTGGTTTCTCTCTCTCTCCAGAATTTTAACTAGGAAATGCTCAAGTAATGAGGCATTTGGCAGAAGCCGCTAAGCCAAGAAGCCACAAGCTACAGGAAAACCAGAGAAGCCAAGAAAGGCCACATGAAAGACAGAGTTCTGAGGAAGTTGAAGCCATGAGAAAGCAGGCACTGTGGAGGGTAGGGGAGCAGCCTCGGGAAGGGGCTGAGGTGGGGTGGGGCCGGGGCGCACGTGAGCTGGCTGGGAGTGGGCTGTGCCCCTGTCCTTCGTGGTCCCAGCTTTGCTTCCTGAGGTCAGGGCGCAGCTTCCTTGGGCTCCACAAGGGAAGACTTGCATTCTAAATCTGTTACCTGAGATATAGAGTTCCTTCTTAGCATCGTTTGTTTCCGGGGACGGTGCCTCTGTGCCAGGGCACATGAGCAGCGTCCGAGGCTAACGTGCTCTCTCCTCTACCGTATGGGTGGGTCCCGGGATGGAACTCAGGTTACTTAACTTGACAGGAAGCACTTTTACCCACACGCCATCTCACCAGCCCTCTTTTCCCTTGAAAAAGCAATCCTTTATCTTACTTATTCTTTCACCTTTTTTCCTTTTTCTTTTCTTTCTTCTTCTTTGACACAGGGTTTCTCTGTGTAGCAGCCCTGGTTGTCTTAGCCTCGTTTTGTAGACCAGGCTGGCCTAGAACTCACAGAGGCTTTTACAGGGCCTGGAGGAATGGCTCAGTGGTTGAGAGTATGTTTCTGTTCTTGCGGGTCCAGGGGCCTCTCAGGCCTCCTGTGTTCTCCAAGGAAACCTGCACTCACATGTACATATTCACATGCCGATACAGATGCACATTAATACTTAAAATTAAAAGGATTAAAAATGTATTGTTAAGCCGGGTGGTGATGGCGCACACCTTTAATCCCAGCACTCGGGAGGCAGAGGCAGGTGGATCGCTGTGAGCTCGAGGTCAGCCTGGTCTACAAAGTGAGTCCAGGGCAGCCAAGGCTACACAGAGAAACTCTGCCTGGAAAAAACAAAAAACCAAGCAACAACAACAACAAACAAACAACAACAACAACCCCCCCCAAAGAAAAAGGATTATTAAAGAGCCAGGTATGGTGCACAACTTTAATTGCAGCGCTCAGGTAACAGAGGCAAGTGATCTCTGGCTTTGAGGCCAGGCTGGTCTACAGAGTGGGTTCTAGGGTAGCTAGGGCTACACAGAGAAACCCCGTCTCCAAAAATAAATACATTTATTACTACATTTTTAATTTATTGGTGGGGACAGTTGAGGACAGCTTGCAGCAGGCAGTTCTTGCCTTCACCTTGTGAACTCAGGGGGTCCAATTCAGGGTGTCAAGCTTGCTGACAAGCATCTTTTTGTTTGTTTGTTTGTTTGTTTGTTTTGAGACAGGGTTTCTCTGTGTAGCCTTGGCTGTCCTGGACTCACTTTGTAGACCAGGCTGGCCTCGAACTCACAGTGATCCACCTGCCTCTGCCTCCTGAGGGCTGGGATTAAAGGCGTGTGCCACCACCGCCCGGCCCTGACAAGCATCTTTTACTTGCTTGAGCTGTCTAGGCATTTCCTTCTTCCCTTTAAGACAGGACCTTATTGTAGACCAGGCTGGCTTTGAACCCACAGAGATCTACCTACCTCCACCTCCCACACACTGGGATTAAAAGCACAGGCCCCATTTCCAGTCAAAAATAAATCTTAAAAAGAATTATTATTAGTGATGGCGAGGGCGGGGCAGCATGTGATCCATGGAGTGAGTGTGTGGAGACTGGGGATGGTTCTGTTCTCTTCTTTCACTTAAAGTAGGTTCTGTGGGTTGAAGTCAAGCTGCCAGGCTTATCCAGCAAGCGCCTTTAACCACCTGCGAGGCATCCTCCTGGCAGTATTAATTTATTTATTTATTAAATTTTTTATTTTTTATTTTTATTTATTTATTTATTTTTTTTATTTTTTTTGAGACAGGGTTTTTCTGTGTATCCATGGTTGTCTTGGACTAACTTTGTAGACCAGGCTGGCCTCAAACTCACAGAGATCCACCTGCCTCTCCTGAGTGCAGGGATTAAAGGCATACGCCACCACTGCCTGGCCTGTATTTATTTTGAGTTAGGATTTATGGAGCTCATGCTGTCCAGAGATTCTCTGAGGATGACCATCAACAGCAGGTCCTCTTGTCTCCACTCCCATGGTGTGTGCCACCATGCCAGGTCCAGGGTTCTGGGGACTGAGGCCAGAGCTATGTGCATGTTAGGTAAGCAGGCTACATCCTGAGCTGTCTCCAGGCCAATATCCTATGGGTTTTGGCAAATGTATAATGACACATGTCTACCTTATTTATTATTTTGTTTAATTAAAAATTATTCCATGTGTCTCTTTTTTTTTTTTTTTTTTTTTGGTTTTTCGAGACAGGGTTTCTCTGTGTAGCCTTGGCAGTCCTGGACTCACTTTGTAGACCAGGCTGGCCTCGAACTCACAGCGATCCACCTGCCTCTGCCTCCCGAGTGCTGGGATTAAAGGCGTGCGCCACCACCGCCCCGCTATTCCATGTGTCTTGATGTTTTGCCTGCATGTATATCTGTGCACCATTTGCATGCCTGGCTTTCTAAGGAAAAGTTTTATCTTCTTTTCTTTTCTATGAAATAAAAACTATGGGAAAAAAATTTTTTATTTTTGTTTTTTCAGGATCAGACTTTATTGGTTCAACAAGAGGCAAAAGGAAACATTAACCATCATTTGGAGAGCGTCATCCACAGACGTGAATGCAGCCTTTCGAAAGCGAGAAAGTGAATGTTTGGCTAAGGGCTCAGTGTTGAAGCATCTGCCTAGCATATATGGGTCTCTGAGTTCATTCTACAACACACACACACACACACACACACATACACACATGCGTACACACACGCATGCACATACAGACACAGACACACACACATACACACAGACACAGACACACACACACACAGAGACACAAACATAGACACACACACACACACACACACACACACAGACACACACATCCCACTAATGTAGTAGAATTATACTTCAGATTGAAAGGAATGAAGGAGAATGCCCTAGACGTGTCCAGCCTGGATTTTTTTTCTTTTTTTTGGTTTTTCAAGGCAGGGTTTCTCTGTGTAGCCTTGGCTGTCCTGGACTCACTTTGTAGACCAGGCTGGCCTCGAACTCACAGCGATCCGCCTGCCTCTGCCTCCCAAGTGCTGGGATTAAAGGCGTGCGCCACCAAGCCCGGCTCCAGCCTGGATTTTACAGCTGAGTTTCGCTGTTTTTCCTGCATCAGAGTTGTTCTGCCGGCTCAGTTATTCTGTTAAATTCTGGGTTCCTTACACGTGATTTTAGAAACTAAGATTTCTTTCTTTGGGAGGAAGACTCCTTCTAAAGGCCCCTTTGTCTTGTCTGTTTGGCTTTTAGAGAAAGTAGGGTTTGTACGCAGTTTTGAGCACTAGTTATTATGGCCTCATTATCCCTAGAAAATAACACCTCACCATAAGCAATCTACCAGCTAGAGGGAAATATTTATCTTTAAATGCAGCTTCCCTGAGGGTGGAATTCTCCTGCTCCTCGGCTCTTGGACAGCTGTTCCTAACAGGAAGCGTGGAATTGCATGGCTCCCTGAAATGGCAGGAAGACAGAGGGAGAGGGTTCCTAATTAGCCAACCTGGATTGGGGCCAAGACAACGCAAGCCCCTTGTCTGTGCCCTCAGTTCTTCCAGGAGTCCTAGGAGACTCTTCCTAACCACAGGTGGTCAGGTGGCCTTGGATCTCCTCTAGATGGTATCCCTGTGGCTCAGTGTGACTCAGGAGGCGCACATCAGGCTACCCCAGCTGAGCTTGCTGGCAAGTGGACTGGAAAATAAAATTCAGCAGAGTCTGTGGTTGAACTGGGAGCCCCAAGCTGCCCTCCACAATCACTCACATACAAACAAAGGAAAGCGGTTTCTGATGCCTATTCGAAAAACCACTTTAGTTTGTTTAAAGATTTTATTTATTATGTATACATGGCTCTGCCTGCATGTATACCTGCAGGCCAGAAGAGGACACCAGATCTCATTATAGATGGTTGTGAGCCACCATGTGGTTGCTGGGAATTGAATTTAGGACCTTTGGGAGAACAGACAGTGCTCTTAACCTCTGAACCTTCTCTCTAGTCCCTATTTTTAGTTTTTTTTTGAGACAGGATTTCTCTGAGTAGCCTTAGTTGTCCTGGACTCGATTTGTCAACCAGGTTGGCCTTGAACTCATGGTGCTCCACCTGCCTCTGCCCCCTGAGTGCTGGGATTAAAGGCGTGCGCCACCATACCTGGCCTCTATTTTTAGTTTTTAAAGATAAATTCCCAGCTGGGTGTAGTAGCGCACGCCTTTAATCCCAGTGCTCTGGAGGCAGAGGCAGGCCGATTGAGGCCAGCCTGTTCTATAGAGTGAGTCCAGGACAACCGAGGCTACACAGAGAAACCCTGTCTCAAAAAAAAAAAAAAAAAAAAAAAAAAACCAAAACCAACCAAACAAAAAACCAAAAAACCCAAACCAAACCAAAATAAGGTAGGTTCCCATGCTACCCTTCCACTCACCATGGTGGCTGGAACTAATTCTCTAATTTCCAAGTGCTGGAATCACAGCATGTGCCACCATGCCCAGTTTATGTTTCTGTTTTACCTATTTACTCTGTGTGTGTGTGTGTGTGTGTGTGTGTGTGTGTGTGTGTGTACACGTACGCACATTTTGTCCACAGGCCATGATGCCATGACACATGTATGGAGGTTCAAGAAACTCTGTGGAAATAGGTTCTCTCTCTTCAGCATCCGGGCCCAGGGGTGGGTGATGGTGTTTAATGCTGCCTCTTAGGCGTGGTAGCAGGTGCCTTTATGTACTGAGCCATCTCACTAGCCCACATCTTTGATTAGAAAAGGAATCTTACCTTTACTGCAGCAAGTACAAGGAGCGCTCCTTTCTCCCTTGCAGTGCAGGGCAGAGAGGATCAGAGGGGTGACTTGCCCGGCCTGTGGGTCAGAGGGCCGAGAGAAGAAGAAAATCTGACGTATGGCAAACGAGGAGACATTTCACTGTACTTACACGAATGCAAGGCACTTGGGCAGCACTTGCTCTTGTTTCAACCTGGAAAAGTGCAACTGGAGGTAAAGAAAGCGCATTATTGGCTTGGATTTTCACTACATAAACTTGGAAGCCAATTCCACAGGAAATGCCTGGAAACAAGCTCCAGTCTGTTACAAGGCTTGCCGAAGCACTCTAGTTTTGCTTAAGGCATTTTAGAGGAAAATAATTTACATGTTCCAAAGCTTGAGTACTTCTGGAAGATTACGAAGGCTAGTTACCAGCCATATGTTCAAAGAACTTGCATTCTTTCTTTCTTTTTTAATTATAAAAATTATCCATGCTTGAGATGAAAAGAAAGAAAAAAAAATGAACAGAACAGAGTCAGTCGCGGTTGGTTCTGAGCTCACCATGCCTTCATTCCACGCGCAGCGGGCTCCTAGGGAACACTCTGTAAGCTCATTTCAATGCGTAGACAAACTTGTCCTTTTATATTTATTTTACCTGGGTAGCACGTGTGTAGCAGACAGTGAACATGTGCAGGTCAGAGGACAGACAACTTCAGGTTTTCCATCCACTGTGTGGGCTCTGGTTGTAAGATCGGGCAGCAGGCGCCTTCACACTGAGCCATTTTGCAGCTGGGCGGGAGCTGCACTTCTGCCCTTCCTATGGATGGACTCCAAACTTGTTCTCTTAGTAAATCAAATAGAAGCCGGGTACAGTGGCACATGCATGTACTCCCAGCACTAAGGGAGGCAGAGGCAGAGACAGCCTGGTCTACAAATGGAGTCCAGAACAGCCAAACCGACACAAAGAAACGCTGTCTTAAAAAATCAAACCAAGCCGGGCGTGGTGGCGCACGCCTTTAATCCCAGCTCTCGGGAGGCAGAGGCAGGCGGATCGCTGTGAGTTCGAGGCCAGCCTGGTCTACAAAGGGAGTCCAGGACAGCCAAGGCTACACAGAGAAACCCTGTCTCAAAAAACAAAAAACAAACAAACAAAATAAATAAAACCAAGGTGGCTGGAGAGATGGCTCAGAAGTTAAGAGTACTAGCTGCTCTTCCGAAGGTCCTGAGTTCAATTCCCAGCAACCACATGGTGGCTCACAACCATTTATACTGAGATCTGGTGCCCTTTCTGGCCTGCAGGCAGAACACTGAATAAATAATAAATACATTAATTTAAAACAAACAAACAAACAAAACAAAACCAACCAAACAAACAAAAAACAAGTTTGCAATCCTCCTATCTTAGCAGCTTTTATAGGTGTGTGCTACCACCTTCAGCTTAAAGTAAATATTAGTGTCTATCCAAAGTGATGGCTTTCCTTAAATATATTTTTAATTTCCTTTTCTTTCTTTCTCTCTTTCTTTCTTCTTTTTGTTTTTCGAGACAGAGTCTCTCTGTGTAGCCTTGGCTGTCCTGGAATCACTTTGTAGACCATGCTGGCCTTGAACTCACAGCGATCCTCCTGCCTCTGCCTCCTGAGTGCTAGGATTAAAGGCGTGCGCCAACAGGCTCCAGATAGCTGTTTTTTTTTTTTTTAAGATTTATTTATTTATGCCGGGCGGCGGTGGCGCACGCCTTTAATCCCAGCACTCGGGAGGCAGAGGCAGGCGGATCGCTGTGAGTTCGAGGCTGGCCTGGTCTACAATGCTAGTCTAGGACAGCAAAGGCTACACAGAGAAACCCTGTCTTGAAAAAAAAAAACAACAAGATTTATTTATTTATTATGTATACAAATCTCATTATAGATGGATGTGAGCCACCATGTAGTTGCTGGGAATTGAACTCAGGACTTTTGGAAGAGCAGTCAGTGCTCTTATCCTCTGAGCCAACTTGCCAGCCCTTTTTTTTTTTTTTAAAGTTTTTAAAGACGGTGTTTTTCTGTGTTATCTTGGACTCCCTTTTTTTTCCCCCCTGAGACAGGGCTTCTCTCTGTAGCCCTGGTTGTCCCGGACACTTTTTTGTAGAACCAGGCTGGCTTGGAACTCACAGAGAACTGCCTGCCTCTGCCTTCCAAGTGCTGGGATTACTGGCATGTGCCACCATGCCTGGTCCTCACATTTGACTTCTTTAACCTTCTACAAATCATTTAAATTCCTTAAGTCCTAGTTCCTTGACCTTTAAAGCACAAGTGATAATAACACACTTCATGGCTGTAGTGAGGACTAAGTGGGCAAAAGATTGTAACCTGGGAGGAATGGTGCTTGGGGCACAGTAAGCTTTCAATCGTGGTTTAATACTTGTTCTTATCAGAAAGGTGTCTCATTATCAGAGTCCCCAAGAGCTGCTGCCACCCCCCCCCCCCCCCCCCCCCCCCCCCCCCCCCCCCCCCTTGCCAGACAGGGTTTCTCTGTGCAGCCCTGGTTGTTCTGGACTCGCTTTGTAGATCAGGCTGGCCTAGAACTCACAGCGATCTGCCTGCCTCTGCCTCCTGAGTGCTGGGATTAAAGGTGTGTACCACCATGCCTGGTACTTTAAATTATTATTATTATTATTATTATTATTATTATTATTATTATTATTATTATTATTGGTTTTGCGAGACAGGGTTTCTCTGTGTAGCCTTGGCTGGCCTGGACTCTCTTTGTAGACCAGGCTGGCCTCGAACTCACAGCAATCCGCCTGCCTCTGCCTCCCGAGTGCTGGGATTAAAGGCGTGTGCCACGGCGCCTGGCTAAATTATTTTTAAAATAAACTTTTGGATGTGGAAATTAAAATCTGAGTAGATATTCTAAAGAGGAAAGTTATCCCATTATTTGAAATAGATGAGTGAATTATTTTAAGCTATGCTCTATCCCTTAATTATTTTATTATATATAGACCTTAACTCCTCTGAGAAGAGTGTATGGTTTAAGGACACCAATAAGCATTTCCAGAATATTAACAAACTAACAATAGATTGATAATTCACCCTGGATTCATGCCAGAGTCTATGAAAGAACTCAGTAAACATGATATGCATTTCAAACACTGGCAAGTATAATTAAAATTCCAAGCCCCTCAATCCTATAAATTATATTATATAGAACACTGATTGGTGCCAGGCATGGTGGCACACACATTTAATCCCAGCACTCGGGAGGCAGAGGCAGGCGGATCACTGTGAGTTCGAGGCCAGCCTGGTCTACAAAGCGAGTCTAGTACAGCCAAGGCTACACAGAGAAACCCTGTCTCGAAAAACCAAAAAAAAAAAAAGAACACTGATTGGCTTGCCCTGACTCAGGCTTATTCAGTTGGTACACATGGCCATTATGTCTTTAAGCGTAGTAGGACTAAGTAGTAACTTTCAAAGGTGGTATTTGACTTTCTCCTTTCCTTTTGTGTTTTGTTTTGTTTTGTTTTTTTGAGACAGGGTTTGCCTATGTAGCCTTGGCTGTCCTGGAGTAGTTTTGTAGACCAGGCTGGCCTCCCACAGGTATCCCCTGCCTCTGCCTCCCAAGTGCTGGGATTAAAGGCATGTGCCACCACGCCCGGCTTTTTGTTAGCATTTTTGAGACAGAGTCTCCATATCTAGCTGTGGCTGGCCTGAAACTCACTTTGTGGACCAGGTGGGCTTTAATCTTTGAGATCTCCCAGACTCTGGCTCTCTCTAGTGATAAGATTACAGGTTTGAGCCACCATGCTTGGGTGACACTGTTCCCTTCCCCATCCTCCAACATAGCACAGACACTGCTCTCTTTAAAAAAAAACCCTTCTGTGATTATGGTCTTTGCTTTAGTACTAAAGTTTGTTTGTTTGTTTTTAAATTACATGTATGTGTGTGTAGTTTTGTGCACATGGAGGCCAGAGGTCTGTTGGATCCCTTGGATCTGTAGTTACGGGCAGTAGTAGCTGCCTGATGCGTGTGATGGTAACAGAACTGGGCCATCTCTTGGAGTCCTGTTCTTTATTACTCAATGAGACTTTTTATTATTCTCATCAAATAAGCGGATCAATTCACCACTTCTGCATTTCTTTTTCTTCAATTGTTCTCTTCCCATATCATTTTTTTAAAAACACTATGAACTGCCCATTAGAATTTAGCCTGTAAGCAAATGCTTCGAACTCACTCTGTAGCTCTCTTTGCATAGAAATCTGTCTCTCAAATGACTGAGAAAAAAAAAAAAGCAAATTATGACTCTGGTAATAACAAGAGAAAGCGGACACCCACCAAGCCCACCCCTGAGACCTGCCCAATTGGGGTAGATCACGCCGGGAGGGTCAGTCCAGGGCTGACCGCAGCGAGGTCAGCTTGCGGCCGGGCAGGGCCGAACCGCCGACAAAGCCGCGCCCGGGGCGGGGAGCCTAACGCACTGGTTCCGGCTGCCGCCCGGAGCGCGCACCCAGAGGCCCCGCCGCGCCGGCACCAAAGCTTAGCCTTTCCCCTTGCCTTTCCTCCTTCTGCTCATTTTATTAAAAAGAAAAAGAAAAGGGGAAAAAAAAATAAATAAAAAGAAAAAAAAAAATGGAAGAGAGGGCAGAGCAAACACTCCCGCCCCTAGGCCCGCCTTCTGCCTCCTATTGGCCCTTCTTCCGCTTCCGTCATGTCCAGACACACCAATGGCGAGGCGTGATACTGCGAGGTGGGCCGGGCCCGAGCGCGGAGTGGGCGGCCGGTCGGCGCAGCAGCAGCCCCGCGGCTCCGCCACCATCGCGGAGGTGCCGCTGCTCCCACAGACGCTCGCGAGCCGCCCCCCGCGCTCCGCAGCCTCTCGCCCCGCCGGGCCTCGGTCCCCGCCTCCTTCCCCGCGCCTCGTCCCCCTCACGCGCTCCTTACCTTGTCTCCGCCTCGTTTTCTCTCCTACTTGAAGGGAAGGAAAAAAAGAAAAAAGAAAAAAAGAAAAAAAAACCCCACCACCCTCCTGTGGGAGTCCCTCGCCCTCTGGGGGGTAAAGAAAAAAAAACCCACAAAGCCAGACATGGTCCTGGGCCCCCACTGCTGAAGGCTTGGCCCACCCGAGGAGGTCGAAGTCCCGGCAGGGAAGCCCCGCAGATCCCCCGGCGTCGCGTCCCTCGGGCCGGCCCCCCCCTCTCGGCCCCGCGCCCGCCGCCCTCCGTCCGCCTCCGGCCCCCGCGGCCTCCCGCCCGGTCCCTGCACTTTCCCCGGAGCCGCGCCGCCACCCCTCTCATTGATGGTGTAGCGCCTGAGGGGAAGGTAAGTGTCCAAGTTGTCCACGCTGCGCCGCGGGCTTGCCTTCCTCTCCCCCCCACCCCACCCCCCTCCATTCCGGGGTCGGGGTGCTCTGGGTGGGCCGAGGGGACTCCGCCGTGGAAGCTGAGGCGGAAAGCCAAGGCTGAGAGTGGAGGCGAGCCCTCCGGGAACCCTGGGCCGGACGCAGGCTTTGGTTCTGTGCGGGCCAGGTGACTGTCCTCCGTGCCTCTTGACCCCCGCTCTCCCTGGGGCTCTCAGGCACGCTCTCGTACCGGTCTGAGGTTAAACTATTAACTAGGCGACTAGCCGAGCAGCTCGGCTGTGGGAGGGCAGGACCTGAAACTGTGCACTTCTTGAATGTTTGTGAATGTGGGGGTCTTGGGACTGACTCATTAAAGTCTCATTTTCACATTAGGAGGAAGATTTTTCTCCTTTGTGTTCGCAAGTCCCCTACTCAGCTCTGTGATTCCAAAATTATGGAACTAAACATCATTTGCAGCAGGGTAGAATTCTGTCATGATTTAAGTTCTGCTGTCTGCAAGAGGATGACTTCTTATTTTTTTAAGGTTATGGGAAGAAGGCAGTTTTACGTGGAATGGGGTGAGTGTGTGTTGTGTTGAGGGAATATTGCAGGTTTCCTTTGAAACTGTTGGGTTGAGAAGTTGTTGAAAGGAAATAAAATGATTCATTGTTGAATTGTCATTATCCTCTGTCTGTTTTCCAAGGGTTTTCTTTTCTTTTCTTTTTTTTTTTTTTTGATTACAGACTTCAAACATTGATTTAAGCAGAATGTGCCCTTGAGAAACTGGGTGCTTTAAATGTTTCAGTGTGTGCTGCTATTTTAAGGTGGATCTGAGAAAGTAGTTTTGTATGAATCTAGAAATAGCCTTCTCCAAAGCAATTTTAAAAACAAAACAAAAAGATTAAGTAGTGAGTATGAACTTGGATTATAAAAACAGACGTTTAGTGTAACTCAAACAAATACATCCTAGCTTTAGCTTTCAAACAGCTTTTATAGTTGCTTTCCATTTAAAGAGACCTTTTTGTCTGGTGTACACTGGTTTCTTTAGTCTCAGTCTGATGGGGGAGGGGAAGGAGAGGATGGATCTATACAATAATAAAATCATCTTTGGCTAGATATTTTCTTCCATGGATTTGCTTGCTGAGTTAATTCCACTCTAAATTACAAACCATTTTTGATTTTTGATGGCTTAGCTTGGGTGAAAGCTGGCTTCCAGTTTCTCTGTTGTTGAGGTCGAAGGCATAAGAGGCAGAGGCAGAAACACA
>OU015367.1:80244974-80316104 GCA_907164505.1 Acomys kempi
CCCAGGCTGAGGGCTCATTGTTCTTCCATTCTCTCACCCATATTTGGGACTAGGATTGCACAGACAAACACAGCTCTTTTGGGGAGAGAGTAGAGATGGGGGTGGGGAAGGTGCTTCCCCCCCTCCCCCCCAGTTTTCTTTCATCCATCTAATGTCTGGCCTTTTTTTTGCAACCTGGCAAGGCAGATGAATGCATGGGCAAGGAAAGGGCACTCTGGAGCATGTTCAGAAGATTCCTGTTTCTGCTGCTGCTGCTTTTTTTTTTTTTTTGTCCATGTAAAGATAAACTCTGTCATGGTCTTATACTCTCTGCTTTCACATTCCTCATCACCTCTGACTGTTAGGGACAGATTTGTTCAATTGATTTTGATTTTACTGAGTGTGACCAAGGTCTTTCTAAGGAGTAATAGGATGTCTCTGTTAAAATGATAAAGATTCTATTGCATTTCAGGTTAAATATTTAGCAATATTGTGTGTGTGTGTGTGTGTGTGTGTGTGTGTGTGTGTGTGTGTGATTGATAGTCCTTATCAATGTAGTTTTGTTTTTTTTTTAAATGATGTGGTTTTGTGGTTGGGGCTGAGGTTGAGGCCCTTTGGAATGCTGGACAGAGCTGAGTCCACCTGGCTAAATCCAGCTCTGGGCCAAGGATGGAGGGAGGTTAGTGTGAATACATGTGGGTTGTAGAATAGCACCTTCTACTGGTTAATTGCTTTGACAATCCGGAGAAGAGGATGGGGGAGGGGATTAACGGCTGAGGCTTAATGATTTTCTTTTCAACACAGCGGCTGTGCCTTCCTGCAAATGCCACTTCCCCAGGCTGCTAATACAGATGCCCTTTGACAGGCGCACTTGCATCGCAGCCTTATTATGTTATTGGCTGTGTCTTGACATTAATTTGTTCTGTTATCAGGGGTATTTTCACAATGTGACTTCTAAGGGCTCCTTTGAATTGATGCGCTTTGTTTTTATGAGAAATGTAGTTTGTCTTGTACTAGTCAACAAAATAAGGGGTTTATTTGCATTCCAGGTCTTGGAAACAATATACACCAGCAGCCTTTTAAGAAAATTTTATTATCATTAAAAAATAGAGTTTATGGGGCTGGAGAGATGGCTCAGTGGTTAAGAACACTGCCTGCTCTTCCAAAGAACCCGCGTTCAATTCCCAGCACCCACATGGCAGCTCACAACTGTCTGTAACTCCAAGATCTGACACTTTCACACCAGTGCACATAGCTTAAAACTAAATAAAATATTAAAAAAGATAAACTTATAGAAAGTTAAATGCTCGCACTAGAGCTTTCTGCTGGGATTTAAACACCCACTCCCTGCCTGAGAGGCTCAGGAAAATTTGGGGTGGGGAAATCTCATTAAAATCAGTAGTTTTGTGTAGGTAATGGTGCTGTATTGCAAATTTTTTTTTTTTTTTTTTTTTTGGTTTTTCGAGACAGGATTTCTCTGTGTAGCCTTGGTTGTCCTGGACTTACTTTGTAGACCAGGCTGGCTTCCCATGCCTGGCTCTTTTTTTCTTTTTTAAAGATTTATTTATTTGCTGTGTGTACAGTGTTCTGTCTGCATGTATGCCTGCAGGTCAGAAGAAGGCAACAGATCTCATTAGAGATGGTTGGGAACCATGTGGCTGCTGGGAACTGAATTCAGGACCTCTGGAAGAGCAGCCAGTGCTCTTAACCTCTGATCCATCTCTCCAGGCCCCACTCAATACTGGTTTCTTTCTTTTCTTTTCTTTTCCTTTCCTTTTTTTTTTTTTTTTTTTTGGTTTTTTGAGACAGGGTTTCTCTGTGTAGCCTTGGCTGTCCTGGACTCGCTCTGTAGAGCAGGCTGGCCTCGAAGTCACAGATGCCTTTCCCTCTCAAATGCTGGGGTTAAAGGCGTGCGCCACCACGCCCGGCTCTTTTCCTTTCCTTTTCTTCCTTTCTTCTTTGTGTAGTCTTGACTATCCTGGACTCGTATTGTAGATCAGGCTGGCCTCAAACTCACAGCGATCCAATCTGCCTGCCTCTGCTTCCCAAGTGCTGGGATTAAAGACGTGGGCCACCGCTACCTGGGTGCAATACTGTTTTCAATAATCACATCAATACTAATAAAAATAAGCTTGATAGGATGGCTTGTGGATTCGAAAAATTTTTTATTTTATTTTTTCTGAGACAGGGTTTTGCTGTGTAATAGTCCTGGCTGTCTGGGAATTCTCTTTGTAGACCAGGCTGGCCTAGACCTCACAGCGATCTGCCTGCCTCTGCCTCCCGAGTGCTGGGATTAAAGGCCTGTGCCACCATGCCTGGCCAGGCTGGTTTTTCTTAAGAAAGGGATTGCTGATTCACTTTAGTTTCAAAAGCTTGAAGCATAGTTCCTAAGGTTGAGTGTCTTACAGTGCAATGCGAACAGTTCAAATGTAGTTATTTAGTGGGAATATAATCAGGTAATTTCAGTTTAGTGTAGGCTCTATCAATGTTTTGTTGAAAACAAACTGGAGTAACTAACTAGAAGCCAATTTGAACTAAAAAGGTTAACTAAATAAAGAAATAAAATAGTTCAGTACTTTTTCACTTATTGGGTGGTAAACCAAGTTTTGAAAAAAATGAGACATATCCATTGCCAGGTCCTGCAGTAATATACGTAATGCTGAACTGGTCCTGAAGAGCAGTGCCAGTGCTGCAGGAACAGGCACACTGAGTGTGATCGCTCCCTCAGACCCTGTGTGTGCTGAGCATGGAATGTGCACGCTGAGCACCTACTACTGTACATTTGGTTTTGAATTTTTCACATCTTGTTCAAATTTTAGTAATCAGTAAAACATTGAAGTAGTAAAATAAGTTGTATTTACTGAGTTCCTTTGGGAACTGTGTGCTTTTCTGCTAACTGCTTTTGGCAGCTACTTTGACAATTGATTTAAAGGTTAAGATAGCAGGAAATTAATATTTTTAAGTGAATCTTTAGTATAACCTAGCTGTGAGCATCTCTCCCTTTCCTCCTTGCTCCCTCTCCAACTACACAGGGATGGAGAGAGAATGCTACACTCTTGTTCTGTGTAGGAAACCAGGCGTGGTGGTGCACGCCTTTAATCCCAGCACTGGGGAGGCAGAGGCAGGCGGATCGCTGTGAGGTATAGGCCAGCCTGGTCTACAAAGTGAGTCCAGGACAGTTGAGGCTACACAGAAACTGTGTCTCGAAAAACCAAACCAAACCAAAAAAACACTGTTGTTCTGTATAGGGTTTCTGGTAACACTGTAGTCTACACTCTAGTTGATGATAGCGTTTTAAACCTCTAAATTATTAATTATTGGCACACTGATAGCTGTTCCACAGTTGAAGTTTTGCATATACTGGTTAAATGTGATTTTTGACAAGCATATTAGTTTGTGCTTAGCTTGTCTCACATGGTTCTAGTGTTTAAGTGAGAAATGTGCATTTAAGTATTCGTTATACTATTACTAAGATTGCTTATGCCATTTCAGTGACCATCTGACTACAAACAAAACTGAAATATGCCAAATGTTTACCAGTTTGGCACTTTGGTTGGGTTTTTAAAATTAATTACCCCCCCCCCCCACAGAGGCACACATAATTGGGGGCAGGGTTTGGCTTTGTAGCCCACATTGACCTCAGACTTTTGGCAATCCTGCTTTAGCCTCCCACGTGGTGAGATTATAGGTGTGTGTTTTCATGCTGGCCTGGAAATGTGATTTATATAAATAATTTGTTGGTGTGCTGAGTAATTAAGATATAATTCACATCCTTATATTAGATAACTAGGTCAGATAAAACTGCTAACGTGAGTTCTTTTAAAAACTTTTTATTTTGGGCTGGAGAGATGGCTGAGTGACCTAGGGGTCCTGGAGGTGCCCTTCCAGAGGACCCAGCTTCAGTGTTCAGCTTCTCCACTGTGCTGGCTTACTACTGTCTCTGTTATCTGTATATCCAGCTCCAGGGGACCTGACACACATGTAGTGCATGGACATACAAGCAGACAAAACAGCCAAACACATAAATTAAAAAAATAAAATTAAGATTATAGCCAAGGCTACACACAAAGAAACCCAGTCTCGAAAAACAAACAAACAAACAAGTTAATTATTTTATTCCCTGTGTGGTGGTGGTAGAACATGCTTTTAATCCCAGCACTTGAGAGCAGAGGCAGGCAGATCTCTGTGAGTTTCCAGGCCAGCCCAGGCTTAAAAAAAAAAAAAAAGAAAGAAATCATCCCTTCCCCCCAGATTTATTCAGACGTGTTAGCATCTGCTTTTAATCCCAGTGCTTTGGAGACAGAGGCAGTTAGATATCTGTGAGTCTGGTCTACATAGTGAGTTTCAGGTCAGTCATGGCTACATAGTGAGACTTTCTCTCAAAAATTTATTTAAAATTTATTTTTGGTTTTTCAAGACAGGGTTCCTCTGTGGGGTTATAGGTGTGTGCCACCACGCCTAGCAAACTCGAAAATTTAACAAAACCCAAAAAATTTTAACATTTATATTTACATATTTTATATTAATTATATTTGATATAATTTTATATTAATTTTAACATACTTAAATATATAACTGTGTGTGGGAGTATGGGGGATAAAGCATAGTAACTCATCTGTGGGCACCCATGTATCCATGTGGAGGTTAGGAACAACTTTGGAAGTCAATTCTTTCTGCCATGTATGTCCTGGGGGGTCTAATTTAAGTTTGTCAGGATTACTCAACAAGCTCTTTTACCAGATATGTTATCTTGATGGCAGTTTGTGCCAGTGTAAAAAGAAAAAGAAAATTTGTTTTGTTTTGTTTTTTGTTTTTTTTTGAGACAGGGTTTTTCTGTGTAGCCTTGGCCGTGCACACCACGCTGGCTTTTAAGCAGGGTCTTTTTTTTTTTTAAGATTTATTTATTATGTATACAGTACACACTAAATCACATTATGGATGGTTGTGAGCCACCATGTGGTTGCTGGGAATTGAACTCAGGACCTCTGGAAGAGCAGTCAGTGCTCTTAACCGCTGAGCCATCTCTCCAGCCCCTGAAGCAGGGTCTTATCTAGCCCAGGCTAGTCTCAAACTCAATATGTAGCCCAGGATGCCTACGAACTCTTGTTCTTTCTGTCTTTACCTTCCAAATGCCGAGGTTATAGGAACACATCACCATGCTCAGCTTTAGAAAATTTTGTTGTTTTTTTCAGACAAGATTTCTTGGTGTAGCCCTGGGTGTCCTGGACCAGGTTGGCCTCAAACCTGCCCTTTCCCCCCAAGTGTGGGACTAAAGGTGTATGCCACCACCTAGTTACCTGGTTAGAATTGTTTTTAATTAGGTAATTTGCTAACATATTAGCAACCATAAACAATATATTTGCTGTGAAATCTTTTTTTTTTATGGTTACATTACAAAATAATTTTATTTTTTTGGTTTTTTGAGACAAGGTTTCTCTGTGTAGCTTGACTGTCTTGGACTCGCTTTGTAAACAAGGTGGCTTTGAACTCATAGGGACTCCTGAGTCCGGGGATTAAAGGTGTATGCTTCCACACCCGGCCTACAAAATGGCATTTCTAAATCATAGAACACTTGTTAAGGAATCATTGTAGACTGTTTGTCTTGAAATTGAAGTCATGGTTGTATTCTAATTTTAAACTCCTTATGTGCCTTTTTGTTTTGTTTTGATTTTTTGAGACAGGGTTTCTCTGTAGCTTTGGCTGCCCTAGAGTCACTTTGTAGACCAGGTTGGCCTCAAACTCGCAGAGACCTGTAGGCTTCTGCTTCCAGAGTGCTGGGATTAAAGGTATGTGCCACCTCCGCCCACCTTAGTTATGTGATTTTTTTAAAGGTTTATTTATTTATTTTATGTATGTGAGTGTTCTATCTGCATGTACACCTGCATGTCAGAAGAAGGCATCATGCCAGTATAGATGGCTGTGAGCCACCATGTGGTCCTGGGAATTGAACTCAGGACCTCTGGAAGAGCAGGCAGTGTCCTTAACCTCTGAGCCATCTCTCCAGCCCCGACTTTTTTTTGTTTTGTTTTTTGAGACAAGGTTTCTCTGTGTAGCCCTGGCCATCCTGGACTCGCTTTAGAGACCAGGCTGGCCTCGAGACCAGGCTGGCCTCGAACTCACAGCGATCCATCTGCCTCTGCCTCCCGAGTGCTGGGATTAAAGGCTTCTGCCACCATGCTAGTTAGTTATGTGACTTTCAAGGGCTTTGGTTAGGATGTTGGGATTGCTAGGAAAATAAAAACATTCAAATTATTTTCAAATACTGGGGCAAAGTGGAATAGAAATGCAAGCTTTTAAAAGGCCAGGCCTTCCAGAAGATTAGGAACCTGGGTTAGCAGTGTCTCTCAGTGCTGCAGTGCTGTCGGGGATGGAGCCTCTTAACTTTAGCAACTTAGTGTGTTTTGTCTCCTTAGTAGAGTTTGCTGAGTCTACTGCCCTAGAGAAGCAACACCATTCTAGAAGGGGCCAGTGTTTGCACTGTTGGCTTGCACTCACCTGAAAGAGAGCTTGTACACCATCTCTAGACAGAGTCTTCGCTGTGGAGGGCCTCTCCTGCAAAAACTCCATGCCAACACACACTCACCACAGTATGTATAGGCACATTTCTTGGCACCTCTGTGTGTCTCCCAGTCTTCCAGAGGACTAATTTGTTACATCCTTTCCTGTGTCAGGAATGCTGTGTGTGTGTGTGTGTGTGTGTGACACAGTTCAGAGGCAGTGTGAGCAGGCAGGAATGCAGGCTTGTGTCTGCATGTATAAACTGCCTGGGGCAGCCTTGGAAACCTCCCTTTGTGGCAGAATCTGGCAGTGCTGGGGAAGTCTATCCACCCTAGAGCAGTTCTGATTAATGAGTAATGGAATGCAGGGGCTCTAGCTGTAGGTTTAAGTTTGTTTCATGTATGAAAACATCGTTATTATAATTTACTTATTTTTATTTTATGTTCATTGGTGTTTTGGCTGTATATGTCAGTATGAGGGTGTCAGATCTCCTGGAACAGGAGTTACAGACAGTTGTGAGCTGCCATGTGTTTTCTGGGAATTGAACCCCCATCCTCTGGAAGAACAACCAGTGCTCTTAACCACTGAGCCACCTCTCCAGTCTCTCCCCCCCCCCATTAAAATTTTTTTTGTTGTTTGTTTTGTGTTTGCTTTTTTTTTTTTTTTTTTGGTTTTTTTCGAGACAAGATTTCTCTGTGTAGCCCTGGCTGTCCTGGACTCGCTTTGTAGACCAGGCTGGCCTCGAACTCACAGCGATCCGCCTACCTCTGCCTCCCGAGTGCTGTGTTTGCTTTTTTGAGACAATGTTTCTCTGTTACTTTTTAGACCAGGCTGGCCTTGAACTCACAGACATCTCCATGCCTCTGCTGCCCC
Organism: Acomys kempi; assembly: GCA_907164505.1. Lineage (NCBI taxonomy): Eukaryota > Metazoa > Chordata > Mammalia > Rodentia > Muridae > Acomys > Acomys kempi. The sequence goes on from OU015367.1 coordinate 80,252,325, forward strand.
AGTGCTGGTCTTCAGCCTCTTTTAACTGGTGCTCCTTAGTTCATATTTCAGTGATGCTGGTGATAGAATCCAGCTTTGCTTTGTGTTTAGTCATGTGCCCCACTACTGAGCCATGCCCTCAGCTCCTGGATACTCTGTAAAAGCAGACTCAGTGTCCCTCTGCTGCCTCACTCTCCACCATTTCTTTGCTGTGTGGGTCACAGAAGGATTGAAATCATATTGACTTGCCTTCCTATCCTCTCTGAAGAGGTCACTATGTAAAGCTAGCTTCAGGTTAGACAGTAATACTCTAGCTTTGATGTTTGGTGAAGGAAGTCATTTTGCTCAGAGCACTGGACAGTCATGGCTCTCTTAATTCTTTGCCCTTATCTCTGTTTCTTTTGTGTGTTTATGCTGTGCTTCCATTTCCACTAAGGTCTCTATCTGTAATTAAAATTTCCCAAGAGACATCTGGTAGGCCCTTAGTTGTTGCTAGTGTTGGCTAAGGGCTTACGGTCAGGCTGCCTCCGAAGTGTCCTCAGCCCTCCAGATGGGCTACACATAGGCTAGATGCTCACTTCTGTATGTCAGCTCATGGGCATGGACATGGTAGTGAAAGGTCTAGGGAAAGGGATTTCTTGGTTTTTGTTAGAACTTTATGAGTTTTTCATTTCCATTGACATCTAGTATGGTTGTTGGCTTTTCTAGCTTACTTTGTTTAATAGTGATTTTGCTGTCATAATTAGTCATAATTAACCACACATGATCTTTTCATTAGGCAAGATTGTTTTGTTGGGTTTGTCCCCCTTTCTCTTTACTTTCTATAAATCAGTTCACCTGCATGCCTGTCTACCTACCTGCTTTTCTTTTTTTCCTTTTTTTCTTTTTGTTAGTTAGTTTCTTTGTTTTTTCCAGACAGGGTTGCTCTGTGTAGCCTTGGCTGTTCTAGGCTCACTTTGTAGACCAGGCTGGCCTTGAACTCAGAGATCCACCTGCCTCTGCCTCTTAGAGTGCTGGAAGTAAAGGTGTGCGCCACCATGCCTGTCTCCGACTTTCTTATCTTGTGCTGTTTCTACAACTGCAGTCAGTCTATAGTCCCTGGCAAGAATCTTTCAACAAATAAAATTCTTTGCCATTGATTAGGTTAAGCCTAAAGATGAGTAGAGATGATGACAGTCTTCTAGAAGTTAATGCTTATATTGATGCCATTGGTATACATTGTGAGCAGATAAAGTGTTTTAGGGACAAACTATCACAGAGCTGTATTGATCTATGTATTGCTGTATATAGAGTGCCTCAAAAACGTGGTGACAGCACAGGTAGCGTCTTTGGCATACAGTGCTGGAGAGTGGCTTAGCTGAGGTATTCTCGTGCAAGGATTTCTTGAGATTGCAGTTAAGAGGTTAGCGGGGCCTAGAGGATCTGCTTCAAGTATTCTCCTTACATGTGTGTTGGGAAGGACCCTCCAGTGCTGGCCACATGGGCTTGTCATTGCTACCTGAGTGACCTCATGATGTAGTATTTGACTCTGAGCTTGGGAGCACAGGCCTGCTTCTCCCTTTTTGTGACTTAGTCTTGGAAGTCAGGTACCACCCCACCCCTTTTCACACCTCTTTGAGACAGGGTCTCACTGTGTAGCCTTGACTGGCCTGCAGCTGACTGTGTAAACCAGGCTGGCCTCCAGCTCATAGAGGTCCACCTCCCTGCCTCTGCCTCCTGAGCACTGGGATTAGATGTGTATATTACTATGCCTAGCCAAAAACTACTATACTGTACTAGTTGAAATAAAGTCATTAAGTACAATGAGCCCACACTCAAGGCAGTGAAGGGCCAGCTCAAGAAAAGTGCAGTTCCTCCAGGATCCCCAGGCCCAGTTCTCAGCATCCACGTGGTGGCTAACAGCTATCTGTAACTCCAGTTCCAGAGGGTCCAGTGACCTGTTCTGGCCTCTGCAGGCACTGCATGCACATGTTGTACATGCAGGCAAACACACGTGAAAATAAAAATCTCAAAAAAGTTTTTACAAATTGTGAATTTAAACTACCATAGGAATTCAAAGGAAAGAGGTAAGGCAGGCTAGAGGCCTTTATTCTCGTGGGATGGTTATTTTGAAGCACTGCCTCATGGTGACCAGAACTGGTTATTGCTGATTCTCAGGAGAGTGACCCGACTAAAACCTCTCACTAGTCATTATTTTTTTCTCTACACTTGCCTTGTTGAAGCTTCATTTATTTTCTGCTTAATCCTTGGATTTTGCTTTGGTATGTTTGTGGTTTGTGTGTGTGTTTGCATGTGTTATAAGCGTGTGTACATTTGGTGGGCATGTGCCTGGAGGCTTGAGGCGCCTCTCTCAGTTGCTCTTTACTTTATTACTAAGGCACAGCCTTTACCTGAACCCAGAGCTGCTGATTTAGCTAGGCTAGCTGTTCTTGCTCCATTGGCTTTTTACTTGAGTGCTGGAGGGTCTAGATGCTTCTGCTGTGCAAGCAGAGAACTAACTCCTGCTGTCCTGACTCCACATGTACACACATGTAAACTCCTCTCTCTTCCCTCTACACATGTTCTCTCTGTCTCTGTCTGGTATGCGCGCGCGCACACACACACACACACCCACACCCACACACACACCAACCAATAAACAAAAAAATCCCTGGTGAGGACATGTGCTTGAACTTCTTTTGGTTTCATCATTTCTACTTCCTAGTACCTTTTTCTGTTTGTTTTATTTTTCGAGACAGGGTTTCTCAGGAGGCAGAGGCAGGTGGATCTCTGTGAGTTCCAGGCTAGCCTGGTCCTCAAAGCAAGTACAGAACAGCCAAGGCTGCACAGAGAAACCTTGTCTTGAAAAACAAAAACAAAATAAAAAAACCCAAAACTGGTCATAAACTGGTTGAGCTAGTACATACTTTTAATCTCAGAACTTGGGGGGAGAGACAGGTAGATCTCTGCTCCCAAGACAAGCCTTCTCTGCATACCAGGTTCTAGGCAGTGAGACAGACAGACCCTCTTTTATAAAGCGAACGGGGCTCTGGAGAGATGGCTCAATAGCTAAGGGCACAAGCACGTCTCAAGTCCTGGGCTCAGTTCCCAGCACCTATATGGTGGCTCACAAGCATTTATAGCTCTTGTTCCAGGAGATTTGGTGCCCTCTTCTGGCCTTCATGGGCACAAGGCACAAACACAGTACACAGACATACATATAGGCAAAAATAGTGACAACATAAAAAAATTTTAAAAGTTAAAAACTAAGAAACTGGTCATAGTGATTGCCTTTGTAGCAGGCAGTGTATATAGGGGAGGGAGCAGAGAAGGAGGGTCCCTAATCTTTCATACTTACGTATTATTATGTCACATGTAACCATGAGCTAATTAAATGCATAATAAATACCTGTCCTTTAGATTTTTTTTTTTTAGATTTTTGCTCTTCCCTTTTTATATGCTTCAGTGACAGGAATTTTAATTTATATATGAAGTGGTACCTATAAAATAACTAGAGACAACATGTGCCCTTTACAGCTGTTCCTATGATGAATGTTCCCAGTAGTGGAAAGGATGTAAGACTTATTCTACAACTGATTCTGGTGAGGGAATTGCCTTGACAAGTGGTGATGCTGTGGCTTAGGGAAGAGAATGACCTCTGGCTGGAGGGATCAGGGAGGGTTTGGTATAGGAGGAGGTGTTTAACCTGTGCTCTGAAGGATTGGCAGCATTTGGACATGTGGTAAGTAGCTAAGAGGATTTCAGGCAGGAAATTGCATGCAGCAAAGGCTCAGAGGCCAGAATGCAGGAATGTGCTGAGTACTTTGGCTGCTTCTATGATAAGGATTATCAAATTGCATTTAGATTTTTTTCCTTCCATCTCTCCTCTTAAAAATCTTTAAAAATATCCTGTAGTAGATTCAGGCAGGCATAGTTCTTTTATCCTTGATAATTTACATTTGAAGCTTGTGGCTGGTAGCTGCTCAAACCAAGTTTAAAGCATTTGGGAAAAGAAACGCTTGAGCTGATTCCTTAAATGAAGTTTAAACTGATCTTGCTAGGAAGGGACAGGTTGGACTCATAGGGTGGATTACTTTAATAACTTCACATATTCAAATTATGTATAAATTATAGTTATAAAACACACATTCATTGTAATCATATTAATGCAATTAAAAATAGCTGTGTTCATTTCTGCAAAACTGTCCCAGATGTTTTTTGTGCAAATGTGAACATATTAGCTTTGGTTTTGCCTTTCATTTAATATATTCTTTTTTTTTTTTGGTTTTTCGAGACAGGGTTTCTCTGTGTAGCCTTGACTGTCCTGGACTCACTTTGTAGTCCAGGCTGGTCTTGAACTCACAGGGATCCACCTGCCTCTGCCTCCTGAGTGCTGGGATTAAAGGCGTGTGCCACCACACCCGCTCATTTAATATATTCTTGTTTAGGTTGGTGTTTTTGTTTTTTATTTGGCACTACGTGTGGAATACAATGCCTCATGAATGTTAGGCAAGCACTTTACCAGTGGTGCTGCACTCCTAGCCCCATTTAGTATTTCAAGCACATGTTTTCCAGTGTTAGTTCTTGTGATTATACTTCATGAATGTTTTGATCTTTAAATAACTTCATTGTGTGTTTGTATATATTACGTTTCCTGTTGATGGATATAGGAAATGCTTTTGATATTTTTTCTTTTATTATTCTCTTGTCTGTATCACTATATACTTGTACAGGTTTATAGGAACAATTTTCAGGTATATTTGTTGAATTAATGGATATGCTAGTAGGGTGGGCATAGTGGCATGTTTCTGTAATCCTAGCATGTAAGAGACAGAGGATCATTGTTAATTTGAGGTTAATCTAGAGTATATAAGGAAGTCTCAGACCAGGCAGGGACTTTGGTTTTGAGATAGGGTTTTTGTTTCTTGAACTCAGACATCTGCCTGCCTCTGCCTTGCAAATACAGGGATTAAAGGTGTGTCCCACCATGTCCCCTAGCTTTTTTTTTTTTTTTTTTTTCATTTTGTTTTGTTTTGAAAAAGGGTTTCTCTGTTCTGGAACTCACTTTGTAGACCAGGCTGGCCCCAAACTCACAGAGATCCAGGCCAGCCTGGTCTACAAAAGGGAGTTCAGGAAAACCAGGATGGTTACACAGAGAAACCTGTCTCGAAAAACCTAAAAAACAAAACAAAAACAACCCCCCCCAAAAAACAACAAAACAAAACACTCAAGAAGCAGCTAGGGTTGTGGCACAGCATGTGGACATGCACTTAGCATGTACAAGGTTCTAGGACCAGTCCTCAACAGCAAAAGAAAATAAAAATAAATAAATTATCTCCAGCACCACAACTCAGTAGAGAAAAAGAGCATTGAATGACTCACAGGTTGAATATGAACGCTCTTCTATAGGCTTATGTGTTTGAACGTGTGGTCCCTAGTTGATGGCACTGTTGGAGGAGACTGTAGATCTGTAGGAGGTGGGGCACTGCTGGAACAGGAAGTTACAGGGTGGGCCGTACTAGTTAAAGCTCTGCTCCCTGATCTCTGAGATACGAGCGGCCAGCTGTGTACTCCCATCACTTGGACTCAGGATGGACCGTGTCTTTTCAGACTGTGAGCCCAAACACATCCTCCCTTGAGTTTTTCTTCTTGGGTTTCTGTAGCAGGGCCATGAGTAACTGAACCAGCACAGCGGCCATTGTGTGATTATACTACACATAGCTGCCCACCAAAAGGCCCAGATGGGAACCAAGACACCGCGTCCTTTTCTGGTTCTCTAGATGGAGAGGGCAGCTGGCCTGGCTGGCTGGGTTCTGAAATGGAGTTATGTATGACAACTGCTTTGGAACCTTAGAGGTGCTTTAGTACTGGATAGGGAGTGGGTGGGGGGTGCTTTTTTAAAAAAAGAACTTATAGTTGAAACTGATTTTCAACTACTGGAGGTGATAGAAACTCCTGGACCTTTTCTGAAAGCGAGGAAGGTTTCTGAAAAGATTTTAAAAAATAGGGTAAGTTTTTAAAAAAAGCTTTAAAAAAAGGCACAATGATTAAGTCCCTCATTACTCTGGTATATTTATTTATATTAAATTTTGAGGTTTTTTTTTTTTTTGGTTCCTAGTAAAGTGTGTGTGTTTCTAGTAAGTTAACTAAAGATGTGTGTTTCTGTTGTCAGCCACAGATATTTTGTGTGGAAAAAAGTTTGTAAGTAATTTGCTGGTTTTTGGAGTCAACTGTGTATGTCCTCTAGCATTGTCTTACCTTTCATGGTGTCCCAGCAGCTCTTGTCAATTGCTTAGTGATCCTGTAAGGATCCTGTAAGGAGAAAAGAGGAACTTTTCTCACTGTGTCTGGGCTCTGATCAATATTGCTGTTTTGGAAAAAGATGTAAGTGCCAGGTGTAGTGGCGCATACCCTTTATTCCAGCACTTGGGACACAGAGGCAGGTGGGCCTCTAAGTTCATGGCCAGCCTGGTCTACATAGTGAGTTCCAAAATAGCCAGAGCTACATAGTGAGACCCTGTCTCTGAGGGTGGAGGTGGGGGGGAGGTGGGAGAGAAAAAAAGATGTCTGCAGAGTCTTGTCAGAAATGCTTTCCTGCCAGGTGTGGTAGCACAGGCCTGTAATCCCAGCACTCAGGGAGGCAGAGGCAGGTGAATCTCTGTGAGTTAAAGGCCAGGCTGGTCTACAAAGTGAGTCCGGGACAGAAAAACAAAAAAAACCAACAACAACAAAAAGATTTTCCTATTGACATTGATGGCCAAATATCTAATGCCCTTTCCTTTGGTTGTGTACACACCTAAATATTCAGTTACCAAATTTTTTTTTTGAGTCAAGGTTTCTATAACAATTTAAAAAAAAAACTCTTACTGTTTTATTTTTTATTTGTTTATTATTTATACAGTGGTCTACATTTACATCTGCAGGCCAGAAGAGGGCATCAGATTACATTATAGATGGTAGTGAACCATCATGTGATTGCTGGGAATTGGAACTCAGGACCTTTGTTTTTTTTTTTTTTTTTTTTTTTCCGAGACAGGGTCTCTCTGTGTAGCCTTGGCCATCCTGGACTCACTTTGTAGACCAGGCTGGCCTCGAACACACAGTGATCCGCCCACCTCTGCCTCCCAAGTGCTGGGATTAAAGGCGTGCGCCACCACGCCCGGCTGAACTCAGGACCATTGGAAGAGCCGTCAGTGCTCTTAACCTCTGACCTATCTCTCCAGTTCCCAGCAATTCTTTTAATTAGTAAAAATATTCTTAAAATTGTAGGTCTTGACATTTTGTGTTTATGTGTGTGTGTGTGTTTTGTTTTTTGTTTTTGTTTTTTTGAGACAGGGTCTCTCTGTGTTAGTCTTGGCTGTCCTGGACTTTGTAGACCAGGATGGCCTTGAACTCAGTGATCTGCCTACCTCTGCCTCCCAAGTGTTGGGATAAAAGGTGTGTGCGCACGCCTTTAATCCCAGCACTTGGGAGGCGGAGGCAGGCGGATCGATGTGAGTTCGAGGCCAGCCTGGTCTACAAAGCGAGTCCAGAGCAGTCAAAGCTACACAGAGAGACCCTGTCTCAAACAAACAAACAAACAAACAAACAAACAAAAAAGAAAAAGGTGTGAGCCACCACACCCGATTGAGGGCACCGGATCTCATTATAGATGGTTGTGAGCCACCATGTGGTTGTTGGGAATTGAAATCAGGACCTCTGGAAGAGCAAACCATGCTCTTAACCTCTGAGCCATCTCTCCAGCCCTATTTTTTTGTGTTTTTATGCTTTTCTGATTGTTTTATTATTATTATTATTTTAAAAGATTTATTATGTATACATTGCTCTGCAGGCCAAAAGAGGGCACCAGATCTCATTATAGATGGTTGTGAGCAGCCAGTGTTTTTAACTTCTGAGCCATCTCTCCAGCCCCCCCCCCCCCTTTTTTTTTTTTTTTGGTTTTTCGAGACAAGGTCTCTCTGTGCAGCCTTGGCTGTCCTGGACTCACTTTGTAGACCAGGCTGGCCTCGAACTCACAGCTATCCACCTGCCTCTGCCTCCCACGTGCTGGGATTACAGGCATGTGCCACCACGCCCGGCTTCTCCGGCCCTATTTTTTAAAAAATTTTTATTTTAAAATTATGTGTATATATGTGGGGGCCTTTGTGTATGTATGTGCATGTGATGCAGGTGCTTATGGATGGAGGCCAGAGGTGTTTGGTTCCCTGGGGTTGGATTAAGCCTGGGGTCTTGTATGTGCCAGGCAAACTTCCTACCATTGAATGAGCCCAGGACCATATATATATATATTTTTTTGTTTTTGTTTTTGTTTTTGTTTTTGTTTTTTTTGTTTTTTCGAGACAGGATTTCTCTGTGTAGCCTTGGCTGTCCTGGACTCACTTTGTAGACCAGGCTGGCCTCGAACTCACAGTGATCCGCCAGCCTCTGCCTCCCGAGTGCTGGGATTAAAGGCGTGCGCCACCACGCCAGGCAGGCACCGTCAATTCTTAAGGTCTAGTGTGTGCCTGGCTCTTGGAAGTTATTGTTGATTGGTTGATTGTCCTTTATTGACACCTGTTACCTTGTTACCAGTTTTTTTGTGTGTCTTAAGTTTTTTTTTAAAAGATTTTATTTATTTATTATTTATATAGTATTCTGCCCCCATGTATTTATACAGTATTCTGCCCCCAGATCTCATGATAGATGGTTGTGAGCCACCATGTGGTTGCTGGAAATTGAACTCATGACCTTTGGAAGAGCAGGGGGCGCTCTTTACCTCTGAGCCATCTCTCCAGTCCCCCCCCCCCCCTTTTTTTTTTGGTGGTTTTTCGAGACAGGGTTTCTCTGCCCTGGCTGTCCTGTACTTTGTAGACCAGACAGACCTTGAACTCACAGCAATCTGCCTACCTCTGCCTTCTGAGTGCTGGGATTAAAGGTGTGTGCCACCACGCCTGGCAAGGTTTTTTTTTTTTAATTAAAAATTTAATTTAACTTAATTTTATATGAATTGGTGCCGGGGTGTCAAATCCCCTGGAACTAGAGTTACGGATAGTTGTAAGCTGCCATGTGGGTGCTGGGAGTTGAACCCCGGTCCTTTGGAAGAGCAGACAGCATTCTTAACCACTGAGCCATCTTTCCATCCCCCCTTTTTTCTTTTTTAAAGATTTATTTATTGTATTATCGGCAGAAGAGGGCATCAGATAACATTATAGATGGTTGTAAGCCACCATGTGGTTGCTGGGATTGAACTCAGGACCTCTGGAAGAGCAGGTGGTGCCCTTAACCACTGAGCCATTTCTCTAGCCCTTTTTTTCTTTTTTAATCAAAGACCTTTAGTTGTGGTTCTGGTTAAACTGGATTATTGGTGTTTCCCCCTCCCCCCCCACCTTATCTCCTTCCCTACCTTCCTTTCTTCATCCCTTCCTTCTATTTATTTATTCAGTTAGTTTTTTTTGAGACAGGGTTCTCTGTATAGTGTTGGGTGTCCTGGACCCAAGGTAGACAAGGCTGGCTTCGAACTCACAGAGATCCGCCTACATCTGCCTCCCCAGTGCTGGGATTTCAGGCGTGCGCCACCCATGCCCGGCCTTATTTATTTATTTAAAAAAAAAGATTTAATTTATTTATTTTCAGTATGAGTGCCCCGTCTGCAGGTACGCCTGCACGCCAGAAGAGGGCATCATGTCCTAGTGTAGATGGTTGTGAGCCACCATGTGGTTGCTGGGAATTGAACTCAGAACCTCTAATAGAGCAGACACTGAGCCACTTACCCACTGAGCCATCGCTCTAGCCCTACATGATCATTTCTTGGATTTGAAGTACTTTTCAGTGACATTCTTGCTCTGCGATTCTTACTCCTTAACCATTGCACACTTGCAAACAGTGCACTGCAGAGTTGTCCTTTTTGATGAGTTTTGCAGAGGCTGCTCATTCCCATAGGCTTTTGTTGTTATCAATATTAATTAGGCTATGCATGCACACTGGGTCTCTACCAACTTGGTACACATGCTCGCAATCAGATACAAGCACACAAAGATGGCTTTGGTGCTTGTCTAAAGCTTTGGCAGCTGTGCCATTAGGATGAGTGTGTCTTTAGCACTTCTTGGAAAGCAGTGTTAATATTCATTAGACCTCTAGCAGCAATGCCACCTTTGGCCAAGGTGGCGGGCTACAAGTGAAACCATGTCTTTTTTTGTTTGCTTTTTTTTTTTTTTTTTTTTTGAGACAGGGTTTCTCTGTGTAGCCTTGGCTGTCTTGGACTCACTTTGTAGACCAGGCTGGCCTCAAACCCACAGCGATCCACCAATCTCTGCCTCCCAAGTGCTGGGATTAAAGGCGTGTTACACCAAACCCGGCTGAAGCCATATCTTGAATATACCTCAGAGATTTGTTGGGGGCAGGAAAAGGGTGTGACTTTTACTTCTGTTATCTCCCCCCTTAGCTTTTTATAGGGAGATTGAATATGCCTCGGATTTACACTTGGGTCATTGGCATGATTACAGAGATTAGCAGCTCGTGCACTTGAGTTGCTTCAACATAGCATTAAACTGAATTTGTACATATCTCTATTTGGACTAGGAGGCTTTTCACTGGCACAGAGGTACATCCAGAAAACAAAAATAATTGATCAAAATGAAAAGAAAGCTGGGTGGTTGTGGAGCATGCCGTTAATCCCAGCACTTGGGAGGCAGAGGCAGTCGGATTGCTGTGAGTTTGAGGCCAGCCTGGTCTACAAAGTTAGTCCAGGACAGCCAAGGCTACACAGAGAAACCCTGTCTTGAAAAACAAAAACAAAACCCCCAACTTCCTATGTAACATGCCCATTTAAGGTTGACTCTCTGAGATAGCATTTTGCTAGATGTGCTATTAATTAGAGACGAGAAACATCACTTTAAACAATTTACTTATTTTATAAATAGGAGTGTTTCGCCTGCATGCGTGCCTGTGAATCACATGCATACAGTGACTGTGGAGGCCAGAGCAGTGTGGGGCTCTCTGGAGCTGGAGTTCAGGTGGTGACCAGGCAGCCTGGTCCCCTGCAAGAGCAGCAAGTGCTCTTAACCACTGATCATCTCTGCAGCCACAAATTACTTTAAACGCAAACAAACCAAACACTACCTATGTGCGTGTATTACTGGAGAGTCACTGTTTGGAAGCACGATAGCCCCCGTGTTTTACAAAAAAAGAAGCTCGGTAGGCCACCAGTAGCCACACCGGGGTCTAGGGTCCACTTCCACTTGGGCAGGGCATGGTATAACCTGGTCCTCTGCTTTCTTAGTTACTGCGTGAGGACAGTAGTACATAAGCGGAAGTGAACACATTAGCATTGGAGGGGCTGGAGAGACGGCTCAGTGACTTTAGGAGTCTTTTCTTTTTCTATCTTTCTTTGTTTCTTTTCTTTTCTTTTCTTTTTCTTTTTTTTTTTTGAGACATGGTTTCTCTGTGTAGCCTTGCCTGTCCTGGACTCGCTTTATAGATTAGGCTGGTCTCGAACTTACAGAGATCCTCCAGCCTCTGCCTCCCGAGTGCTGGGATTAAAGGCGTGCGCCACCACGCCCGGCTCCTTTCTTTGTTTCTTAACACAGGGTTTCTCTGCAGCCACATTGCCTGTCTTCGATTCACTTTGTAGACCAGGCTAGCCTTGAACTCACAGAGATCCACCTGCCTGTCCCTTAGGTGTCTTCTCTTACTGTTCTCTAGCACATTATTTGAGACAGGATCTCATCGAACTTGGAGCTGACTGATTGGGCTATCTGATCAGTAAGCCTAGGGTTCTTCGGGTCTCTGGTCATTTGGGGATTACAGATGGTGAGCCTGGCACCTGGAGATTCCAAATCATGCTTGTGTGACACGCACATTACCAACTGATCCGTCTTCTCAGACTTGCGTTGTAAACCAGGCATGGTGATGCATACCTGTAATCACAGCACTCTGGGAGGCAGAAGCAGTAAATTCTCCCTCCCTCCCCCAAGACAGGATTTCTGTCTAACAGCTCTGGCTATCCTAGACTCACTTTGTAGACCAGGCTGGCCTGGAACTCACAGAGTGCCTCTGCCTCTGGAGTGCTAAAGGCATGCACTACCATGCCTGGCTCAGAAGCAGTAAATGTAAGGGGTAGTGCCTTTAATCCCACTGTATATATACTTATAGATAAAGGAGTATATAGACTTATCTATAAGGGTGGGGAGAGCAAGGATCTGGAAAACAAGGTAATAGAAGAGCTTTACCAGATTGGAGGGATGACTCAGAGGTTAAGAGCACTGCCTGCTCTTCCAAAGGTCCTGAGTTCAAGTCCCAGAAACCACATGGTGGCTCACAACATCTATAATGAGATCTGGTTCTCTCTTATGGCCTGCAGGCACAACATTGTAAACATAATAAATAAGTAAATCTTAAAAAAAAAAGTGTTACCACGATGTGGCCCTGTAACAGCCCCTGAAGAGATTGCAGAGGCTTCCTGTCCTTCAAGAAGGATGCACTGAGGCCCCCTCCCCCTTTCCTTTTGGGAGTTAAGAGTCAAGATTAATTTGTAATTTTAATACCTAGTGGGTCCTTAATTAAAAAAAACTTTTAAATCTGGGGCCGGAGAGATGACTCAGGTTAAGAGCACTGGCTATTCTTCCAAAAGGTCCTGAGCACAATTCCCAGAAACCACATGGTGGCTCACAATATAATGAGATATAGTACCTTCTGGCATGCAGGCATACATGCAGACAGAATACTGTATAAGTAAAAAAAAAATCTTTAAAAATTCCATATCTTTTGGTTTTTCAAGAAAGGGTTTCACGGACTGGAGAGATGGCTTAGAGGTTAAGAGCACTGGCTGTTCTTCCAAAGGTTCTGAGTTCGATTCCCAGCAACCACATGGTGGCTCACAACCATCTATAATGAGATCTGGTGCCCTCTTTTGGCCTGCTGGCTCACATGCAGCCAGAGCACTGTATACTTAATTAAAAAAAAAAAAAGGTTTCACTTTGTGGCCTTGGCTGTCCTGGAACTCAGAGATATCTGCCTGTCTCTGCCTCCGAGTGCTGGGACTGTTTAAAGGTGTGTGCCACTGTTTGGCTTAAATTTTATTTTATTAAAAAAAAAGGTTTATTTATTTTATGTGCATTGGTGGTTTTGTCTGTATGTATGTCTATGTGAGGGTGTCAGATCCCCTGGAACTGGAGTTACAGACAGTTGTGAGCTGCCATGTGGGTGCTGGGAATTGAACTCTCTAGCCCTTAGTTTATTTTTTGATTACTTTGAACTTCCCAGACTTAGGGAGGAGAATTGTCTGATTAATTGCTTGTCTTCATGAGAGGCATTCATGTAGGTTTTCTCCCTTTGTCTTAGATATTTGGGGTAGTCTGTCTTCCTCCTGATGTAAGTGGCCATATTTTTATCACTCTTTAGAAGAGTGAGTATACGTTCTGATAAATCCTCACACCTGCAAGCCCAGTTTGCTTTAATCTTTTTATCTTTTTTTGCTCTAATCTTTCTTACAGGTTTCTAGGATGCTGATTGCCAGCCTTACTGGTGTGAGAGTGACTTTGAAATTGATGACAGCATTTGAGGTGATCAAATGACTGTTGAGGATGGAAATGGGAGAGTTATAAAACATTTGCAGAGCACCACATGCTGTGGATATACCAGCTCTGTGAGCCTTTGGACTCTCCAGCTTTTGATGCAGCTCTGCCCTGCCTGCCCATCTCACCACAACAGCTTACTTTAAGCTCCTGTCTAAAAATAGTCCTTCCCTCAATATGTTCTTACCCTTCACAGCTTCTTCAGACCTTCTTAAATTTGAGGAAAATACTTGGTTTAAGACACCATTAAAAAGTACCTGACATCTGCCGATGGCCTGAATGTTGCTAAAACAAAAGGTCAGAGGAGTCTGGCCTGTTTGCACTCAGCATCTAAAGGAAGACACCTGCCTCCTTTAACTGTGGTGACACTGAATTGCTTCACCACCTTTCTGAGGAGGTTCTTTTGTTTGTTTGTTTTGGTTTTTCGAGACAGTGTTTTTCTGTGTAATAGCCCTGGCTATCCTCGACTCTCTTTGTAGACCAGGCTGGTCTTGAACTCACAGAGATCCGCCTGCTTCTGCCTCTGGAGTGCTGGGATTAAAGGCGTATGCCACCAAGACCAGCTCCTTTCTGAGAAGCTTTTTTTTTTTTTTTTAAAGATTGATTTATTGATTATGTACACAGTCTTCTGCCTGCATGTGCATCTGCACACCAGAAGAGGGAAATAGATCTCGTTATAGATGGTTGTGAACAACCATGTGGTAGCTGGTAATTGAACTCAGGACCTTTGGAAGAGCAGTCAGGGCTCTTAACCCCCCCCCCCTTTTTTTTTTTTTTTTTTTTTTTTTGGTCAGGGGTTTCTTTTTTTTCTTTTGCCTTCCTGGACTCATTTTGTAGACCAGGCTGGCCTCGAACTCAAAGTGATCCACCTGCCTCTGCCTGAGTGTTTTATAAATTTTTTTTTTTTTTTTTTTAGGGTTCTTAACCTCTAAGCCACCTCTCCAGCCCCATCTGAGGTGTTGTGATTTGTGTAGTGACAGGGGTCTTCTGGTAGGTGCTTGTTTAGGTATAACCATGTTTGTACTACTTGCACTCTATCACAGTCGTAATGGGATCTATTTTTCAGCATGATTTATGGTGAGCTTCAGCCTCCTGCCTGTGGTGTTCCTAGAAAACTCTTAGCCATTTGATGTAATTTTTCAGAGAATGCCCTGCTGTTTGTGTTGTATTGAATTAGAGGTCAGTGCTTGGAATTTTTGGTTTGAGTGGTCATTATAAGAAGGGTCTGGGGGCTGGAGAGATGAGATGGCTCAGAGGTTAAGAGCAGTGTCTGCTCTTTCAGAGGTCTTGAGTTCAATTCCCAAAAATTTGTTGCCCTCTTCTGGCCTGCAGATGTACATGAAGATAGGGCCTTCATACACTAAATAGATAGATTAAAAAAAAAGTAGAAAGGGTTGTAAACCTGGCAGTGGTGGCACACGCCTTTAATCCCAGCACTTGGGAGACAGAGACAGGTAGATCTCAGAGTTTGAGGCCAGCCTGTCTACAGAGGGCCCAGGACTACACAGAGAAACCCTGTCTCAAAAAAACCAAGTTAAAAAACAAAGGGTTCAGCTTATTGGTACATGCCTGTAATCTCAGCAGTCTGGAGGCAGAGGCCAGCCGATGTCTGAGTTCAAGGCCGGACTGGTCTACAAATTGAGTCCAGGACAGCCAAGGCTACACAGAGTAACTCTGTCTCTAAACAAAACAGAACAACAACAGCAACAACAAAAAGGGCCTGTAAGAGTAATAGTGAGTAAGGTTAACTAAACATGTTTTACTGAGAAAGTTATGTCCCTGACCATATGAAATTAGTGACTTGTGAGAAGGTGCTTTCCCATTGGTCTTTCCGTGTGATGTCCCCATATGTTCTGTGGGGGATATTCTAGGGTAGGATGGTTCAAATTTGTAATTACAATGTGTGCTAAATGCCCTTTAATTTTGGGCATGTTTATTCGCTCTTCTTGATTTGTTTGCTGGGGTTCCTACTGATACATAGGAATTGCATGTTTAACTTAAACGACCCATTTTTCTATTTATCTATTATTACATTTATGTAAGAAGGTGCTTATCCTTTGAGGGTAGGTCAGGTGATGAGTATGAAATACTGTTGTTATCACAGTAGTCTTTACTTCAGGGAGGTTTCCAAGTACCCTCTCTTCTGAGGTGATATGTGGTGGATGGAGCACATCTGTAGTCCCAGCACTTGGGAGGTAGAGGCAGGAGGATCAGGAGTTTAAGATCATCCTTAGCTACATAGCAAGTAAGAAGTCCTTACAACATGTGACCCTGTCTCAAAAAAGCAAAACAACATTTTTTCCTGTAAATTTTCACTTTAATGGGGTTTCCTTTAGCTGCATTACACTATTGGTGATTAAGCTTTGCTTCCTGTGCCAGAGAAGAACATAAATTCAGTCCTAGTTTTGGTATTTAAATCTAGGTCTAGAGAAAAACAGCTAGACACTAAATGATGTCAGGTTTAGCCTTTGGTCTAAGACCAGCCAGTTAACAGGTATTGGATATGTATCTTTCTTTTTTTTTTTCTTTTCTATTTATTTTTTATTTATTATTATGTATATAGTGTTCTGCCTACATATATACCTGCAGGCCAGAAGAAGGTGTCAGATCACATTACAGATGGTTGTGAACCACCATGTGGTTGGTGGGAATTGAACTCAGGAACTTTGGAAGAGCAGGTGGCGCTCTTAACCATTAAGCCATTTCTCTAGCCCCCGGATATGTATCTTTCAAACTTAATGCTGATGTTAGCAGTTTCTACTTTGGGCCTTACAACAAGAAAGGCAAGGCCTGCCAGGCTTGGTGGAGCATGACTTTAATCCCAGCACTTGACTGGGAGGCAGAGGCAGGAGGATCACTGTGAGTTCCAGGCCAGCCTGGTCTATAAAGTGAGTCCAAGACAGGCAAGGTGACAGAGAGAGACCCTGTCTTGAAAAACCAAAAAAGCGAAGCAAAGCAAAGCAAAGCAAAGCAAGGCCTCCTAGGATGCAGCATTTTAAGGCTGTCCAGGACAAAAATATCATATAGCTGTTCAATATAACATGTAAGTATAGCTTAATTTTATACTATATTTATGTTGGTTTTTCTTTCTTTCAAAAAAAGATTTATTTGTTTATTTTATGTATATATGAGTGTTTTATCTGCCGGTACACCTGCATTCCAGAAGAGGGCACCAGATCACATTATAGATGGTTGTGAGCCACTATGTGGTTGCTGGAAACCGAATTTAGGACCTCTGGAAGAGCAGCCAGTGAGCCATCTCTCCAGTCCAGTTGGTTGGTTTTTCAAGAAAGGGTCTTGGGGTGTAGTTCTGGCTGTCCTGGAACTCACTCTGTAGACCAGGCTGGCTTGGAATTCAGAGTTCAAGCCTCTGCCTCCCAAGTGTTGGGATTAAAGCTGTGTACCACCATGCCTAGCTGATATTTTTTTTTATTAAAAATTTGTTTATGTATTTTATGTAAAAGGATGTTTTTTCCTGCATGTATGTCTTGCACAGCAGAAGAGGGCATTGGATTCCATGAGACTATGTTTTATAGATGGTTGTGAGCCACCAGATAAGTGCTGGGAATTGAGCTGAGTATCTCAGAAAGAATAGCCAGTGCTTTTAATTGCTGAGCCATCTTTCCAGCCCTGATTTTACCATTTCTTAAAGAAATAGACTAAAGATTCTTTTTTCGAGACAGGGTCTCTCTGTGTAATAGCCCTGGCTGTCCTGGACTCACTTTGTAGACCAGGCTGGCCTTGAACTCACAGAGCTCCGCCTGCCTCTGCCTTCGAGTGCTGGGATTAGGATTAGTGACACTAAGAAGCTAAGAATGGTCGAATACTATTTGAACAGGAGCCTGGAGAGCAGGTTAGGACAGTGCAAGTATGGGCCAGCCTGAGGCAGGAGTGTACAGAGCCAGTTAGAAGAGAGCCTCGAACCAGGAACAGAAATGTGACTAGAGCAGAGGGACTGGACTGCTGTGCACAATTTCTGTTGGTGTCTGAGGGAATGGAGGGAGAGGTAGTAGAGTAAGGACTCAGCCGAGAGTGGAGACGGAAAGTCAGCCTTTGACTGTGTGGCTAAGTTTGCAGTGGGGCAGACCTGATGAGCAAGTGCCTGAGTGCTTGTGTGGTATGTTAAAATTGTTCTCCACTCCACTCATGTTGTCAGACAGGAGAGCGTGAAGGAAAGAAAGGACAAATTGGCTACACAGGACAGCCAAGGCTACACAGAAAAACCCTGTCTCAAAACCGCCCCTCCCAAAAAAAATTTTTATTTTGTCTTAGGTATTTCATGTATGATTCTGTTTTCTCTTTTCTTGTCTCTCATTCCAAAGACCCACTATGTCTATGCCTGTGTCTCTTTCTTTGCTTCTAATTCTTTTTATCTGCTGTTTTTTTCATGTCTCAGTTTAGGCATTTCATCTAGAAAACCTTTCCTTGGTCAAGGCACTACTCAGGGTGCTCTCTGATGACACTGGTACTTTCTGGTGACATTTCTTGTCATGCTGCTAGTAAGTAGCACCTGTACCTGTGAACTTTGAGAACATTGGGACTAGACTTGTTTTCTATTGATCCCTCATACTGTCTTGTTTATTAGCTTGCATTATCCCTTTAAAAATATACATACATATGGTATTTTACTGTTACTGGGCATTTGCATCTTTTCATTATTATTTTCTACTATGTCCAGCATTACCAACTTTCTTGAGTACACATAGTACTGTTGGCCCTGCTTCTTTTTTTTTTTTCTTTTTTTTTGGTTTTTTGAGACAGGGTTTCTCTGTGTAGCCTTCGCTGTCCTGGACTCGCTTTGTAGACCAGGCTGGCCTCGAACTCACAGCGATCCACCTGCCTCTGCCTCCCAAGTGCTGGGATTAAAGGCATGCGCCACCACGCCCAGCTTGGCCTTGTTTCTTAACAACTAAACTTTATTATACAACCTAACTATCTTACACAAGAGTTAAAAAAGTTAAAGGGAAACAAGAGTGAACCTTCCGGTGTCTGTTCCATGGGATGGGTCCCTAGGTGTCTGTGGTCTGCATGCTGGTCCAGCCTGTTCACTGATCCTTTTCCTGATCCACATGCGCTCGAGCTCAGTCCGACCCTGCTGCCTCCTCTTGTCCTCTCTGCCTGCCTATCTCTCATGTGCAAGGGCTGGTCTACTCCTCCCATTGAGGGTGGATTAGAAACACACTAATCCAGGTGGAGTGTCCCTCCCACTCCCTTCCTGAATTCCAGGCCCAGGATGGCTCCACCCAGTCTACCTCAAGGTTAATCTCAGGGAGTGTCTGTGTTGTGTCCAAGGGCAAAGCCCGCCAAGATAGCTTTCACCTGTGACAAAGCTTACACTTCTTCCCACATAGTACCTTTTAAGATACTTAAAGTATCTTAAAGTAAGTATACTTAAAGCAAGATACTTAAGTAAGTAACGAGCAAGCATGAATATTTGAGTTAAGATTCCCAGCACCTATCCCAGCACTTGGGAAGACAGTGGCAGGCGGATCTCTGTGAGTTTGAGGCCAGCCTGGTCTACAAAGCGAGTGCAGGACAGCCAAGGTACACTGAGAAACCCTGTCTTGGGGGGAAAAAGATTCCCAGTACTCATGTAACAGCTGGACTTGGTCTATAACTGTCTATAACTCCAGGTCTTGGGGCAGGGGGTAGTGGTGTGTGTGTGTGTAGGAGAGCAGAGACAGGCAGATCCTAGAGGCGTGCTGGGCATCCAGTCGATCTGAAAGAGTAAGCTGCACGTTTAATGTAGAAACCCTCTCAAAGAGTACAGAGAAGAGCAGTAGAGGACAACATCTGATCTTCATCTCTGGCTTCAGTATGCACACGTATGAGCAAGTGTTCATGTGTTCACCCCCCCATTCTATTTATTTATTAATTTTTATTTTTGGTTGTTTCTCTGTGTGTAGCCCTAGCTGTCCTGAACTCACTGTGTAGACCAGGCTGGCCTCGAACTCACAGGGATCCACCTGCCTCTGCCTCCCGAGTGCTGGGATTAAAGGCGTTCGCCAGTACACCTAGCTCACATTCTCCCTATTTTAAATTAGTGATACAGGAAAGCCATATAGCAAGGCATATATTTAATTTATAGGAGAGATGCATGTTTGTTTATATATTGTGACACTTCAAAATGAATAGCTTATAAAATAGCATATTTTTGGCTCAGATTTTATTTTGAACAAGGAAATTAATGCTTCACTTCTTAGATTAAACAAATTATGAGGTAACAGTGCTGCTGAGAGAAGGCAGTGGTGGCAGAGTGTGGGCCATGTTGCTTTAAGTAGGTTATTAAGGCCAGCTCTTGAAGAGGTGACATTGGAGAAGGCCTTAAGCAGGTGAGGAACCGTGCAGAGATCTGGGGCTAGACTGTGGCAGGCAGAGGGAACAGCAGTGCAGAAGTCTCCAGGTGGTAGCTTGCTGCTGTGGTCAAGGAGCAGTTGTACTGAGAGGGAGAGGGGCAGGGCCAGGGCAGAGGTCCCGTGGACAGCTTTAATCCTTCCAGCTGTCATCCTGCACATAATGGGAAGCCATTAGAAGGTTTCATCAGCTGCCAGGATCACACTTCTAGGTTAAAAAGAGCTCTGTGCCCACTGTGTAGTCAGTTATAAACTGCTGCCAAGAAGAGGAGAAGCTAGGAGACTGCTTTGGAGGTGGCTGAGGTAATCTGGCTGAAATAGGATGGGGACTGGGTTAGGGTGGTAGTGGTACAGGCACCCAAGAAGGGTTGGGTTTGGATCTTGTGATTTGATGTATCACAAGTCTATCAGCTAAAACTAGCTCAAGGGAAACTATGAATCAGTGTTGAAAATGCCTTTGTTTTTATTTTGTTTTTTTTTCGAGACAGGGCCTCTCTATGTTAGCCTTGGCTGTCCTGGATTCGTTTTGTAGACCAGGCTGGCCTCCAACTCGCAGTGATCTGCTTGCCTCTGCCTCCCAAGTGCTGGGATTAAAGGCCTGTACCACCATGCCCGGCTATTTTATTTTATTTTTTTAATATTTGCTTATTTATTCTTATGTATATGACTTTCTATCTGCATGTACACCTGCAGGCCAGAAGAGTGTATCAGATCACATTATAGATGGTTGTGAGCCACCATGTGGTCGCTGGGAATTGAACTCAGGACCTCTGGAAGAGCAGACAGTGCTCTTAACCATTGAGCCATCTCTTCAGCTCCTGTTTTTTGAGACTGGGTTTCTCTGTGTAGTTTTGGCTGTCCTGGAGCTACATCTGTTGACTCGGCTGGCCTTGAACTCACAGAGATCTGCCTCCCGAGTGTTGGGATTAAACGTGTATACCACTACCACCTGGCAAAAATGCCTTTTTCGTTTGTTTGTTTTTGGAGATAGGATTTCTCTGTGTAGCCCTGGCTATCCTGAACTCACTTTGTAGACCAGGCTGGCCTCAAACTCACAGGGATCCGCCTGCCTCTGCCTCCTGAGTGCTGGGATTAAAGGTGTGCACCACCATGCCCGGCTCCCAGTGTGGAAGTTCAGTGTCCTCTTGGCTCTGCTCCTGCTCCAGTGCCATGTCTCCCTGCATGCCTCCATGTTTATTGCCATGATGACAATGAGCTAAACCTTGGAAACTGTAAGCGTGGCTCTTCACAGCAGTGAAAACCCTAAGACAGAGTGGAGCTAGGAAAGCCTGGATTTGCTGTACTGTGAATTCATGTGCCTGTGCCATGTTTCTTAACCTATGTGTTTTGACCCCTGCAGGGGTCACATACTTACATTATGCTTCATAGCAGTAGCAAAATTATAATTATGAAGAAGTAACAAAGTATGGTTGGGGATCACCACAACATGAGGAACTGTATTAAACTGCATTAAAGAGTCACAGCATTAGGAATGTTAACACCCATTGTTCTAATGGAAAAAGGAAGATCCTTTAGCAGCAGCCACCTAATTTTCTCATCTGTAATGCTAATTTATTTAATGTAAAAGGTGCGTCAGTAGACTCTGTGCTTGGATAAATAATATGCTGAATTATGGTGTTTAGTGTGCTTGTGTTCAGCTAGATCCGTTTAATACTAACTGTGAAGTAGATGGCAGCAGCAATACGGATGCAGTGGGTGCCTGTCGCTGTTATGCAAGGTCTTTAACAGCTTTGGCTGTGCTTGGCTGCCTTTCACTGTTATGCTTTATGGTCCTTTCAAAAGCCATATGTTGGCCTGGAGAGATGGCTCAGAGGTTAAGAGCACTGGCTGCTCTTCCAGAGGTCATGAGTTCAATTCCAGCAACCACATGGTGGCTCACAGCCATGTATAATGAGATCTGGTGCCCTCTTCTGGCCTGCAGGTGTACATGCAGACAGAGCACTGTATACATAATAAATAAATATTTAATAAAAAGTCATGTTGAGTGATAGCCATTTTATAGTGGGTTCTCAAGGTCTTTCAAGCAGTGAGGTTATAACAGTAATGTTGTATTATAAGAAAACATTTGTTTATCCACATTAATGATTTTGTAGAGGTCATGGTTTTTCTTGGAGGTAGAGAAAGAAAGGCTTTGGGTAATGTTCTCTAGCTTGTAGAACTATACTGGGTGATGACTACTTGACTCTAATTTTGTTGCTTTAACTAGAGAGAAACATTCAGTGAGCCCAGGTAGTTTATAAAGGGAGCTGTGAAAAGTGGGTGTGGTATTCTTGACCATTAAAGTACAGTGATCCTCCCCCCTTTTTGCCTCCTCTTCTTCTCCCTTTTTCTTGTTTTCTCAGAGTTGGTTTTGGGAGTACGAAATGTAAACTTTGCAGAACATTAAGTCATAGTATTACTTTTGAGTGGTGGACGGTTCAAGGCCTTGTAAAATAGAATTATTAGAAGCTTCTTTCATGTAGTCATTTAAACTGTGAGAATGAAGATTTAGAAACCTTAGTAGCCTGCTTTATTTTTTATTTTTTTTAAAGATTTGTTTATTTATTATGTATTATGCATTACCTGCATATATGCCTGCCCACCGGAAGAGGCACCAGATCTCATCATTGATGGTTGTGAGCCACCATGTGGGTGCTGGGAATTGAACTCAGGACCTCTGGAAGACCAACCAGCTCTCTTAACCTCTAAGCCAACTATCCAGCCCAGTAGTCTGCTTTACTAATCTGATGAATACTATGAATCTCTTTCCAGGAAAAAAAACATGCATAGTCAATTAAAAAATTGTCATTTTCAATAAATAGCCACTATCTGTCCGACATAGTTTATATATAACAATGACCGAAGTCAGGAAGAGGACCGTGGTTCAGCAGGTAAACTTTTCTAGTATATAGGGATTTGATAAATATTATGGAAAAAATTAGAGGATGTGAGAAAGTTTGGAAATAGGGAAAGGAAGGTAGTTGCAGCTTTAATAGGCATCAGGAAAGGTCTTCTAGAAAGGGCAGTAATATTTAGCAAAAGGTGCAATGATTCGGGAGTTGGTCTTGCTTACTTACTGGAGACTGAGCACTTCAGACAGTAGAATGTCCTGTAAGGATGGCATAGAGGAGCCAGCTCATTAGAGCAGAATGAGCAGGGCAAAGAGTCTGTCTCAGGTTCTAGGTACCATAGCGTTATTGTCTGAGATCTAGAGGCCAAAGTTGGAAATCCAAGTGTCTGCAGAGTTGACTTTATTTGGAGGCCAAGGGAGTCTGTTCTATGCTCCTCTCTTGCCCCCTAGCACACCTCAACTTTTGTCTTCCATTTCCTTCTTATCAGGGCATATCCTGTTTGTCAGGGTATTTATGGCTCACCGTTACCAAAGATGAAATTATATATGCAAGGACAACCTTTCCAAAGTAGGACATATTACAGGAGTTCAGGGTTAGGACTTTTTTGTTTTTGTTTTTGTTTTTGAAACAGGGCTTCTCTGTGTAGCCTTAGCTGTCCTGGACTCCCTTTGTAGACCAGGCTGGCCTGGAACTCACAGCCATTCGCCTGCCTCTGCACTCCAGGGGCAGGGCCAGGTGGATATCTGTGAGTTCCAGGCCAGCCTGATCTCAAAGTGACTCCAGGAGAGCCAGGGCTATCACACAGAAAAACCCTGTCTCAAACAAACGAACAAACAAACAAACAAACAACAAAAATCAGAAAGAAAAAATTGTTTAGTATTTATGCAGGTACTATTTTCTTTTTAAAAAATTTATATATATTTGTTTTTCCTGAGACAGGGTTTCTCTGTCCTGAACTTGCTGACCAGGTTGGCCTTGAACTCACAGCGATCTTCCTGCCTCTGCCTCCCAAGTGCTGGGATTAAAGGAGTGTGCCACCATGCCTGGCTGCAGGTACTATTTTCATGAATTTCATTTTTTTTTAAAGCTCTATGTTGTGATAGTTTTTAAAAATTACTTAATGCTGAGTGTGGTTGTGTCCAGCTTTATTCTCAGCAGAGACAGGTTGGTCTCTAATCTGAAATACTGGCTAGTCCGGTGTACAAATTGAATCCTAGTCCAGTTAGAACAACATAGAAGTATTTTTAAAAATTTAAAAATTTCCTTATTTTTAAATTGAAAATAGATTTTTCCCCATACAGTATATTTTGAGTATGGTTCTTCTTCTTTTTTTTTTTTTTCTTCACCTAACTCCTTCAGATATTCCTTACCTCCCTTCTAATCTAAATTTACACCCTTTCTCTTTTAATTAGAAAGCAGACAGACATCTAAAAAAATAAATCAAACAAACTAGCATAGTACAAAACAAGAAAAAGTTAAAGGAAACAGCACAACATATATGCAGAGACACAGCATTTGAACACAGAA
The DNA here is from genome assembly GCA_907164505.1 of Acomys kempi. NCBI lineage: Eukaryota > Metazoa > Chordata > Mammalia > Rodentia > Muridae > Acomys > Acomys kempi. The sequence continues at coordinate 80,276,565 of OU015367.1, forward strand.
ATCTCATAAAAACATAAAAACTCGAAACCACAGTTTATGCACAGAAGACTTATATAGTTAAAAAGAGAAAGCTCTGAGAAAGCACAAAGTGCCATGAGCAAAGGACCCACACACATGCCATGTGTGCCTATCTACTGCAGGCTGTGGGGCTTGCCATCCAGAGCGCTTTGTATATGCATTGAAATTAGTTGAAGAAAACTTCATTTTTAATTAATTAATTTAGGTTTTTCAGGACAGGCTTTGTCTGTAGAGCCTTGGCTGTCCTGGACTCGCCTTGTAGACTAGGCTGGCCTCAAACTTACAGAGGTCTGCCTGCCTCTGCTTCCTGAGTGGTGGGATTAAAGGTGTGGACTACCACGCCTGGCTAATTAATTTTTTTCTGAATAGCTATTAATTGGAGATCTGGGTTAGAGAGGGTAGCTTTTCCCACTTTCCTCTCAGCACTGGGTGACTGAAATATCCCATTTAGGACTGGCTGTTTCAAGGTCTCTCACTTGGCTCATATTGTCCAGTTGTGGGTTTTGTATTTGTTCTCATCTGCTGCAAGAGGAAGCTCTTCTGATGGTGGCCAAACAAGACACTAACCTGTGAGTATACCAGAATGTTGTTATTGCCACATGCCTTTATGGTAAGAGTAGTATTTCCTTTCCTAGACCCTTTGCCTGTCTAGTCTTAGGTGCTTGGCCAACTGAGCAGTGTATCAGGGATGGGCTCTAATCTCACGGAATGGACCTTAAATCCAGTCAGTTATTGGCTGGTGACTCCCACAAGATTTCTGTCACCACTGCACCAGCATATCTTGTAGGCATTGCAGATCAAAGGGTTTGTAGCTGGGTTGGTGGTGTGTGTGTGTGTGTGTGTGTGTGTGTGTGTGTGTGTGTGTGTGTGTGTGTGTGTGAGAGAGAGAGAGAGAGAGAGACAGAGACAGAGACAGAGACAGACAGAGAGAGGCGAGGGGAGAAGAAAATGTATATGCTTATGTCTTAATTTGTATGTGGAGGTTAGAGGGCAGCTTTGTTTATTTGTTTTGTTTTTTGAGACAGGGTCTCTCTGTGTAGCCTTGGCTGTTCTGGACTCACTTTGTAGACCAGACAGGTCTCGAACACACAGCGATCCACCTGCCTCCGCCTCCCAGGTGCTGGGATTCGAGGCGTGCGCCACCACGCCTCCCCTTTTTAGGTGTGTTCTAGAGATTCGACTCAAGGGGGCTAATTCTATCTGAAAGGGGGAAAGTTATATTATGACTAAATATGTGGGTATTAGATAGTTAACACGATTGAATTGTGCTCTTCAAAAACAATGACACGATTTTTAGGAAAAGCAGATGAGGGTTAGCTTATTCAAGAATTACAATAATACCAGTGAACAATCAATCTCATGTGTATCTTAAAGTCATTGACATGAAATAGCTTCTGTATAGGTTGTAAATGGTTTGCCAAATGAAGAGGAAAAAATTAGGAAATTGTACAAACTGTAAGTGTAAGCCAGAGAAAGGAAAGTGGTATTTGAGAGATGCTGGCAAGAAACAAGATTAAGGCAAGGTTCTAGAGGGCCCCTGGAACAGAGACTGCTCTGCAGTGTCCTGAGTGGGTGGGCTCAGTGATGGGCATGTGGTGTCTATGCTGTACTGATCCACGGACCCTCCACTATGGCAGAATATTGTTGAGAGGAAGACTGGGCAGACAGGACTTTCGTGGGTGGGGAAGGGTCCCCACAGATCAAGCCTTGTTTGTTCTTTGGCTGTCAGATAACGTTGATAATACCCATGTGGGCTGTCTGTAATGTGCTGTAAACAAAACCCTTTATTTCCTTAGTCTGTATAGTGATTGTGTTTATTTAGGAAGCCAGAAAACAAGGTTAGAATAGAGTGCAATAGGGCTGGGCAGATGACTCCCCAGGCAAAGTGTTTGTGAGGACTGCAGTTTAGATCTCCAGTGCCCATGTGAAATAAATGTAGGCAATTGTGGTGACTCGCTTGTAGTCCCCATGAGGGTGGCAGACATAGGGACACTGCAGAGCAAGCTATGTAGACTGAGTTAGCAAGCTCTAGGTCTAAGCCAGGGACCCTGTCTCAGTTTATCAGCTGGAGAATGATTGTGGAAGCCACCTAAGGGTGGCCTTTGGCTTTGTGCCTGCATCATTACTTACTTACACACGCACGTGCATGCTCAAACACAGGAAGGCAAAACCAAAATCCACTAACATAAGGAATCATAAGCCAGGAGTGGTGGCACTTGCTTTTAGTCCCAACACTAAGGAGGCAGAGACAAAGGCAGCAAGCAGATCTCTGAGTTTGAGGCCAGCTTGGTCTGCATAGCAAGTTCAAGGCTAGGCACACTGCAAAAGAAACAAAGAAAAAGAAAGAAAGAAAGAAAGAAAAGGCAGAGATAGTTAATTTTAGCCATTTTTGTCTACTTGGGAGGGATAATAAACACATACAACCATACTTATTTATTTATTTACTCTACAATTATTTATTTATTTAAGTCAGCATCTTATTTATATAGCCCTGGTTTGGAAAGCAATATAAATATATTTTTTAAAATAATATTGCACTTGATACATTTTGCAGTTACTCTGTTTAGTAAAACAAGAACAGTAACATCTTTCCGGTTGTTAAACACACTTTCAGTATTACAATGATGTGTATTCTTCTGTTGTATGAGTTTGCTGTACTTTGCTGGGAGATACTCATTTATCAGTGAATATTTCTGACATTTACTGTTTTCCTTACCACTCGTGTATTAAATTAACAGGGTTTATAATGGATGTATGGTGTGCTGGTGTGTGGATGTGCTGACTTGACAGTGCCCCTATTCAACAACACTGTTATGTTCACACATTAGTATTTTATCTGTAATCCTAGCAGAAGCACAGAGGCTGACTATGTCAGCCTGGATCAGATTTATATTGTCTGTGCCTGATGCTTAACAGTTGGAATTCATTTTGTCTTGTTTATATCAAGTTATTCGTTTTTTCAAGACAATTTTTCCCCCTGTATTATAGCTGTGACTGTCCTGGAACTAACTCACTTTGTAGCCCAGGCTAGCCCCGGAATTCACACAGATATCCGCCTGCCTCTGTCTTCTGAGTACTTGATTAAAAGGGTGTGCCACCACACCTGGCCTAGCCAGATGTCATTATTTCCCTTTTAAAACAAAGAGTGACTAATCACTGAACTCTCCCCACCTCAAATTAGGCATTAAGGCAAACCGAGCACTTCTATGTTGTAAGAATCAAGACAGCGACAGAATGCCTGCATTTTGTTGTGGGAAGTCCTTGGGAGCTGTGTATGTGTTTTGCAGAATGCTTTGGTTGAAAATATTTACACAGAAAATGCGTTGTGGTATGAACACATTGGAACAATGAATTTGTCACCCCTAAAATAAATCTCAGCGTCTACAGTCAAGGACTCCTAAAAGCTGATGCTAAAGATAGGATTGGATAGGAAAGATGACTACTGAGTTTTTCAAAACATGATTTCTTCAGTGCACTTTCCTGGGATAACATTTGTTAACTTGTTTGTGATTCTCCCTCCCTCCCTCCCTCCCTCCCTCCCTCCCTCCCTCCCTTTCTTTTTGGTTTTTGAGACAGGGTTTCTCTGTGTAGCCTTGACTGTCCTGGACTCACTTTGTAGACCAGGCTGGCTTCGAACTCACTGCCTCTGCCTCCCAAAGTGCTGGGATGAAAGGCATGCACTACCACGCCTGGTTTTGTGATTTTCATAGGCCTTCCCTATACACACTAGACAGTCTTGTTCGTCATGGCAACACCTCCAAGTGCTCAGTGACTAGAAATTGTTAAATGAATGAATGACTTATATTAAACTTGTTCTCTACCTAAGTTATTACTGAGCTGTAGAGTAATTTTCTAGACACAAAGAAAACCAGATGAAACCAATGTTTGGGTTGGTCATTGGTGTGGAAAGATAACTGGAAGCCTGTTTCCCCAGAGTATGGTTTCTCCCTCAACTACCTCAGGTCTCCTATGTTTCTGGAGTTATGTAGACCAATCTGGCTTGGAACTCTGCGTCCTGAATACTGGGGATGAAAGATGCATACCACCATACCTGGATATTTTCTATTTTAAAAATATTTACTTATTTTTATTTTATGCATGTAACGATCTTGCCTGCATGGTTGTGTGCTCACTTGTGGGTGGTACCTATGGAGTGCCTGTTGGATCCCTGGAGCTGGAGTTAGAGATGGTTTTGAACTGATGGTTCCTAAGTGGCTGCTTGGGAACAGAATTAGTGGTGGTGGGTGCTCTGCAAGAAAAACAGGTGCTTTTAACAGCTAAGCTGTTTTTCCAGCCCCCTTTTCTAAGTGGAAAGAGAAACAAAACTTTTTTCCTCCTTTTTGTTTTTAAATGAGATGACTTCTTGGTATTGTGCCTAGCTTAGTCTCCCAACTGGGTTCAAATGAGCCTCCTACTTTAGATCTCACTAGTGGCTAGGACTACAAACTGTGCTACTGTGCCCTGCTGTCTGAGTTGTTTGTTTGTTTGTTTTTGAGGCAAGATTTCTCTGTGTAGCCTTGGCTGTCCTGGACTCTTTGTAGACCAGGCTGGCCTCCAACTCAAAAAGACTCAGAAGATCCGCCTTTCTCTGCCTCCCTTAGTGCTGGGATTAAGGATGTGTACCACCATGCCTGGCTCTAAGTTTTGATTCTGATGAAATTGTAATACTTATTCTGGTGCTACTTTTGCAATATCTAGGACAACATTGCAATATAAATGCAAGATGAATTTTCACCTTAGCGGCACATATACTAAAAATTGAAACAATATATACAATATTGACCCCGTGCATAAATGACATGTAAATTTATGAAGCATTAAAAAAAAAATACAAGGCAAATCTCAACTATAAACCATGTATGTAATTTTTATTTTCTAGTAGCCACATTAAAAAAGGATTAAAGGGCTGGAGAGATGGCTCAGAAGTTAAGATTACTGCCTGCTCTTCCAATGGTCCTGAGTTCAATTCCCAGCAACCACATGACGGCTCACAACCATCTACAATGGAATCTGGTGCCCTCTTCTGGCTTGCAGGTGTATAAGTAGGCAGAATACTGTATATGTAATTAATAAATAAATCTTAGGGAAAAAAAGGATTAAACAGCTGGGTGGGTGGTGATGGCACAGTCCTTTAATCTCAGCACTTAGGAGGCAGAGGCAGGTAGTAGATCTTTTTGAGTTCAAGGCCAACCTGGTATACAGAGATAGTTTCAGGACAGCCAAGGTTGGGGCGGGGGGAAGATGGCTAGGTGTGGTGGTACATACCTTTAATCTCAGCTTTTGGGAGGCAGAGAAAGATGGATCTCTGTGAGTTGTAGGCCTGCCAGGGCTACATAGAGAAACTCTGCCTCAAAAAAGAGCCAGGCCTGGCAGTGAATACCTGCTGTAATCCTAGCACTCAGGGGGCAGAGCCAGAGCCAGAGCCAAAGCCAGAGCCAGAGCCAGAGCCAGAAGGATTAGGATTTCCAGAATATCCCTGGCTACATGGCAAGTTTGAGGCCAGCTGCATGAGATTCTGTCTGAAAAAAACCAAACCAAAACCAAACAACAAAGAAAAATGACTGGATTTAAGTGTAATATATTTTACTGTAGATTTAGGGATACGAGTATGTAGCTCAGTGCCATGGTGTTTACTTGGTGTGTGTAGACCACTGGAATTGAATTCTAGTGCTGCAAAAGACAGTAGGACTGTGGTTGTTTGAATGAAAATGGCCGCCATAGGTTCATATATTTAAAAGCTTGGGAACTGTTTGGGAAGGATTAGGGAGTGTGGCCTTCCCAGAGGAGGTGTATGTGTCAAAAGTCCATGCCATTCCCAGTGTCTTTCTGCCTTGTACTTGTGGATTAAGATGTGAGCTCTCAGCTACTGCTCCAGCAACGTGCTTGCCTGCCTACTGCCAAGCTCCTCACCATAGTGGTCATGGGACTCTAATCATCTGAAATAGTGATTCCCAAATTAAATACTTTTTCTTTTTTTTAAAAATTAATTTATTCAGATTACAACTCACTTGTTCTCCCATCATGAGTATCCTTCTGTTCCTCCTACCTTCCCACCCCCACCCTATTATGCTAACTAAATACTTTTTCTTTACGTTGCCTTCATCATGACATTTTTTCCCACAGTGATAGAAAAATAACCAAGATAGATTTTCATGTGTATGCAGCCCCCTAAAAACCTAGTGTAGGCAAATATTATAGTTTTAACCATAAAAAGTTAGGAATCACAAAGTGTAGGCACTTCTAGGTCCTTTAGAATTATTATGTCTGCACTAATATATTAATTGCTTTAGGGGAAAAGATCTGAGGCGGACATGGTTCTATGTCAACTCCCCACCCCAACCCCTAGCCTGGACAGAGTCTCTCCGTGTTAGCCTTGGCTGTCCTGGGCTTGCTTTGTAGACCAGACTGGCCTTGAACTCGCAGCAATCCACCTGCCTCTGCCTCCTGAGTGCTGGGATTAAAGGTGTGCTCCGCCATGCCTGGCTAGGATTTTAAAGTTTTATCCCTGTTGAACCTTTAAATTTTGAATTAAAGTTTCCTTAACGATGCCTCAGCATTAAAATAAAACTTGCTCTGCACACCAGGCTGGCCTGGAACTCAGCGATTCGCCTGCCTCTGCCTCCTGAGTCCTGGGATTAAAGGTGTGTGCCACCACACCTGGCTATGTTAACATTTGTTAAACTCAATGGTGCATGCATGCTATCATAGAATTTTTTAACAGTTACCCATATGTTGTGCTTCATGAGAAATGTAAGGATATCTAAAATTGATATGAAAGAATTCATTTATTTTTTACTTCCACATACTAGTGAGTTTCAGAAAAATGGCAAGTTATTTTCACTATCTGTTTCGGGTGGATAAAACTTCCTCCTCCTTCATCTTTTTTTTTTTTTTAAAGAATATTTATTTATGTATACAGTGTTTTGCCTACATGTACACCTGCAGGCCAGAAGAGGGCACCAGATCTCATTATAGATAGTTGTGAGCCACCACGTGTTTGCTGGGAATTGAACCTCTGGAAGAGCAGGTGGTGCTCTTAACCACTGAGCCATCTCTCCAGCCCTGATAAAACTTCTTATGAAAAGCACACCATCTGGATACAATTTAATCCAATTGCACTTTATTGTTATTATCTTTCAAAGAACTGAATATTTCTTGAACATCTCTGTTTAGACAGATGTTTGATTTGCTGATTTTAAATTGAGGTGTCAAATAGTAACATTTTTGCAGTTTAAGAGTTAAAAAAAAGTTCTATCTTGTGATAGTTCATTCAACAAAATTTCTCCTTTATTATTTACTAGATACTGTATTAAAAGTAGGAGCTAGATGTTCACTTAGTATAAATAACTTGTTTTTTTAAAAAAAAAGAAATAATTTCCTTTTCTTCTAAACTGTATTTTCCTTTTTTTTTACCTTTAAGGCCAAAGTAATAGTTTTATCAAAGTAGGGCATATCATCTTGTTAAGTATTTTGCTTGAGCTTGCTAAATTTAAAGATTTTTTTCTTATGTAGAGATGACTAATTAAATTAGTTAGTGTGTGTCATATAGGCAGATATTGTGCGTGTGGAGGCCAAAAGTCACCCATAGATGTTGTTTCTCAGGCAATGTCCACCTTGCTTCTCTTTAAAAATTTAATTAAGTGTTCTGTAGACAGGTGGTGGTGGTGCACACCTTTAATCCCAGCACTTGGGAGACAGAGACAGGTGGATCCCTGTAAGTTCGAGGCCAGCCTGGTCTACAGAGTGAGTTATAGGATAGCTAAGGCTACACAGAGAAACCTTGTCTTGAAAACAAACAAACAACAAATTATGTGTATATTTGAGCGTGGGTTTGTGTGGGTGCAGTGCCAGTAGAGGCTAGACCAGGGTGTCGGATCCCTTGGGGGCTGCAATGTCAGCTCTGGTCCTTTGCAAGAGCAGCAGACACGCTTACCCACGAGCCGTTGTTCCAGGGCCACCTCCCCACCTCTCCGCCTGCACTTTCCCCCTAGAGACAGGGCTGTCCTGGACTCGCTCTGTAGACCAGGCTGGCCTCAAACTCACATAGATCCGCCCGCCTCTGCCTCCTGAGTGCTGGGATTGAAGGCGTGGGCCACCACACCCGGCCTCCTCAGGCATTCTTGATACTTCTTCTCTATAGTTTATTTTGTCCATTAAGGTAGCATTAAGCTTTACACCTGGCTTGAAATGACTCTATTTTTAACCTGTTAAATTATCACACAATGTTCTTTGATGCCTTTTCTTTTCTCAAGACAGGGTTTCTCTCTGTGTAGCCTTGTCTCTCCTGGAACTCACTCTGTAGATCAGGCTTGCCTTGAACTCATAGACATCCCCCTACCTCTGCCTCCCATGTGCTGTGTGTGCCACCACAGCCCAAGCATATTTGTTACTTATCTGTTAAAGTATGGCAATTAAACACCTGTACATTGAGGTAGTTACTTTTGTGTTGATGTGACAACAGAACCTGTTAGTTGCAGGGGAAGGCTGGGAGTGTGCTGGGGCAGCTCAGATATGTTGGCCTGATGTGTGGAAGTGGTTCACATCATGATGGACAAGAAAGCACAGCGTGGGAGGAACCAGAGGTCAGACATAGCCCTGTTAGAACTTCCTCCTAAAGTTCTACAACATCCCCAAGTAATAGCTCTTGCTGGGAACAAGACATTTCAAGAGTCAAAACAGTAGCAATAAACAATGTATAATGATCAGATTGGGGTAATTAACCTTTTCCTTTCTTTAGACACTGACCATTGCTGTGTTTGGGAAACTTCAGACTCTTTTTGTTGTTATTGTTATTTGTAATTATAAATATAAATCCTACTCTGCTGTGCTATTGAACACTAGCCCTAGTTTCTCCTATTGAGCTTTCCTATTTGTAGTTTAGTATTTAATATTTAAATCCTTAAGAGTCTTTTTGTTTGTTTGTTTTGTTTTTGTTTCTCCCTGGAGTCAGGATTTCTCTGTGTAGCCTTGTCCTGGACTTGCTTTGTAGACTAGGCTGGTCTGTTCTTGCCCCCTTGAGTGCTGGGGTTACAGAGGTGCACCATTATGCTTGGCAAGAGTCTTAAATAACTTTAAAAGATGTATTTTATTATTGTTTTTGTGTGTATGAGTGTTTTGCCTCCATGTGTGTTCTCGAGAGTCAGAAGAGGTGTCAGGTCCCCTGGGACTGGAGTTGCAGACACCTGTGAGCTGCCACGTGGGTGCTGAGAACTGGGCCTGGGTCCTTTGGGAAAGCAGCTAGTACTTTAACTGCCGCCAGCTCAGCAGCCTTCCTGTTTGTGTCGGTGCCCGTTTTGTTACCTCTTTCTTCTCTTTCCTTCCTTTGTACTAGCACTCATTATTCTCCTTTCGTAAGATCAGGTTTTTTTACTAACATAAATTAGTCTGAACATGCTGCATTTGCCTTGCTGTGTTTTGTTTATTGCACTTGATATAGTATAATAATCTCTAGTTCGATTCATGTTGTTGCAGATGACAGGATTTCAATGTTTTAAATGGCCAAGTAACATTCCATTATGTATGTGCACCACATTCTTAAATCCATTCATCTGTCATGGGTTGAAGCCGTATGTCGACTCTCGTGAATAGTGCTGTAATAAACAAGAGAGTGCGCCCGTCTTCCCCCACCCCCTGTGTAACCTGGTCTTGCTCTGTAGTCCAGGCTTCGTTAGGAATGTTGGTGTGTGTACTCCATCCCTGGCTAGTTATAGTATATTAAAATGCACCATTGTATCACATGCCTGTGATTTCCATATAGCTGCTTGTTCAGTGCCATTGTAATCTTTCCAGGCTCTTCATAAAACGTTACTTCCTAAGAGGAGGAACGTGAAGACATAGCTTGTATGTAGTAGGGCTTTAAGTGAACTGAGAGCCCTTTCCTGCCGCTGTACTGTTACTGGGTGGCATTTCCATTTAGGTGTAGTTTTGGCCAAAATACTTCTGCAAGTGTGGAAAATACATGTTTTTCTAACTGAGAAAGAAAAGTCCTAACAATCCAAGATCCATGGAAAATGTTTTCCCAGCAATGGTTAAGTGTCTGTCTTGTGTCAGGTACTGTACTTTGTGACGGCGTGTGCTTAAGCACCATGGCGGCAGTGTGAAGCGGCAGTGTGAAGCAGCAGTGTTCTCTTCCTTACAGTTGAGGACATTGTTTGCAAAACGAAATTGCTGTGAACATGTGTTTTCATTTCTCTTGGGTGCATACCTTGAAGGGAAATTGTAGACTTATGCCAACCCTCTGCATTAGCATTTTGAGGAACTGCCAAATTTATTTTTCAGAGTGACTTCACCACTGACAGAGACTAGTTTCATCCAGGAAGAGAGGGTCTCGGGGAATTGCCTCCATCAAGTTGGCCTGTGGGCCTGTCTCTGAGGCATGCTCCCTCCCCTAGGGTTTCTCTGCAAACCAGGGGGCCTTGAATTTACAGAGACCCACCTGTCTCTGCCTCCTGAGTGCTGGGATTAAAGGAGCGCACCATTACCGACCAGCTGCTGTGGCATTTCTTTTTTTGTTGTTTTGATTTTTCCTTTTTTTTTTTAATTTTTAATTTTTTATGTATTTTTTGAGACAGGGTTTCTCTGTGTAGCCTTGCCTGTCCTGGACTCACTTTGTAGATCAGGCTGGCCTGGAACTCACATCGATCCGCCTGCCTCCCAAGTGTTGGGATCAAAGGCGTGCACCACCACGCCTGGCATTTCTTGATTAGTGATTGATGTGGCCCATCCCACTGTGGGTGGTGCCACTCTCGGGCACGTGGACTTGGGCCAAGCAAGAAAGCAAGTCATGAAAAGCAAGCCAGTCAGCAGCACTCCTCGAGTGTTCTCTGATTTAAGCTCCTTTCTTGAGTTCTTGCCTTCATGTCCTTGGATGATAGGCTGTGAATTTGAGCCAAATAAACCAAATCCCTTTCTTTCCCAAGTTTTGGTCAGCCCCTCCCCTCCCCAAGAGAAAGCAAACCAGGACAGCCACGCTACAGCTCTCCTACCAGTGAGTGGCGTCATCTAATACTCACTACTCGTCCATCCTTGTGGACCTCACTGCGGTCTTTTGTTTTTGTTTGTTTCGAGACATGGTCTCTCTGTGTAGCCTTGACTGTCCTAGACTAACATTGTAGACCAGCCTGGCATTGAACTCACAGCGATCTGCCTGTCTCTGCCTCCCGAGCGCTGGGATTAAAGGCGCTCGCCACCACCACCTGGCAGTTTTTTTTTTTAAAGATAAGAGTTTTTCTATGTAACAGCCTTGACTGTCCTCTGGCTCCCGAGTGCTGGGATTATAGGCCTGCACCACCACTGCCTGTCAAGTCTTTTCATAATTAAAGGGGGGAAAAATTTATTTATTATGTATGCATGGCTCTGCCTGCATGTACACCTGCAGGCCAGAAGAGGGCACCAGATCTCATTATAGATGGTTGTGAGCCACCATGTGGTTGCTGCGAATTGAACTCAGGACCCATCTTTTGATATTATTAAGACTGCAAATCTGATTTTATTAGTTCACTAGATAAAAGCCTTTGTAGTAAACATTCCTCCCTCCTTAGCTTTAAAACTCTTCCTTATTTAAATTTCAGGTTTCATTTTTGCTATGGTTCAAAAGTGTCCAAATTGGCTTCTGTGCTTAAGCCTTTAGACTGTGGTCATGGGGTTGGTAAGATGACTTTCAGGAGGAGGAGCCCAATGGGTCATTGGGGACGTGCCTGGCAGAAGAATATTGGGCCACTAGTCCCCTCTTTTCTCTCTGCTTGATAGCTACTGTAAGACACTAGCTCTTTTCTGCCACATACTCTCACTTGGTGTACTATATGCATGCCTTGAAACTTGTAAGACTGTGAGCCCAAATAAACCTTTCCTCCTTAAGGACAGATGGCTTCAAGTGTTTTGTCACAGTGATGGAGAGTTGACTGACACAGTTTAGACATCACTTCCTTTGGGGAGCCTTCCCTGAGCTGTTACTAGCATGTGCTTCACTGTACCATTATTGTTCAGCCATACTTCCTGTCAAGGAAGTGCAGTCACAGGGAGTGTGCCTGATCCATAGACTGTTGACATAAAACAGGACGAAGCACATTTCACTTTAAAAACAGTTCTGTGTAAGGTTCAATTGGTCCTGGGCACTGTTGGCTAATTTGTGTACATTTTTGCTTCCTGTTTTCCATATGGCACTAGCATACCACCGTGCGGGGAGCCATACATTTTTTGTTGTTACATAACATTTTCCCTTTGGAGCAGTGGTTCTCAACCTTTCTAATGTTTCTACCCTTTAATACAGTTCCTCATCTTTGGTAACCCTCAACTAAAAAAATTATTTTCATTGCTACTTAATTTTAATTGTGCCACTGTTACGAATCGTAATGAAAATACCTGATATGCAGGATATTTGATATGAGACCTCAAAGGGGGTTGAGTTCCACAGGTTGATAAAACCACTGCCTTAAAGCTAAGACCGGTGAAACCTGTCTGCCCGTTTTGAGCCTGGGCCCAGGTGAGCAGGTGCTCTTTGACTTGCAAAGGCAGATGTGAAAAAGAGAGAATACTGAGAAGGGAGTTTCAGTGTTCTGGGAAACAAGCTCCTAAGATAGGTAGGTACCTGGCTGCTGGTGGCAAAGGTCTGTTTGACTTGCAGTTAGAGTTTTGCTTTAGAATAAATATGCTCAATTAACTAGTAACTTTTATTCTTCAATTATAGGCTGGGTACTTTTAATACTATGTAGAAAATGTCATGGATAGGTTTTAGGAAGTACCTCTTATTTCCTTTCCTGTGTGTGTGTGTGTGTGTGTGTGTGTTTGCCTGTTACACAGCATATGTGTTGATGTCACTTGCCACTGTGAGTGTCCTGAGGATTGAATTTAGGTGGTCGGGGTTGGTGGTAGGTGGTAGGCTTCACATTGGTCCTGGTGCTTTTCTATGAGTGCACAAATCTAGACTGAATCTTGATAGTTTCTTTGGTTGGACTTTCCTGAGGTCAGTGTCCTGTGGGATGTCTAGATATAATTCTCTGTGTGTTTGCCAACAGGAGATTTCCGTCATTGTTTGCTTTATTGAGCTTTCTGGGCATCCAGTTCTTTGGCTCTTCTGTCCGTAGGTGTTGGCTGGCTTGCTAGTGGAAAGCCTGGCTCCTGCAGTTTACCTGTCTTGGCTTCCCTTTACATTAGCCATAGATCAGGCAAAACGTGTATCAGCAATTGTTTTACTTTGATGTTTTGCAGGTTTCTACCCGCTCCCTAATTCTGTTTTATAAAACAGTTGCTGATAGGGTTTCTGTGTGCATAACAGCCCTGGGTGTCCTGGAGCTTAATATGTAGACCAGGCTGGCCTCAAACTCACAAAGATCCTCCTGCCTCTGTTTCCTCAGTTCTGATATTAAAGGTGTGCAACACCACAGCAGGCATCGCCTTTTTCCACTCCCCAGAAGTGAAGGAAGTCCAAAACGAAGATGCCTTTACCTTGCATGAGGCCCTTGACATCTTATATACAGGGTGTGTAGGTTGCTGTTTACCACCCTTAAAGGATTCACTCCAAATTGCGTAAAAACCAAGTTTCACAAAACCCACATTTTCTACAATTAGAAAACTGTTATGAAATGAAAGACAAAGGTAAACATAAATTTTTAGTTTTGTGTTTAAGGTAAAATTGGAATAGAAACATACTATTTAATGGGTTTTGTATGCAGCGTCAGATTTAATTTATCATGAAAATCGTCAGTGGTACACCAGATGTGTTGGCTGTGTTTAGCTTCATATTAAATTAAGCGCAGCCAGTGGCCTGCAAAGTCCATCTGTACAGCTGACAGAGGTAGCTCTGAAACTGCCTTTTATGTTTGTTACCACTGCCCTTAGCTTTTCTTGCCATGATATTTGGGCATTATATTGCTCATGCAAATGTGAGTCGTACTTAACCGAAACCCGTGTTCTGTAAATCAGCTGTACTAAATGAAGAGGCTTTTATTTCAATAGGTAACCAGCTTTTAATCTTTGGGTACTTTTTATTTTTTTAAAGATTTATTTATTAATTAAGTATAAGGGTATCAGATCACATTACAGGTGGTTGTGAGCCACCATGTGGTTGCTGGGAACTGAACTCAGGACCTTTGGAAGAGGAGCCAGTGCTCTTAACCACTGAGCCATCTCTCTAGCCCATCTTTGGTTACTTATAAGGTAATGTAAAGAAATCAAATAAACAAGACCAGTTAGGGGCCTGTTGAAGCCTGAAATACACAGAGAGGAAACTGTTACATACGTATACCAGTTAGACATGACATCTGAGAAGATTCTTCTCCTTGTGCTGTATGTATGTGTGTATGTGCATCATGGATATATATATATATATATATATATATATATATATATAATGAAAACAACCTACTGATTTTGTCACAGAACTGTGTCTTAGAGCTGAAAATTCTTTACTTTTATCAAAATCGGTGCTGATTGTTATAATGCTTTGTATGGACACAGGTTGACTATTTCTTGATCTCATCTTATCAGCATCACCAGGAACCCAGCTCTGGTTCCCCTGGGGTGAGCACAACACTCTTCTCTGTGTTCCTAGCAAGAGGACCCTTTGAGATGGCAGGCCTTGCAGATCACACACTCCCTTTGTCCTGTCCTTTCTTAGAATAGCATTGGGCATCTCTGGAATTAGACCTGTAAAAGGCTGGTTCATTCCAGAACAAGTATCTTGAAAATTTTATCATAATGTTGCTTTTTAAAGTCCTAAATGTCCTCTATTTAAAATGAAATTCTTTTGTATTAACCTTCTTTCATATTCTAGCTTTCACCAGGCTGCCGAATTGCCTGATTTGACTTTCTAATGTAACTGTAATGAATCTTCTGGGAAGCCTAACGATTGAGCACACACACTCTGCAGCTCCATTGTAAAGTATTCAGTCAGCACTGTCAGATGTTGCTGATTAAAAAAGAAAAGGTAATTGGGGGCGGGAATGCAAAATGACCGCTCCCCCCTCAAACATACATTAAGGCTTAAAACTAAACACGTTCTCTCGGGGATTCTGGCCTTTCAGACATCATGATGTGCAGTTAAACCTTGATTAGATGTCTTTAGTAACACTGTAATAGAAACATCAGGTAGGGTGGAGGTGGTGTTTGCTTTGGAAAGCCAGAATTAGGGCATATGGTTACATTTTGCTTTGACACATTTATCCTGAAATCATACTTGGGAAAAACAAAACTGGCTCATTTGCACAAGCAGAGATATCACTCTTTGTATGTGCTTGGGTGCCCAGCAGTGCCCGTCGTTGTGCACCTCTATACGCCAGAGCGCAGATGTTTAATGGTGAACTGTGAGATGTGTGTGTCCCCAAGACACTTGGGCTCTCATGGAACAGCCAGAGCATCAAGAGAAAGGCTTTTCCACATGTAAGTAATTTTTACTAGGTATTTGTAATTGTAGCAGTATGTGTTTGACTTATCTGTGTGAAAGAAATTGAACACCAGGATTTAATAATTAAGGATTTATTAGTTAAAACCAAATGTTGTAATGAGCCAGATGCTGCTGCATTAAAACAGCCATTTTCATTAGCATTTTTAAATATAAGAGAATTGAATTTAAATTTGCGGTGTCTTGACTCTGATGATTGAACATTTTAAAATCTTTTAACATCCACCATGTAAAAGATAGATTTAAAAAATTTTTTTCAACCAACAGAGCTCTCATATAAAAATACCAGAATAAGTAAGTGAATTAAAACCTCTGATTTTTAAAAATCTGAATTTCTTGCTTTGAATACTATTAGTAATCTTAACTGGCCCATAAAAGTAAATGATTGCAAACGTATGCAGAATATGAGGAATTAATTTTACATTTACTAAAAAGTACAAATTGCTCAAATAAAAGAGGCAGTGGTAAGGGTAATGGGAAAGTATATTTTTGTTGTTTTTTCCTCCTTTTATCACAGGGAGGCATCCTTAATAATAGCTTGAGTGGTTTGATGAAACATTGGAAGGAAACTCCCAGGAGAGGAGATCATAGTGGAGAGCCGTCTTCTATGAATCATTTATACAGCCTCTTGCTGAAGCACAGCTTGCATTTTTAATGGAAGATGATTGCATTTCATAAACAGACCTTTAAAAATTAAAATAATATTGAACCTTCCTCATTTAGGCCTATGAAAATAACATGCTATACATCTCCTTCTAATAGCCTAGGACAGGTTGTTATTATTATTATTATTTTATTTTATTTTTTGGTTTTTCGAGACAGGGTCTCTGTGTAGCCTTGGCTGTCCTGACCTCGCTTTGTAGACCAGGCTGGCCTCGAACTCACAGCGATCCGCCTGCCCCTGCCTCCTGAGTTCTGGGATTAACGGTGTGTGGCACCATACCTGGCTTACTATTATTTTTAAACAGCACACAGTAATGATTCCTAATCAGGTTTTTAAAATATGATTTTGAGTAGAATACTTTTTGGAAAGTTTGTTTTTTGTTTTGGCTTTTCAAGACAGGATTTCTCAGTGTAGCCTTGGCTGTCCTAGACTCACTTTGTAGACCACGCTGGCCTCAAACTCACATTGATCCTCCTGCCTCTACCTGCAGAGTGCTGTGATTACAGGCATGCACCACCATGCCCGGTGGAAAGTTTTTATAATTATGAAAGCAAAAAATATGCAGTGACTTAGTTTGGCATTTTATTTTTTGAAAACTTTTCTTTTTCTTTCTTTCTTTTCTTTCTTTCTTTCTTTTTTTTTTTTTTTTGTGACAGTGTTTCTCCGTGCAGGCTGGCCTCAAATTTCACAGCGGCCCACCTGCCTCTGTCTCTAGAGCGCTGGGATTAAAGGCATCTACCACCACACCTGCCACTTTTTTTACACAACTTTTTCTTAAGTCGTGTGCTGTTGCTTTTGACTTTTCTGAATTACTGCTCTTTAGCTGTGTATTATTTGATGTCTTGTCATCCTGAGCTGCTTTTGAAAGGATCCTGGAAATAATTTAGTTCTTCTGTGTGTGTCTCATAATTAGGAGACAATGTGAAATGTTCCTTTTCTTTCTCTTTTTCTGTTACTTGAGGAAAAACTCCAAAAACTTGTAGGTAAAAGGATTAGAAATAAGGGGGCTGGCTCACCTTTAATTCGAGCACTTGGGAGGCAGAAGCAGACGGATCTCTGACTTCAAGACCAGCCCGGTGTACAGAGCAAGTTCCAGGACAGCCAGGGCTACACAGAGAAACCTTGTTTGGGAGACACAGATACACACAGACACACAGACACACACACACAGACACACACACACACTCTCTCTCTCTCTCTCTCTCTCTCTCTCTCTCTCTCTCTCACACACACACACACACACACACACTCTCTCTCTCTCTCACACAGACACAGACACACACTCACACACTCACTCACACTCACACACCCACTCTCACACTCACACTCACACACACACTCACACACCTGGCAGGGGAGGGGTGGTGTTTGGAGAGATGTCTAGAAGTCAGCAGTCAGGGCCTCGGCTGCTCTTTCAGAGTGCTCAGACTTGATACCTGGCACCCACATGGCTACTCACAGCTTCCTGTAACTCCGGTTCCAGGGGATCTGATACTCTTTTCTGACTTCTGCAGTCGGCAGGCATGCATGTGGCACACAGACATATATGCGGCCAAACCACCCATACACATAAAGTAAAATAAAAAGAACTAAAAGCCATCAAAGCTAGCTGTGGTGGTTCACACCTTGACCCCCGAGCGCGCACACGAACCTTAGGAATTGCTGTTTCAAGGGCCAGGATCAACAACATGGTTCCGCAAGTAAAAGCCCTTGCCAAGGAGCCTTGGTCCCACATAAGGGTGTGCAGAGACAGCTGACCCCAGAGCTGTTCTCTGACCCCCGAATGTTCATCCCACATAAGGGTGTGCAGAGACAGCTGACCCCAGAGCTGTTCTCTGACCTCCGAATGTTGCTGTGCTCAAGGTGTCCCCCACCCCGGAAATCATATACAAACATTTTTTCTTCTTTTTTTCCTTAAAGAAGAGTCACATTTAGAGTTCAGCTTCATCCTTTTCTCTTTGGAGAGACTTTTTAAGCTTTATGTGAACAGCACAGCAACCAGTAAGAGCAGAGCCTGTGGCTGGGCGTGGTGGCGCAGGCCTTTACTCCCAGCACTCGGGAGGCAAAGGCAGGTGGATCTCTGAGTGCGAGGCCAGCCTGGTCTACAGAGTGAGTCTAAGACAGGCAAGGTGACACAGAGAGACCCTGTCTTGAAAAACAAAAATAGATAAATAAATAAATAAATAACCGACTGTGTGACTGAATGAAGAGTGGAAAATTGCTGCTTCTGCTATGTCTAACTCTGTGAGAGACAATCAGGTGACTTCTGTGTCTTTTTCACATGAAGAGTGGTGGTAATAACGGTGCCTTCTGTTAGTAGATTAGGTCCTACTTCATAATTAAGAGCCGTGCTAATTTTACCTTTTATTATTTTAAACTAGTCTTTTAAAATCTTAGGCCATTGTTAAAGAAAAGTCCTTGGGAGAATGGTGTCCTAAGGGTCTTACGCAAGAGGATAGGCAGGGTTTCAGACCTGTGGGTTCTTCTACTTGTTTAAGCTTGATATTGAGCTGGCACATAGCTCGATGATGCTAATCATCTTCATGGAGCTACCTCCTGATTTAAAAAAACAAAACAAACAAACAAACAAACAAAAACTCCTACAGATGTGGTCCTGAGTCTCTGGTGTTGCTGTAGGAATAAGCTGATGACTCCAGGCCTTTCAGAACAACAGACTAGATATTCTGCATATTCTACATTTGTGTAGAGGACCATCATAGCAACACAAATCAGGCTTCAGTACCTTTGGCTGGTGTATGTAGGAACTATGGAAAAATAGAATTTTATTTTATTTTTTTAAGGTCCAGGCAGCAAAAACTTGCTTCCTCTAAAAATATTGTTTTTCTTATCTTAGATTGTTCTTTATCTGGAATAAGATAATTTCATGTTTAAAAACAGTTTTATTTTTTAAAATTCATTAAGTTAACAGTGTTTCCTGCATGTGTGCCTGTATGCCAGCAGAGGCCACCAGATCTCACCATAGATGGTTGTGAGCTACCATATAGTTGCTGGGAATTGAACTCAGGACCTTTGGAAGGACAAGCAGTGCTCTTAACCTCTGAGCCATCTCTCCAGCCCCCGCCGCCTATTTTTAGAAAGTTGAATTTTTTTGTGGTTAGGCTGTGCTGCCATGATTACTGTGGAAGTGCTGGCTGCTGATTTGTGAAGGGCGGCTCCTTGAGATCCCACCTCTTGAGGAAGGCTTCCATTCTGCCTGGCAAAAGTGTGCTGGTGTCTGTGTACACTGAGGACAGCCCCACCCCTTATTGGTTAACTTCTAGAGCAGCTGTAGAAGAAAGTATACATCAAAAGCCACAAACAGAACCACTAAGCCTGACTGTGTCTGACTTAAAATTTAAAATATAAAAATGCCAGTGCAAACTTGTTTTCTCCAATTAGAGAGGAAAGATCATTGTGCTGCCCTTACAGGTAGTTAGGAAATGAACAAAATTCCCTATTTCTGTTTCTTCCATCAGACTGCAGGACCCTTGTGTTGGCAGTTTGTTGCTACATACCTGCCAGGTGCTTCCATTCAGTGCTCAGTGCAGTGACTGTGTCTGTCTGAGCTCTGAAGATGGGCATTCAGTGCTACAGCTCTCAGCCGTCCACCCCTTGAGCTATTGAAGGCGCTGCAAGGCTTGTACTCAGGATCATATATTTTACTAAATAATAGTGCTTACCCTTTAAAACACACTTACTATGTGCCAGACTTTTTATCAGGCTTCTTGACATACGTTAAAGAAATTTACTACTGTAACAACACTGTGGAGCTATGTGTGGTGTTGCCCAGCAATTGGGATGCAGAGGCAGATAGATCTCTAAGTTAGAAGCCGGTCTGGTCTACATAGTAAGTTCCAGGACAGCCAAGGCCATCTAGAGAGCCCATGTCTTAGAAAAACAAAACAAACAACACCATGAGTGAAGTAGATGCCCTGGATTTCCCATTCAACAGATGAAGAAACCTAATGGAAATAGTAATTAAAGCAGATACACAGCTGTAAGTGGTAAGGCAGGGTTCAACACTGTGACAGTCCAGGAGCCACACCCCAAGCACTGACTCTGTGTAGCTGCTTTTCACTGAGTATGGATTTAGTGGGATTCCGGTCATCGAGATGAAATGCCAGAGGAGGGCCCAGCCAGTGCTGAGGATGTTATGAACCTAGAGAACAGGAGGAGCGGTATAGTGGTTGCTCTTTTTACCTTTAGACTGGCCCACATTGCTTCAAAGTAAGCCTTTCACTGTTGACCTGTTTGTCCTGGTTAAGAATTTTGGTTTTAGCCAGCAAAAATGGCTCAAAAGGTAAAAGTATTTGTCATGTATGCCCAATGGCCTGAGTTTGATCCTTTGCTCAATGTTGAACTCCCAAGTTATTCTCTGACCTCCACACACACTGGTATCCATCCTCACTCACACATATAGCATACATGCATATACAGTAATACATTTTTTAAAAATTAAAAACTTTCTTTTTTTCACTTGACAAGAACATTTCTTTATAAACTGCCTAACAGATGTTCACATCAGGACGCAGACTGTGCTTTGAGAACAGAGGAACTGGACTTCTGGATCTTATCTTAGGCAGTACTTAACTTCTGTCTTCAGAGGGATGTGGGAATTTTGCCTTGATAATTTTTTCTTTCTTTTTCTGTAAACTTTTTTCATTGCTTCAATGGGGGCTCGTTTCTGACAAAACGATCCACAAAGGGTGTTGCGAAGAACCATTTCCTGTGTATCTTTTTATTGGGTACCAAGGTATAGACCACTGCTTAAGTTTTTGCCAGATGACTCTCTGAAGCTGTCCCTTCTCTAAGCACCAGGTCTTGCTTTTTCTTGACTGGTCTGAAGAAGCCTTAAAGCACCTTCCCTTTCCTGGACCGCTTTCTCTCTAAGACATCCATGGAGTCAACCAACAACTTTTTCTAACAGCTTTGGGCTTGGCCTTGGCAATCTCTGTTTGGCCTCCTGCTCTAGAGTTAGAAGCATGTGTTTCTCTTTCAGAAGAACATACCAGTTTATGTAAATCTTTGTTACTCTTGTTCCTTAGCTGCTATTTTTCAGGATAAATATATTTCCACAAAAAGTCTTCGTCAAGAGCCAAAAGATTTCAGTGTAGTATTTACTTAATTATATTATGCACGTACTAGGGAATGAAAACATGTATATGCATATTAATCAGAAGTGTCTACATTCATTTTTGAGAAACACCGTTTAAATTATTCCCCCCTCCCCCTTTTAGGAAGATGTATAAGTGGGGAAGCCTTGTTGAAAACTGGTATGACATTTTCCCTAGTATATTTTCTCTCTACTCTGCGCAGCTTTTGACAGTTATAGGAGATGCTGAGAATCTAGCCTCTTGGGGAATTCCCTGGGGTCCTGGCTTTGATGTATTGTGGTTGCTACAGTTACAGTGATCTGTGCTGGAGGGAACTAGTCAGCTGAGTTCTGTTCCTAACACTAGGCCTACAGCTTGCTGCACATCTGCTTTTCTCAGCAGTTTGTAACAGGAATACTTAGATGTTTACTGTCTATAGTACTTGAACTGTCATGCTGTAGAAAAGCAGCATCTCACAATTCTGTGCTTTTAGCATCTTTAAGGCATTGACAGTAAGTATAACCCCCATCAGTAGCTGAAACTGCATCTTTGTTCTAGTGCTGGTTTTAACGGCACTGTTGGTATGTGTTATAAAAACTGGTTGTGTTTAATGTGAGTTAGTCAGTGGCAAGAGTACGGTTGTATCTGGTAAGTAGAAAATATTTGTGGCAGAGCAGAGGGATGAGGGCGGCATGATACAGATGTGCACGATACAGATGTGCTAGGCAGCCTGGAAGGATATCATGGTCATTCATTTATGGCCACTGAGGCCCTGAGAAACAAACTGGGTTTCTCTCCCCTCCTTTCTCTTCTCAGCTTTTGGGAGGAGGGAGTCTTATTGAAGGCACAAAACAATAGAACATTTTAATATTTAATTGGAACACTTAGTAGTTCTGAAAGGGAGCTGAATGGGTTTTCATGGAAACACACACAAAAAACAAAACAGAAAATGCAGGCACGATGGCTCACTCCTGTAATTTCAGTAGAGCAGGAGAATCATGAGATTGAAGCTAGCCTGGACAACATAGTGAGACCATGTCTTAGTAAACCAATAAAAAAGGAGTTTAATTTGCCAGCGTTATTATGGGAAAAAGAATGTTGTACTTCCCCCGAGAAGAACTTGTTGACACTCTTGAAGTACTGTAAAGATTACAGAGAACTGAAACTCACACTAGCCTGGGTGTGCATAGGAATCAGCAGCTTTAGTTGTCTGTAGGAGTTTACCTGTCTGTAGAGTGTCAGAAGCTAAACTCTTTGTTCACAATTATTAGGGGTTTCTTGGATCTATCTGTGGCATTTGCTAGAAGAACCCGGTAACAGAATTCTGAGAGGCTGCATGAGAGGAGCAGTAGGGAGTCATGCTAACAGGGTGATGCTGCTGCCACCACTGGTGGTGATTGTGATGCTGAGGCTATGAGCAGACGGGCATAAAGATCTGCGTCTAGTTAGATCCATTCTACAGTTGAAGCCCGAGTGGTCAAGAGGCTGCAGGAGTTTAGGCAAGTTCTGCTTGGTTTTGACATCCCCACCACTCTGCCCTTGCCCTCACCATTTCAGCCAGTCCCTGCTGGCCACTGTTTTTTTCTGGGAGTATAGCCTCCTCACTCCTCCTCCTGTTTTTGTCATTCTGTAATTAGGTTTTCCTGGGAAACAGGATGTGAGCTTTTCAGAAAAGCAGACCACACTGTTCTCCTAAACCTTTGTTTCTCATCCCATTTAGAATACAATTTATATTTCTTGCTATGGCCATAGGCTAGCACTGGCTTTTCTAAGGTTTTCAGCTGCACTTAAATTGGTGTGTCTATTTGGTGTGAGGAACTAACAAACCAAAGCTCACGTCAGCGTGCTGCTGTTATTGAAAGCTCCTGCCTAGAGTCCCTGACCATTGGTCTTTTGGTTTGGTTTTTCTGCCTTATAATTTGAACTTCATTTACGTCTTAATCCACAGGAAAGCTCTCCAGGCCACAATCTAAAGTGACACCCTCATCTTGTATTACATTGCCTCTCTTATTTTCTTCAGTTATATTGATTGCTTATGTAAGTGTATGTTTTCCAACAATGTATGCCACTGCTGATTGTAAATTAAATTAAACATTAGCTACAGTTGAATTCCAGTAGCAGGAGAAGTTCTTAGAACTTGTTTTCCTCAAAAGAAAACTGAATAAGCTGACAGTGACACCATGTAATTCTTTTACAATCAGCCACTGTATTGGGGTTGTTCATAGGGAGTGGTTTGGAGTTCTGGTGTGGCCTTTTAATCTTGAGACAACTTGCTATATGACCTTGGATCTGGTACTTCAACTCCTGCTTCTCTTATCCTTCTAAAAAAACTGACAGTAATAATCACTGTTCTGTTCACTTTGTAGAGTGGAGGTGATGTTTAGAGGAGTAGAAGATTAAATACTAAATAAGAAGAGCTGGACACACCACACTTTACATCGGGATAAAGATTACCCATTATTATCACCTTCATCTTGTTCTTTCCTGGCCTTGAATTGCCTGATGAGAGAACCATTTGTTAGTCAGGGGTGGTGATGCACACCTTTAATGCCAGCGTGCAGAGAGGCAGAGGCAGGCTGCCTTGTTTACAAAGTGAGTCCAGGACAGCCAGGGCTATTACACAGAGAAACCTACCTAGAACTCCCCTCCCACAAAAGAGAGCCATTTGTTTTCTTAGTCCCTCTTCTAAAGTGTGTATGCCCTGATACTTTATTAAAAATACTTTAATAAGAGCAATAATTGGCTGGGCATGTTTGGTGCATGCCTTTAATCCCAGCACTTGAGAGGCAGGGGCAGGCAGATTTCAGTGAGTTTGAGGGTAGTCTGGTCTACAAAGTGAATCCAGGACAGCCAGGGCGACACAGAGAAACCCATCTCAAAAAACTACCACACCATCACCACCACCACCATAATTACTTGGGCCCTGTAGGCATGACAGAATCTTTTCCTTTCCAAAAAATGAATTAATTTTTTATTTTATTTATTTGCCTGCATTATGTATGTACACCATGTATATGCTTGGTGTATCGGATCCTCTGAACTGAAATTATGAATGTTTGTGAATCGTCATGTGGGTGCTGGGAATGGAACCCAGGCCGTCAGTAAGAACAAGTGCTCTTAAAAGTGGAGCCAGTTCTCCAGAAACCCCCCTCCCTGAATTACTTATTTATGTATATGAGTACCCTGTTTTCATGCACACCAGAAGAGGGAACCACACAGATGGTTGTGAGCCACCAAGTAGTTGCTGAAACTTGAACTCAGGACCTCTGCAATGAGCAGCCAGTGCTTTTAACTGCTGAGCCATCTCTTTATCCTTTCTGGCAGCCCCTTTTTGAGACAGAGTCTTGCTTTATATAGCCCTGGCTGGCTCAGAGCTTCCTATGTAGACCAGGCTTGGCTTGCAACTCAGAAAGCTGCCTGCCTGTGCCTCCCTAGGGCTGAGAGGAATGTACTAGTGAGTGCATGAAAGGCATGCACTACCATGACTAGCATTGAATTATTAAAAAAGAAATCATTGTATGTGTATGAGTATTGGCCTGCATGTGTTTTGTTTATCACTTTCATTCTTGGTCCCTAAGAATGCCAGAAGCGGGCATCAGATCCTCTGGCATTGGCTTACAGATGATGTTTTGTGAACCACCAAGTAGCTGCTAGGAATCAAACCCAGGTCTGGATCAGCATCCAGTGCTTTTAACCACTGAGCCATCTCATCGTGTTTTTCCTTTTTCTTTGTTTAAGCCACCGTCTCACTATGCAGCCCTGCCTGGCTTGCCTTGAACTCAAAATTCTCCTCTAGCCTCTTTTGTTTTTTGTTTTGGTTTTTCATGACAGAGTTTCACTGTGTAGCCTTGGCTATCTTGGACTCCCTCTATAGACCAGGCTGGCCTTGAACTCACAGAGATCCACCTGCCTCTGTCTCCCGAGTGCTGGGATTAAAGGTGTGCACCACCACGCCCCCCCCCCTTTTTTTTTTTTAAAGACATAGTCTCTCTGTGTTAGGTATGGCTGTCCTGGACTCGTTTTGCAGACCAGGCTGACCTCGAACTCACAGTGATCGCCTGCCTTTGCCTCCCGAGTGCTGGAATTAAAGGTGTGCGCCACCCCCACCACCCCAGCTCCTCTAGCTTCTTGAGTGCTGGGATTATATAGATTTGTACCATTGTATCAGAATGGTTAGGAGAAAATATGAGGGCCTGCAGAGATGGCTCAGTGTTGGCATAATACTCTTGTGGACTGTGTGCCGTTTATCCTTGTTCATTAAAATGCTGGTTTCTCCACCCCACTCTCTGCATCAATGGACATTGTATTGTGATGTTTATTCTAAGTATCTCCTGTGTCAAGTTTGTGTAAACATGTCACCATTTGTTCTCTGTATTGTCAATAAAAACAAACTAGCCAATACTGAGCAATAATAGAGAATAGGGTGGGACATCCTGATCCAGTGAGGGAGGAGAAAGAGGAGCATGAGAGGACGGAGCTGGAGGAGAGACCGGGATACATCAAGAGAAATGAACCGGGCCTAGAAGATGATTTAAAAGCAAGTATAATGTGTTGGAGGTACCAAGAGGAGTTCCAAGTTAGCCCTGACTACATAGTAAAGTCTGGTGTCAACAAAACAAAACAAAACCAACAACAACAAAAAACCACCACCAACAAAAACCAAGGAACCCCAAAACAAACAAACAAACAAACACTAGTGGAAGATAGGTTTGAGGGCTAATGTGTATGGAATAATATTGGTGAATTCTAGTTTGTTGTTATATAGGCACCTGAGCGTAGGTAAGAACCCCCATATTAGAGAAGGCAATAATTTAGTCAGTTGTGTTTCCAGTTTTCTTAATGACCTAGTGGCGCAGTTGAGGCTACATAGAGAGACTTATTTAAGAAGAACAGGAAAAAGGCAAGCTGTAAAACCAACTTAGACTTTCACTGGCCACTAAGAGACCAAACTGCTGCTATGATTTGGTTAAATATCCTAAAGTGGCTGATTAACTTCATATATCAATCAGCCATACATTTAGCACTGGGAGAGAGATGAGGGTCAGGGGAGAGGGAAGAAGGGGCGGGGAGCTGCCTGCCTTTGGAGTACATGTCAGGGAGAGTCTAGCTTGACTGCAGAGGCCTTGTGTAGAAGACAGTGTACACTGCACAGTGGTTCTAGACGGTGCCTGGTATCAAGGTGTGGGGTGAGTATGATACATTGATTTCTGCTGTGGAAGCATGGCTAACCTAGGCTGTCATGCTGTAATAATTGTTCTTTGTTAATTGTATTTAAGTAAAGTGAATCCTTTAATACACGTGCTACATTAGGTTGGCGCTATTCACCTTGAAAACGTTTTTTCCTTAATACAATGTAATTAAATTTATGTTAAATGCTGTCCTGGAATTCATAGAGATCCACTTGCCTCTGCCTCCAAGTGCTGGGGTTAAAGGTGTACACTGGCTGGCACGGTGTATTTTGCTTTGACTAACTTGTTAGGCAGGAAACAAAGGCATTTTCTCCTTTTCCTTGGATAATTACTGCATGTATGCTGACCAGCAGGTCCAAGTCTTTGTCCTTTAGTTGCTTTTTAAAATGCCCCTCATGCCATCCACACCTCTCACTTAGCATCTTGGACTAACTTGGTAGCTAATAACTAGAGTCGGCTTTGCTCCAGAAATCTGGCTAACTCTTTGGGATTAATGATGGTGAAGGGGCCTTTCTTGACTTCATGCAGGTAGATGTGTGAAGCATGAGATGTAGTAATTTTGGTAGCATGTGGTATTCTGAAGTGGGGGCGAACAGAGTTCTGTTAGGGGACTCACAGCAAGAGAGAACTAAGTGAGACCTAACGGATAAGATGGTGG
Source organism: Acomys kempi (assembly GCA_907164505.1). Classification (NCBI taxonomy): domain Eukaryota; kingdom Metazoa; phylum Chordata; class Mammalia; order Rodentia; family Muridae; genus Acomys; species Acomys kempi. The sequence goes on from OU015367.1 coordinate 80,303,584, forward strand.
CTAATCTTTGTGTCAGCTTGACTGCTTGTGGAATTAAACCCAAGCAGTTGTGCTCAACTGTGAGGGATTCTCTTAATTAGATCATTTGAAGTAAGAAGGCTCACCCTTAGTCTGGTTGCTGCCTACATGAAAGGACCTGGAAGAAGGAAGCTTTGCTTTGTGCCTGCTTGCTATCACTCTTTTTGGTTTTTTTTTTTGAGACAGAGTCTCTCTGTGTAGCCCTGGCTGTCCTAGACTCACTTTGTAGACTAGGCTGGCCTTGAACTCACAGCGATCCACCTGCCTCTGCCTCCTGAGTGCACCACCACTGCCCGCCTTTGCTATCACTCTTGATGGCAAGTCCATCTTTGTTGCTGCTGAGGCGTTCCTTCCTTCCCTGGTTAGAACCTACCTTTTAGGCATTCCAGCCTACATGGAAGACCGGCAATTCTCTAGGAATCCTCTGGAGTTCTACCACGAAATACTGAGACAGTTGAGGTGCAGTGACCAACTTCTGTATTCTTGTCCTTCCTATTAGGAGATAACCATAAATCTCCTTAATTATAAAAACTATAAATATTCATCCTATGAGTTACATTGTCTTAGAGAGCCCTGGCTAAGTGCGCTACCTGAAGAGTGGATATGCCAGTGTGGAAGATGGAAGTCTGTTTTGGGCAGAGGGAAGGCAGAACAAACCAGGAAAAACAGACAGACAGACGTCATCGCACAAGTCAAACGCACAGTCCCCAGTCTTGGAGCAAAGCTGTGTGAAAGGAGGTACTGAGTAGACATCCACTTCCAGCCCAGGCCACCTAGAGAGATCTTGTCTCAAATAACAAAACCCCCAAACCATTGAACAATCTAGAATGATTTAAACGTTATTTAATGGCAGCGTTTGGCTGACATTGAGCTTTGATTGAGCGTAAGAATTGAATACTGTAGTTTGATGTTTTCTCAAAGGAGTTGGCATGCACTGTGCTCAGTACCACTTCCTTGGGACGTCACTCTGACAGTGGAATAGTGTGTGCCCATTTGCCTCATTCCTGGACACCAGTGCTTTGTTCATACCAAGTGTGCAATGAATGAAGCTCAAATTTGTATGTCCGTTTTCCTCAACAGCTCTCATTTTCGCATTGATGAAGTAGAAGTGTAGTAATCTTCAGATTGTTTTGAGCAAAGTGGTCTTTTATAGCCTTGAAACTGATTTATTAGCATGTTTCCTTTTCTTTTCAGAAACCCCTTCTCTTTTTGCTTATATTTTATTTTTTAATTAAAAATTTTTATTTATTATTGTGTATACAGTGTTCTGCCTGAATGTACACCTGTGGGCCAGAAGAGGGCAGTAGATCACACTATAGATCACACTATTGAGCTAGTGCTCTTAACCTCTCAGCCATCGCTCCAGCCCGTATTTTTAAATTTTTATTTGTATCTGTGTGCAGGCCCGAAGACAGTTTTATGGAGTTGCTTATGTGAAGAGCACCTTTCCTCACTGAGACAGCTCTTCAGCCTCTCCCTCTTGGAATATGCAGCTCATGTGTCAAGATCGCTAGGCTTTTGCTATCTCTTTTTGTCTTGTTTTTACTCAAGACAGGGTTATGTACCTCTGGCTGCCCTGGAACTCTCTTTGTAGACCAGGGTGGTCTCAAAGTCTAGAGATCCACCTGCCTCTGCCTTACATAGCTGGTACTGAAGGTGTGCGCCACCTTAAATAAATTTGCTAAAATGTCAATGTGCTTTCATTAAATACCTTCAAATTGTAAAACAAAACAAAACAAAACAAAACAAAAACAATACCTCAAGTCATCATCATCAACAAACTTCAGATACCAAGCAACCAAACAGGCTAGAGATTGCTTTGGGGTTTTCTGCTTTCCTGTGGGGCGGTGTTCTGACCAGAAGTTCTCCTGAAAGGTTTGTGTCTCAGTCTACAGAGGAGGGGTTGGATGAGGTGTAATTTCTTCTCTCCTCCTCCCCCCAACACTTTCATTCTTATAATTTAATTTGTTATTATTATCATCATTACTATTATGTATGTATTCGGGGTGTGTGTGCGTGTGCGTGTGCATGGCTGCGTGCAAGCATGGCACAGTGCATATGTTGGTCAGAGGCTAACATTCGGGAGTCAGTTCTCTCCTTCCCCTTTCCTTGGGTTCTGGGGATAAAACTCAGGTTGTTAGGCTAGCACAGCCGGGCTTTTTACCCGCTGAAGCATCTCACCAGTGCTTAGGGTTCCTTGGAATTACAAAAGCAGGAAACCATGAGAAAAGATGTCAAACTGTGGCTCTCTGAGTTTTCTTTTGTTTCTTTTAAATGTAACATATCTTTAGTAGTGCCCCCTTATGTGTGATTTTTGCTTTTCATCATGAATTGCTGGTAGTTGATGATTTAAAGAGACTAAATAGAAAAATACAGAGATAAAGCAATTCATCACTTTTAAATTGCATATGGTTCTGAGCAGCATGATGAACTCTCACCGTCTTGTGTTTTCTCTGGAGACGAATCCAGCCATTTTACAGGGTACCCGTGCTCTGCACCCTACTTTCCTATTAGTAACCCTGGGTTGTTAGAGTCTAAGTAACATGGTCCACGATGTTGTGTTTTAGGAAAGCTATAAAAATGCTTTTTATGTCGTCTTACAAGGAAAAGGGTCACTATAGTATAATGAATATTTTAAGAGACTCACACTTATATAACTTTCCTTGTGGTATATAAAATGTTTTAGTTTTTAATCTTTATTTGAAGAAACTTTATCATAGTTTTGTATATATAGTTATAAACATGATAAGTATATGGTTTGATATCATCCATGGACATCCTCTGATGGTCTTTACAGCATGTTTGTTTTGAGACAGGATCTCATTACGTATCTCTAGCCTGCCTGGAGTTCATTATTTAGACTGGGCTGGCTTTGAACTCAGAGACCTACTGCCTCTGCCTTCTGGGATTATAAAATGTGTGCTAGTAGCCGGGCGTGGTGGCACACACCTTTAATCCCAGCACTCCGGAGGTGGAGGCAGAGGCAGGCGACTCTGTAAATTTGAGACCAACCTGGACTACAAAGAATATCCAGGGCAGCCAGGGTGACACAGAGAAACCCTCTCTCGAAAAACCAAAACCAAAACAAAAAACCATTGCGTACTACCATGCCTGGCACACAGAAGTTTTGTTTGGCTTTTATTTTATTTTATTTTATTTATTTATTTTTAAGTACTTAGAACTTTGGGGCTGGAAAGATTACTCAAGTGGTTAAGAGCACTTACTCTTTTGAGGAGGGCCCAGGTTTAACTCCTAGAACCTACATGTTGACTCACAACTGTCACTCTAGTCCTCGGGGATCTGATGCCCTCTTATGACCTCCATGGGCACCAGGTATACATGTGGCTCACAACCATCTACCATGTGATCTGATGCCCCCTTCTTGCCTGCAGATGTACACACAGACAGAGCACTCTATAATAAATAAATAAACAAATCTTTAAAAAAGGAAAAAAAAACCTATGTATAAATTATGTATGTAGGTGTTTTGCTTGCATGTATGTCTTTTCATTACATGCGTGCAGTGTCCATGAAGGTCAGGAGAAGGTGTGGAATCCCTGTGAGTTACAGATAGCCATGAGCCACCATGTGGGTGCTGGGAACTGAACCTGGGTCCTCTGGAAGAGCAAGAAGTGCTTCTAACCACTGAACTATACCTGAAGCCCCTGAAAAACAAAACAGTGGACCAGTCCGTTCTCGAAAAGCCTAAGGCGAATAACCTTATTGAAGGAGTCTGTCACATCTGTCAGTTTTTCCTTCCTTTTAATCCACATCATGTCATTGCCTTGAGTTTTAGGCTGTGGTGGAGATAGAGCTAGGTGTCAGTCTGGAGAAGGCCAGGGTCCTGCTCTTGCGCAGGGCCTGACAGATCTGTCAGTGCTGGCTACAGCAGGTGGAGACACTTCAGTTCTGTCATTGTGAGAAGACAGCCATGTATAGACACAAGCGTATGAGGCTGTGTTTCAGTAAAATTTTTATTTTACAAAACCAGGCTGTACTCTTTTGACCTGTGGGCCCTAATCTTGGGCTATTTTTGATTTTCACTTCTATAGCTCTTTTACTGGATTAAAACCTCTTGATTATTTTTATTAGGTACTTTAAAAAGTAATAATAGACATCTAGGTGTGCAGTATTAGTTTGGTTTCTTGTTTGAAATACGTTTTTTGTCATTGTATATAAATGCCTGCACTCCTCAGTGGTTTGATCCCCTGCCCCTAAGATTTTGTTACACAGGCAACAGTGTTAGGGTGGCTGTTCAGTAACAGGAACAATGCCAGTAGCAGTGATTATTTAAAAAAATTTTTTTTTGAACGAGGGTGTGACAAATCTAGATTAAATCCTGGTAACTTGCTGTGACAGGCAAAGCAGCAGTACTAGCAGTGGCACACATTAATGAATATATTTTATAAGCTCTTCAGTATAAGGATTAAAAGGCTTAGCTGTTGGAGATACTACAGAGTTGCTAGGTTGATTCGGGTTTGCAGTTTACTTTCTTTTAATCCTTACTAGGTTACTTGTTGAGAACTCAGGGAAAGTGGGCATTGGAGTGTGTGCTTTAACACAAGTCTTAGTTGCTATGGCGTCTCATTAGCTCCTTAAATCCCTTTGGAACTCTGGTTTGCCTGGCAAGAAGAAAAGCTGTGAGGAGCTGCAAGGACAGATGCAAGCTGCTGGGAGCATTCCCCGGGGAGCACTGGCTCTATTGGCTGAGATTTGTGTGTTCCTGGCCTTTTGAGCTCATTAATATATGCTCCAAGTGGTCTTTGTTTTATGAAAATCTTCAGTTTGAGCCCTTTTAAAACTTTTAAAAAAGAAATGCAAATTAGAAAATTTTGTTTTGGGTACATTCCTTTCTATTTTGGCAAGTAGTTTTGACCTTTAATAATGGTGAGTAATTGAAATATTGTAGGTTTTAATAAAAACTACGACTAATCCATTAAAAAGGCCAGTCTGCAATATTAGAATACTGAACATTTGTGCAATTAAGAGAGTTATAATTAGAATTTAATTATTTCAGTACTAAAAGGAGTTATGGGAAGGCGACTCTAGAGGGCAGTGTAGATCAGCATGTTCATTCTCTTGGCTCTGACTGTTTCATTTGGAAAAATAATCTACGTACTGGAAACATAATCTAGGTGTTCTGGGTTCTTCCTTCCCACATGGTCTTCCAGTTTTGTAGAAACGTGAGTTTTGGAAAGAGATGATGTGGTTTGGCTTAAAGATTTGCTAGATAATAATACATCATAATTATTTGGCCCTAGGGAATATCTTTGCTTAGTTTAAAACATACTGGCTTATAAATACTGGAATTGTTACTGATTCAACTAAATTGAACTGAGTTTTCTTTTCAGGCATTTGTGGAACAGTAAGCAAAAGGATGGGAGCAGCCTGTGTTTGCAAACCTTTTGGAGTAGAGCCTGCGTATGGCCTTTCCTAGAAACATTCTCAGCACTGCTGAGTGGAGAAGGTTGAAACTAGATGCCTGGTGGATCGATACCTGAGTGCGTTGTATGCACTGCACTCAGCAGCGCCCCCAGAGCACCCTTTCTTCTGTTCATACACTTGCTGCATAGGCAGGTCTTGGACTTGGGATCTTTTTTTTTTTTAGCCTGCTTCATAGCTGGAATTGGATTTTTCCTTCAAATTCTTTTTTCTTTTTTCCTTCCTTCCTTCCTTCCTTTGATTTTTCGAGACAAGGTTTCTCTGTGTAGCCTTGGCTGTCCTGGACTCTCTTTGTAGACTTGGCTGGCCTTGAACTCACAGAGATCCTCCTGCCTCTGCCTCCCCAGTGCTGGGATTAAAGGCGTATAAATAGGGTTGCTTTTGTTACCATAAAGAATAATTGTGTTAGTATGATAGATGATATAAATGTTATGGGTTCTTATTTGGTGGTGTTCAGGATCAAATCCAGGGCGTTTTGAGTGCTAGGCCTGTGCTTTGCCACTGAGTATATCTCCAACTAAGGATAGTTTCTAATGGTAACTTTGGGGTTCACAGAATACTTTGCCTTGCGTTGGTGGCGGACACCTGTAATCCCAGCACTTGGGAGGCAAAGGCAGGTGGATCTCTGTGAGTTTGAGGCTAGCCTGGTCTACAAAGTGAGTCCAGGACAGTCAGAGAAACCCTGATCGGGGTGGGTCGGGGGAGAAGAATACGGTAGTGGATTAAGAGCACTGCCTGCTCTTCCAGAGGACCCAGGTTCTGTTCCCAACACCCACATGGTGGCCGACACTATACCTTTCACAGGCACCTGGCATGTAGTTCATAGATTCACTTGTAGGCAAAATACTCTAGCATATTACAAATAAATTAATAAAGAACACAATTAATGAAGCAGTGCTACTTTTCTACATCAGATTGGAATTTTGGTAGAGGCTTAGGACAGATTCTTGAGTTACAAGTTGAAGAGTATATAGCAGCTATATAGGGTTGACTTGGCATTAGCACTTTATTACAGGGTAGATGGCTTTTTGGCTGCCTCAGCCATGATTTTGTTTCTGTGTGTTCTGTCTGGGTGGCTTGTGCAATGTAATAGTGGTCTCTCAGAACTGGAAAGCAGGTTGCCTCAACTTTTTATGTGTTCTCAGAAATAAAGACTTTTTATTTCAAAGAGGCGATTGTCTTATATAGGAAGGGTTACTTTCCTTCCTGTGTCTAAGCTTAAAACAGCCTACTTGTTAGATTTTGTTGGCAATAAGTACTTCATGGGAGACACATTGCTTCTACTTCGCAGTAGGCAATTGCTTTATTTAAATAACTGTTACTTCTGTTGATCCTGGCTATGACAAAAATCAATCTCCACAGTATAGTCAGAATTAATGGAGCTTGAAGCCATTAGCCTATGAAAGTAGTTTAATCAAAGGTGAACTCTTCAAAGGCCTTCTTTGGTAGTATTTTAAAACATACTCAATGAGGTGGGGATGGCGTGGGAAAGATACTAGTTGGTGCTTAAAAATACCTTCCCTCCCCTTTAGATTTACTATTCCTAATTATGAAATTTCCTTACCCCCTTAGGAGAGAGAACACCAAGTAATAGGTTTTATGATGAGCTGCAGACAGTGTCATTGCTGCCTTCTTCTTGGGAAAAGCCCTTTCAGACCCTGAATTGTTTGTTCATTCTTTCTTTAAAAAATGTATTTATTTACTTACTTTACCTCCTGGTCGTAGCCCCATCCATCCTCACTTCCCAGCCCCACCCTCCTTCCCTCTCCTACATCCCCCTCCCCTATTCCTCATCCTCCCCCATTCCTTTTGTCATCCTTGTGTACTCACCCTAGTGACCTTACCTTAGCTACTCTGTACGATTACCTCTAAATAAGAAGTGTTCTAAAGTACTTGGGAGAAGACTTTTATGTCCTCGAGGTTTTGAGGCCCAACTCAGCATATACTTGCTGTCTTTCTGCCTCTGCTTTTGCTTACTTAGAACCACAGTAAATTTTGTGTCCCTCTCTTTTATTTTAACCAAATTATAGTTGTTAATTTTCCTTTCCTGTTTAAAATGTCAACTCTTGAGGCTGGAGAGATGGCTCAGTGGTTAAGAGCACTGGCAGTTCTTTCAGAGGACGTTGGTGGAATTCCCAGCACCCACTTGGAAGTTTATAATCATTGGTTAACTCCCGTTCCAGGCAAATCTATGCTCTCTTCTGGGTTCTGTGGGCATCAGGCACATTAAAAAAATTAAAAAAAAAAAAAAACAAAACCAAACTTAACTGTTTTTGTCCAAACTGTGAGGTGATAGTGCTACTGTAAATAATACTTATGGAGTGCTAACTATGTCTCAGATATATCTGCTTAAAAATCATAAAACCAAAGGGGATGGCTGGAGGCTTGTAAGCAGATCTTTTCTCACTGCCTCAGAAATACCAGTCCTATGGATATTTTAATCTTGGACTTTTATTGTCCAGACTTTGAGATAATGTTTCTTTTATTTGAATCATTTAATTGTGGTAGCCATAGGCACTAGGCAGATAATGAAATTCTGAACTGAGTCAAGGAGATGGCACTACAGAGAAAGTGAAGAGATCTTTAAAATACAGAATCAATAAGTAATTACTTTTTGGGCCATGAGGAGATAGGGAGGATTTTGTTCTACTGGACAGGAATGAAGTAATGTGCCATGTTAAGTTTGAGGCACACAGTAGGACATAACATTTCTAAGAATATTATGACTACTAATTATTTTTCTCAGTTTCTAATAGGTTATTGTTAGTGTTGTCTAAAGGTAGTTGGGTTTTATTTGGTGAATAATATCCCCCCCCCTCTCTATCTCATATCTTACCACAAATAATTTTTTTCTTAAAATCAAAGAAAATCAGGCTGGAGAGATGGTTCAGTGTTTAAGAGCATTTCTTGATCTTCCAGAGGACCTGAGGTTGATTCCTAGGAACCCCCCCCAGATGCTCCCAACTAGCTATAACTCTAGTTTTAGAACAAATAAAATGCTACGCGAAAATACTGTGTTTTGTTCAGTGATAGGGTGCTGCTGGCTTAGTGTGTCAGAGACATTGGGATTATCTTCAGTCCCCCCACCCTGTACACAAGCAAGCATTTTATGTAATTATTTTATTCTAGATTCTTTAATTTTTTCATATTCACTATGATATTGAGTACTGGCTGGAAATCACAGTAAGGAGCTGGGCAGTGGTGGAATAAATTTTAATGCTTGGTCACATTTTTTCTCTAACAGAGAAATTCTTATAATTGTGCAAGGCTTTGGCTGTTTCTAATAACGTGTGTATGTGTGTGTCTGTGGAAGTCATAGTACAACCTTGGTGTCATCCTTACCTTTCAACCTTTCAGAATGAGATGTCTGTTTTGCTGCTGTCTATACCAGGTTGGCTGAACCATGAGCTCTTTGGGAATTCTCTTCTCTCTGCTTTCCATCCCTGATAAGAATGCTGGATTTCCCGAGGACGACTGGGATCCAGATACACACTACACATCAGCTATTTACATTACTTTTGGGGATTTTAAGCCCTGTCTGATGGTGTTGATGCAAGCACTTTTTAACCCATTGAGTTATCTCCTTTTAAAAAAAAGGTAAATTTATTTATTTTTATGTCATCATCATGTTTGTGTATAATATGTGTGTGTGTGGCAGCCAGAAGACCATTTGGTGGTATCAGTTTACGCAGGATATTGTGCAGTGCATGTCAGATCGTCTCTCCTACCTACCAAGTTGTTGCCAGGCAATATCAACTCCATGGTTTCTGGTGTGTGTGTGTGTGTGTGTGTGTGTGTGTGTGTGTGTGTGTGTGTGAGAGAGAGAGAGAGAGAGAGAGAGAGAGAGAGAGAGAGAGAGAGAGAGAGGGCGGGGGTTGGGATAGCTGGTGCCTGTGGTGTCGGATCCTTCTGGAGCTGGAGTCATAAGCGGATGTGCACTGCCTGATACTGGTGTCTGTCTTGAGCAGCATATATTCTTAACCATTGCAGTCTCTGCTCCAGGTTTGGTTTTCTTTCTTTTCTTTAGCATTAGGAATTGAATTTAGGACAACGATATGCTAAAGATACGCTATACCGCCAGGCCCGGTGGTGCACTCCTGTAGTCCAGCACTCAGGGAGGCAGAGGCAGGCAGAGCTCTGTCTTGAAAAACAAAAACACCAACCAACCAACCAACCAAACAAAAATTGCTCTATCACCTACCTACATCCCCCGGTCTCTGCATGTCCCCTCTTTTTGAGACAGGATAGTACTGTGAAGTTTTGGTTGTTCTGGAACTCTCTGTAGCCCATGATGGCTTTAACTTTATGGCACTAGTCTTGTTTCAGACTTTAGTGAGCAGGGATTTCAGGCAAGATTCATCATGCTTATTAGCTTAATAGCGCAATTGTAATACAGAGTTACTAAATAACTTGCAAGTCTGTGCCGGCATGTTTGTATTTTGAGCAGTGCCAAGCCCTTGAAGGTAAGAAGGTTGAAAATATTTTGAAAAGTTGTTGATTTCCATAGTATTTGTGGAATTTGCTTTATTTTAGGCATTCTCAAAAAGAGTCGACGAGAAATTTCATTGATTTGCATTGGAATTATTAGATTATTCATATACATTGAATTTAGCTAGTTAGAATTGACTAGTGTCATAGGAAAGCCCTTTCAGTTGGAGAAGTAGTTGCATATGTGAGATCAAGTCACCAAAGCTTGTTGGCCTTGGTCTGGTTCCTCTCTTACACATGAAGAGGTGGTTTTTTTGTTTGTTTGTTTGTTTTTTGTTTTGTTTTGTTTTGTTTTTTCGAAACAGAGTTTCTCTGTGTAGCACCTGAAGTGGTCTTAAGAACCTTGTATTAGCCAGGCATGGTGGCTAATGCCTTTAATCCCAGCACTCGGGAGGCAGAGGCAGAGGCAGGTGGATCACTGTGAGTTGGAGGCCAGCCTGGTCTACAAAGTGAGCCCAGGACAGCCAAGGCTACACAGAGAAAAAAACCTTGTCTTGAAAAACTGCCGCCGCCGCCGCCGCCACCACAACAGCAAAAACAAAAAACAAAACCTTGTATTAAATGTTACAGAAGAGATTTATTCTAAAACTAAGTCAAGAAAACAACTGGGTTGGGCCATGCTAAAAGGAGGAAATATCACTCTGCTCCAAAGTGTTCCCAACTAGAAATGGTTAAGCATGGAGAAGTTAGAAGGCAGTTCAGTGTTTTTTTGTTTTTTTAAAGGGTGCAGAACTCATTTTATTTAATATGTATACAGTGTTCTACACCTGCAGGCCAGAAGAGGGCATCATGTCACCATGTCACATTATAGATAGTTGTGAGCCATCATGTGGTTGCTGGGAATTGAACTCAGGAAGAGCAGTCAATACTCTTAACCCCAGAGCCATCTCTACAGCCCCCCCCCCCCCCCCAGTTCAGTGGGGTTTTGTTTTCCAAGACATAGTTTCTCTGTGTAGCCTTCTTCTTCCATGTCTGCTGGTCTGTTCAATCCTGCAGGGAAGCCCACCTGTGGGACAGCACACAGGCAACTGTGCTGTTCTCAGTTGTCTGAATGCAACAAACCACCCAAGTGCTACTCTCCATGGTGACTCACTACTGTGCAAGAGATATTGTGATTTTCTTTTAAAAACATAGTATTTTAATTATTGAGCATTTCATAATGCTCACCTTTTAAATTTAAATTAAAAAAAATTTTTTTTTTGGAACAGCCTTGGCCTCAAACTCACATCAATCTACCTGCTTCTGCCTCCTCAGGACTGGGATTACAGGTGTGCACCACCATGCCCAAGCATTTCATAATATATGCATTATGGCTTGATAATTTTTATTTTCAATTCCTCCACATAACAACTCTTCATAAACAACAGTGAGTTACTAATCTCACTAATGGAACAAGTGAGGCCCTGGCTGACAGTTTTTATTTTCAATTTTTATATTTTCAGATAGGGTTTCTTTGTGAGGCCTGGTTGTTTTGGAACTCTGTAGACCAGGCTGGCCTCGAACTTAGAGATCTGCTGGCCTCTGCCTCCCAAGTGCTGGGATTGAGGGTATGTGCCACCACTGCCCAGCTGTTTTATTTTTTACCCTTTCTTTATTTACTTAGTGTGTGCCTGCATGTGGAAGGCAGGACAGCTTGCTGGAATTAGTTCTTTCCTTCCATCATGTGGGTTGGTGGTGGCAAGCATCTTTACTTGCTGAGCTAGCTTGTTGGCCCTTAAACAACTTGTTAATATCAGTTTGTAGTAGAGAATATGATTTTAATAGTACTAGATACTTAAAGTCTGTGAGTATTTTCTGTGGTGGGATCTTGGGGTCATGCCATTTTCCCTTTCGGCTGGCCTGGTGTAGCGGGTGTAGAGATAGAGATACGGGATGGCCTACAGAGACCTGCTTAAGGCTGCCCACTTAGCAAATCCTAGTGCAGGGAGAGCTCTGCCCGACTTACGACTCTGAGCCCTTCACCACCAGGCTTAGTTGCTAATGAGTGGCTGCTTACTGTCAGGGCATCAAACTGGAGAGCATGATTTACCATTTAAACACTCCGAAAAATACAGAGATAAAATTAAATGACAGTTTTATCCTCTGCATTTAATTAAGTGAATGAATTCAGATGACTGCCACGTTGCTGAGCTCAGGTATACTAAACTCACATCTTTTGCTGTGTTGTGAGTGGTAGGCACTTCTTTCTGCCTTTGCCTGTGCAGCCCGCCCCCTCCCCTTTGCCACTCCTTAGAGTGGGAAAAGGAGGACTCCCTCAGCCTTCTAGAAACTTAAAAATAGTAAGAGAAAAGATTCGATTCTCATATAGCCCTTTTATTTTCTAAAGGTAATCTATAAAGTTCTAAATCTCAGAGCTTTAGAATCCAATCCTTTCCCTTCCCCCCTTCCCCCTTCTTCCTTCCTCCTTCTTCCTTCCCCCTTTTCCTTCCCCCTCCCCCTCCCCCTTTCTTCCCCCTTCCCCGTTCCCTCTTCCCCCCTTCCCCCTCTTCTTCCCCCTTCTCTCTCCTTCCCTTCCCTTCCCTTCCCTTCCCTTCCCTGTTCCCTTCTCTTCCCATTCCCCCTTCCCCTTCCCC
>OU015367.1:80316204-80338076 GCA_907164505.1 Acomys kempi
CCCCTCCCCTCCCCTCCCCTCCCCTCCCCTCCCTGTCTTTCCTTACTTTTCTGGAGACTGGGTTCCTCTGTGTAGCCTTGTGGCTGTCCTGAACTCACTCTGTAGATCAGGCTGGCCTTGAACTCAGAGTTCTGCTTGCTTTTGCCTCCTTAGTTCTGGGATTAAAGGTGTGCACCACCTGATTTAGAATGTAGAATTTTAGGGCTGTATGCGTGGCTCATTGTTTGCTAAGGTTAACTGTTCTTGTTGCTAGTCTCAGTTTCTCTGTACTTGGAGGACATAGACAAGATTGTACTATTGGTGAAAATCATGTTTCTCTCTTAGAGCATGTGCACACACTGTCTTATTATTTATTAACCATGCCTAGCAACTCTGTTCACTATTGACTCTGTAAATGAGAGACTTTGATTATAGGCTAGCTGGCTTTTCTTTTTTCTTTTGTACTGCTCTCTAGTAAATGAATTATTTTAGTTTAAATTTTTGCCTCAAACCCTTTCCCATACTTAACTGACTTTTCATTCACCACTTGTGGTGCATGTCAGCATTCCCAGGGGCACTGAGTACACTCAGTTCAGGTGGCACAGTGACAGTTTCTGTGTAACTTACTGGATTCCTTTGTAGCTTTTATACTAGCAGTTGTGTCCACCTGGTTACCTTCCAGTCCTCTAATGGAAATATACTACTATCTGGTTTTTTTTTCCTATCAGAGTTTATACTCCTGGTGGTCATCATAACCTCATTTGTCTAAAGCCTAAGAGACTGACTGCAGCATGATAGGAGGCCAGTGTCTGTCCTGGTGTTAGTGTTACTTACCTCTGTCTAAGCCATGCAGTGCTTTTGAAGCATAACCTTTGAAGTGTGTTTCTGCATATCCCCCCACCCCACCCCAAGACAGAGACAGGGTTTCTCTGTGTCGCCTTGGTTGTCCTGGACTCGCTTTGTAGACAGGCTGGCCTTGGACTCACAGTGATCTGCCTGCCTCTGCCTCCTGAGTGCTGGGATTAAAGACGTGCGCCACTATGCCTGGCTTGTTTCTGCATCATAATTTGCACATTTAGTTTGAGCAAAACAGAACTAAAGTAAAATTTATTTCATGAGAAACTGCAAAGCTTTAATTTAGACTTTAGAGTGAACTTGTGAAGTATAAGAAAACACAACTTACTAACACAACAATAGCATTAAAATATAGCAGTATTTTCAAAGCAAATCATTGTGCTTTAGAATGCTCAGACTATTTTTGTTGACCGAAAGATTAGCTTGCACTTTTAATATTCTCAAATTTTCTCTTTTATCCAATGTTTGTTCTCTCTCTGCCCCTCCCTACCTTTATTTCTGTGGGTGTGTGTACACACATTATTCTCTTAAAATCTTTTAGTGGAGAATGGAACATAATTGGATAAACAAATGAGTAAACTTTGTTTAAAAGCATCTATAATACCCATAGCCATATATAGTGGCACACATATGTAATCTCAGCTCACAGGAGACAGAGACAGGAGTATCTGCAAATTTAATGCCTGCCTGGGTTACTTAACAAGACTCTGTCTCAACCAAACCAAACCAAAACAAAATTAATGTGAGTTCCTTGAAGCCAACCACGTGATGTGGTTGTTTTCCCCTAAAGTTTAGTATGTTTTAATGCTGTTACTTCCGAGCTGGATAGATCAGTCCGTGATTAGGAGCACTGTCTGCTCTTCCAGAGGTCCTGAGTTCAGTTCCCCGCAATCACACCGCGGCTCACACCGTCTGTAATGGCATCTGATGCTCCCTTCTGTCTGATGCCCTCTTTTGCAATGAAGACATACATGCAAATAGATGGAGAGTACTCCTGTACATAAAATAAATAAATCAATATTAAAAAAACCTGTTACTTCCTTAGTAATATTTTTCATTTATGCCTGCTAAAGCTATAGTAGTTGTTAATATTACTTAGGTTTTTATTTTTCAGGGGGAGGACAAGAGGGATTATTAATCACAGAGCGCCCAAATGTCAATCGCCTTGTTTGCAGGTAGCAAAATATAGTTCAACCTGCTTTGTGAATTAAAATAAATATATCAGACCAAGGACATCAGACTGCTCAATGGCTGAGTGCATCTCTGTTTGTTGGCTGGGTTGGCCTGTCTCTATCCTTTCCTGTACTTGTACTCCTACACACAACATCAGTGGGTGCTGGGGTCCACATATTTGTGTATCAGGCTCCTAACTGACTGACTCATAGCCTGAGCCTCTTAGAAAAATTGTCTTTATGTAGTTTTGTTTTTCTTAAAAACAAGATTGTTGCTGGGCTCGGTGGCATACACCTGTAACCCTAGCATTCAGGAAAGCAGAAGCAGGTGGATCTCTGTGAGTTCGAGGCCAGCCTACTCTGCAAAGTGAGTCCGGTGCTGCCAAGGCTACAAAGAAAAATCCTGTCTTGAAAATTTTTAGTTCTGGGCTGGAGAGATGGCTCAGGTTAAGAGCACCATCTGCTCTTTCCACAGGTCCCGAGTTCAATTCTCAGCAACCACATGGTGGCTCACGACCATCTGTAATGAGCAGTGGTACCTTCTTGTGGTGGGCAGGTGCACATATGGGCAGAACATTGTATACATAGTAAGTAAATCTTTAAAAAAGAAAAACACATGAACATGTGTGTGCGCATACATACATAGTTACAATGGATATAAAAAATATATATATATATTGTGTGTGTGTGTGTACAGAAAACTCAGCCATATACATTTTACACAGTTTGGTGGCCTGTTCTTTTCCAGCTTGGTGGAAAAGACTTCCAGACTTCAGATGCAGGAGCTTGCCTCCCCAGCGACAGCAAAGCTTATTGAATGGTTCAAATTTTTCTATGGCACTTTTGTCTTCCTTCAGCCTTTGTTCTTGGCATTGTGCTTGGCTACAGGGGAGAGAGGTGTATTTATTTTGCAGGGAGTAAGGACTTCCTTGTTCGAAAATAAAGCCTTGGGTAGCTGCGAACTTGCCATATGAACTAGGCTGGCCTTGAACTCACATAGTTGACTTGCTTCTGAGATGTCTTTGTTTTTTACTCATATTTGAGTCAGTATGCCTGCCTGTGGAATTAAGCTTATGGTACTGATCAATGTCTTCTAGTTTCTGGAAGACATTATTAGCACAGCAAACACGGAACCAACAAGCTTCAGGAGCCGGTTAGGGTGAGTTGTTTCAAGTGATGCCTTTGGTCAGATAGCCTATTAGAGTTGTACTTTTGAACCTTAAGGAAAAGATAAGGCTGAGGAAATGCTAGTTATTCATGTACATTTCATTAAAAACAACAACAAAAAAGATTCGAATTCTCATAAAGCTTTCAAGTATAAGCATGTTTAATGCTTAAAACAAAAACAAAAAACAAGCAAACAAACGTAACTATCACATGACTCATGTATCATACTGGCTAGGTCTTCAGTAAGAGGAGGTCCGCTTCTGCCATGTGTCTGTTTGTTCAGTGTCTCTTACAACTGGAATGTCAGGACACTCCCGATAAGGGTCATCCATCTCTGGCCTGGAGAGATTGTAAAGGACGCCCTTGGCAGACGTTCCCTTTCACTCAGGTCGTGGGCGTGTTTTACACTGCATTGTGCTTGGCTGGCTCTGTAGATGGGAGGGAGTGATCAGTGTTTGCTTTGTTGTTAGGGTTAATGAAAATGGTATAAACTCTAGAAGCCAGCCCGGGTCTTCTTTAGAGGAAACTGAATTTCCTGTGATTCAAATATCTATCTTTTCCGGTCAGTTAAAATTAAACTCCCAGAATTGGTGTTCAGTGGTGTTCAGCTGGTGTCCTCATGACAGTCTGACCTCTCAATTTCTGCAAAGGTACAGACAGACAAAAGAGCCGCTTCCTGCTGTTTACGCCAAGCACTCTTCTCACTCTGGTTTTGGACTTTGTTTTAATCAGTGTATCCTAGCTTGTTTCAGTACTTGGTTTGAGTTAGGCTAATCAGACATTTTCTATAGGGAAGTAAATTTTTTATGCAGAGAATTACTTGTTAATGCTCTCTGTGATATTGAACCTTATAAGTAGTAGTAGTCATTTAGTTTTTTGAAACTTTGTTTTTGTTTTTTGAAACAGGGTTTCTATGTGTAGCCTTGGCTGTCCTGGACTCTCTAAACCAGGCTGGCCTTGACGTCAGTGAGATCCTCTTGCCTCTGCCTCCCTGAGTGCTGAGATTACAGGAGTGAGCTACCGTGGGTGCCTGGTGTTTTGAAACATTTAATAAGTATTTTTTCCAGAGGTGGTGGTGATGGCAGTGCAGGCCTTTAATCCCAAGCACTCGGGAGGCAGGGGCAGGCGGAACGATGTGAGTTCCGAGGCCAGCCTGGACTACAAAGTGAGTCCAGGACAGCCAAGGCTACACAGAGAACCCCTGTCTCAAAAAAAAAAAAAAAAGTTATTTTTTTTTCCCTAAGAAAGATGAAGGTGACTTTATTTTAAAAGAGTTTAGTTTATTAGAGGCGTAGTACTAAGGGAAAAAGAACTCCCCCCCCCCCAAATCAGAATAACAACAAAAAGGCAAAACAGTGTTTCCAGTTTGTATAATTTAGTTAATATTTTTGGTTCTTGGTATAGTGAGTAAGCTTTGCTGGATCCCCCCACTGAGACACATGAAGGGCTTCATTCTAAACATCTCACTGAGGCCTGTGTCCCTGATATGTCCCCAGCCTCTCCTCAGCTGCCTCTTGCCTTTCATTTCTCCTTCACTGTACATTGAGACTGAAGTGTGTTTTAGAGTAAAAATGTCCTGAAGCCTTTAAAACACAAGCAATTAGGAAGTCTGTCTAATGCGGCCTTAGGACTTTTCTTTGTGGGAGATGTACACTTTTGAATTCTGTGCTTCTTGCTTGACCTTTGGTCACATTTGCTTCTTCCTTCTTGTAAATAGATAAGGTGATAGCACTCTTAAACTGAGTGTTTTTTTTTTCCTGGAAAATGTTTTAGTAATGTTGATACTTTTAAAAATTTCCCAAGGTAATACGTTTAAATGCTTAGTAAGAAATAATTTTTTTGGGCATGGTGGCGCACGCCTTTAATCCTAGCACTCGGGAGGCAGAGGCAGGCGGATCGCTGTGAGTTCGAGGCCAGCCTGGTCTACAAAGTGAGTCCAGGACAGTCAAGGCTACACAGAGAAACCCTGTCTCGAAACACCCCCCCCCCCAATGATGGCATTAAAGTACATTAACTTAAACTTCTTTATTGTGGCAGGTATGTTTCTGGTTCTATCTTGATATAATTATTACCAGTGAACTTGATTTAATGCTTTACATTTCTGCTCTTCAGCACCTTTACCTACCAAGGAGAGTGTGTGAACAAATTATTACATGCTGGATGTATGGAAGAGATAGGGTAAATGAATGCTCAGGTCACTAGGAAGGTTCTTTGAGAATTAATGCTACCTGCTGCCTGACCTTTCTTCCAAATGTGTAGGGGAGAGCTACTGTCAGAATGGAGTAATGAGAACCATCCAAAAGAAGCATTTTTATATTTAATTTAATATTATTATTATTAATTGTTATTTTTGAAACAGTATCTCATATATTTCTAGGTTAAATTGGAGGACTTAATATGGAAATAACAATAAGCCAGTTAATTTTACATGCACTTTAGGATATAAATAATAATTTTCTTAAAATTATTTTTGAAAGTCATTTGTTCGTCTTTTTTCTGTGTAGCCTTGGCTGTCCTGGAACTCAGTCTGGCCTTGAACTCAGAGACCCACCTGCTCTGCCTCACAAATAGTCGGAATAAAAATGTGTGCCACCATGTTTGACCAAGGAATTTTTTTTTTAAAGGAAGACTGTGCTATTATCACTTAGAGCTAGGATAGCAGGAACTCAGTACCTTGTTGGGGTTACTAGAACCTATATCCCCTGCCTCTCGGCTGGAAGATTCAAGGCAGAGGGCAGGGTATGCTAGCCGCGCACTGCAGCAGGTAGGGGCCGAGTGACGCTGGGAGGCCAGACCCACTTTGGTCTGAAACACAACACGTATTTTTTAAAAACTAATTTTTTTGGGCAGAGGGTTTGGGGACAGGGTTTTTCTGTGAATGCCTGGCTGTCTTGGGCCTCAACCAGGCTGCCTTTGCCTCGTGAGTGCTGGGATTAAAAGCATGGACCACCATCACCTAGCAATTTAATAAGTTTTATTTCACAAATTTAATAAGTTTAATTTCACAAAATGAATACAAATTTTCTAGGTTTAAAAAATAAAAAGGAGTCATGGGGCTGGAGCTGGCTTGGCGATTATGAACACTTGCTGAGCATGGTGTGTGCAGGTGGTGTGGAGCTCCTGTTTGATGGGTTAAGGAAATTTCAGGTCACCTTGCCTGGGAAAGAAGGACCTTGGGACACGTTTTTAACAAAACAACAACACCAACACACACACACACACACACACACACACACACACACACACACACAAAGAAAGAAAAGAAAAAGGCCTGGGCCAATTCTAGTACCTATGTCAGCTAGCTCAGAACTGCTGGGCCTCAGGGCAGCCTGGCTCCTGCCCTCCGTGACACACATAGACTTATACACATACGTACTTAAGTGTTAACATTTAAAAGCAATATCAGAATCTAGGAAAATATTAGTTAACTAATTAATCAGCTAACTGATGTTCAGACAGGTCTCACCTTGAACTTGGCAGAGTTCCTTCTGCCTCTTCCTTCAAAGTGTTGGGACTACAGACATGCTACCATTCCTGGCTCCTTTATTTTTCCTTTTATTCATTTTTAAAGTTAGCACTTTTTGTTTGTTTGTTTTTTTCAGGAGAGGGTTTCTCTGTGTAGCCTTGGCTGTCCTGGACTCGCTTTGTAGACCAGGCTGGCCTTGAACCCACAGCAGTCCGCCTGCCTCTACCTCCAGAGTGCTGGGAGGTATGTGCTACCACACCTGGCTCTAAAGTTAGCACTCTTAAGTCTTTTTTTCTTTCCTTTTTTCTTTTTTCTTTTTTTTGAGGAGGTGGGGAGCAAGATATAGCCATGGTTGTTCTGGAACTTGCTATGTACTCAGGCTGTCCTGGAACTCAGTCCTGTGCTGAAATTAAAGGCCTATGCTACCATAAGTCCATATTCTACATAGTAACATAAAACAAGAGTCTCCTTACCTAATGGCACTTAGAGAATTGATTTGATTACTATACTTGACTTGGATATTTCATTTCTCTTAAGTTTTTATGACAGGATTTCACAAAGTCCAAGTTAGCCTTGATCTTGTGGTCCTCTTGTCTCCATCTTCCAAATGCTGGGATAACAGACATTCACCACCTTCGGTGGTGGTGGTGGTGGTGGTGGTGGTTTTGTTTTTGTTTTTGTTTTTGTTTTTGTTTTGTTTTTTTTTTAATGTTGTTAGGACCACTTTAAAAAAAGATTTATTTATTCTGTACAGTGTTCTGCCTTCCTGTACACCTGCATACCAGAAGAGAGCACCAGATCTCATTATAGATGGCTGTGAGCCACCATGTGGTTGCTGGGAATTGAATCTTTGGAAGAACAGCCAGTGTGCTTAACCTCTGAGCCATCTCTCTAGCTCCCATATTAGGACCATTGTTTAAAATGTCACATTAAAAAGTCTAACCTTCTTTCTTTCTTCTGTAGTCTTGAGGAATAGTAGCCAAAGCTTCTATCTTTTTAAGCTGCAGAGGCAGAGTGTGGGTAGGGTAGACACAGAGCAATAGTTTGAGGTTGAGGGTCTTTAATAACATGGGCCTTGTTTAGCTATTGACAAAGTGTGCTTCATATTTTTCTGTGGGTAGTTCCTGGTCATAGCTTTAAAGTTAGTTTAGTGGACATTGGATTTAATTATAACTGCTGGGATAAAGTCAGATGTCAGCTCACTTGGCTGCATGCTGAGGCCTGTAGAAATGGAATGCTTTGCTTTTAACTGTATCTGTTGTCTCTCTCATTATCTTAATGGTATTCAACCTGACAGGGTTGTTTTGATTAAGTGAAGGTTGTTAGGAAACCAGGAGCTGGACTTCGTGTGGAATGGAGCTTAGGGCAAAAGGAAGTGATACCTCATGTGGCCAGGAAGAGATTCTGTAGGAACCAAGTGTTGCCATGTGCAATACATGGATGTACTTTTACGGTGAGGCTGGGCGTATCTACATTGCTTTATCTACTCCATGCAGTGATCTCTTCATGTGCAAAAACACCTGAAAACTGTGTGTAGTTTGTGATGTTTACTTTTATTTCTCTCTGCAGATGCCTTGATTACAAACTAATATCCATTAGGTTAAAGGCAAAATCTTTGCTATGAGCAGTGGGGAGGTATGTTTGGAATGGTCTGTGACCACTACTGGGAGCTCTTCCTCAGGAAAAATAGAGGAAAAATGATGAAAGTTAAGATTATTACACTCTTCTTTCTTTGAGGAGAATTTGTAATACATTCATATCCAGAGAAACTTTGAAGACTGAATAGTGCACAAAGTGCTTTAAAATTTTTTTGTTTTTGTTTTTTGGTTTTTTGAGACAGGGTTTCTCTGTGCAGCCTTGGCTGTCCTGGACTGGCTTTGTAGACCAGGCTGGCCTCGAACTCACAGCGATCCGCCTGCCTCCGCCTCCCGAGTGCTGGGATTAAAGGCGTGCGCCACCACGCCCGCCTAAAGATTTATTTATTTAATCAGTATTCTGCCTGCATGTAAGCCAGCAGGCCAGAAGAGGGCACCAGATCTCATTATAGATGCTTGCGAGCCACCATGTGGTTGCTAGGAATTGAACTCAGGACCTTTGGAAGAACAGGCAGTGCTCTTAATCTCTGAGCCATCTCTCCAGCTCTCTAAAATTGTTTAAATTCTGTTTACATTACTCAGTGTGGGTACCTATTACTTAAATGTTAGCAGTAGGAAGAGCTGGGTTTAAATTAACAAATGCTGCCTTCTGGACCTTGTTAACTCTTTGTTTTTGGCCCAGAATTTACAATGTAGACTAGATTTCCTGCCTGCCTTTGCCTTTCTAGTTCTGGTGTTAAAATCATGTGCCACCACACCTAGCTCTAGCTTGTCATTAACTTGTCATTAACAAAACAAAACAAAATCCAAAAAAAACCAAAAACAAAAACAAAAAACCCCAAAACACCATGCAGCTTGCAAGTAGGACCCTCATTTGGTCTCAAGGTTTGTATCAATCACTTTAAGAACAATGTTCATGTCTTATAATATGGATAGAAAAATCTTGCTTTTCGTTGGGTTTTCCCTCCTAACATTTCACTCCTGTGTGTGCATACATTTGTACCCGTGTGATGATCAGAAGACAGCTGGGCGAACTAGTTCTATTTGTTAGTCTACTTTGTCAGCCCCAAGTGTTGCACTCAGGTTGTCAGCCATTGGGCTGTCTCACCAGCATCTTGATTAGATTTTTACAGGCTGAGAGAAGATAACAGTATTTCTTTGTGAAGGAGGCATCTGGGAGGTTGTTTTTCCTAAAGTGGATGAAGCACTGTATGCTGATGGTAGGAATTCTGATGCCTGGGGAAATGCAGAGACTGGTGTAACTGGAGGTCATGCTCTGGGTGTGGGTGGATGAGGAAAGGCTGTGAAAGAAGGGCTAAAGATTTCTATCATTACGTTCTGTAAGGGACCAGTGAAGTGACTCAGGGAGTTAAGGTACTTGCTGCCAAACCTGATGACCTAAGCTTCACCCTCAAGACCCACATGCATGTACCCATGTAGTGAACATTTAAAATAGTGTGCTATCAAAGCATTTAGCACTCTAGTGGGTCCTGTAGTCTGAGCTCAGAATATAACAGTTCAGCTAATCTTATTAGTGTTTTCCAGTTCCCTGTGAACCAGCCGTTCCAGACAGCGGGTCTGTCAGGAAAGCTTTGTTTGCTCCTCACCACATACTTGGTGCTAAGCATACAGATGTCTGTTGTGAATATTTGATTTATGGGCAGTGGCTCTTATTTTCTCATTTTGTGTATTCTCTTAAGTTTTTTTTTTTTTTTTCACAAAGAAGCTTAATCTCAGTGGTCTCTGTGGATGGGAGTTATGGGGAACAAATCCTCTATAGGCTTTGCTATGTGTCTGAATTTATCTGACTAGAAAATTGTAAGTGTCTTATCTAACTAAGTACAGGAGTATCTTTTGTAGGTAGGCTTTGGCATCGATTGATCAGGGGCATACATGGAGATTACTCAAAACCACTTAGTTTTGAAGACGATTTCCAGGCCTTAGGATGGTTTCACTGAGCAGTGGTGTCTAGTGGAGCTTGTGGCAGAGGTAGATTCCACTGCAGAGGACTTCTGTTTGTACCGACCAGGGCCTTGCCGGGAGGGGGGAGGCGTTATGCTTCATCAACCCTAAGAATGACTTGAGGTGTATGTGGCAAGGAGATCATCTCTTTTATTTTATGTGTATGTCTGTGCATCATTTGCATGTAATCCCCCGGGACTGGAGCTGCCGTGTGGGTGCTGGGAACCAAACCCAGGTCCTCGGCAAGAGCAGTTAGTTCTCTTAACTGTTGAGCCATTTCTCCAGTCCCAAAGATGGGCTTTCAGTTTGCATGTCAGCTTGATTATTTTTGCCAGTAAGGCAGGACCCCTGGGTTCTAACATTACTTTCCTTCTATTTTGTATAGACAGTTTGGGGAAAAAAAAGGATCACTTTAATCTTGCCTAAATTTCTCTGCCTATGACAATATCCAGTAAATCAGAAAATTTATTCTACCTTCAAGAGTTGAAATGACATGTATGAAATCATTTGAGAAAACTTGCCTGAAGGTGAAAGACACACTACTGAGGACACCAGAAGGGGTTGGCATGGGACTTTGTAACTTGGGCCAATAGCTAGTTTAGTGCTTTGATATTCTCCTGTGAGTTCTTAAAGGTTCCTAGAATAGAATGTTTTCTTTAAAAGGACCAAATACTCTTTGCTGTTACTACTAAGAAGAACATGATATAAATGTAGCTCAATTTAATTTTAATAAAACTTAGCAAGTTATTTTGACCAGTCTTCATTGGGAGGTAGGGAAGAATGTGAAATTATCAGTTGATAACACTCTTCTGATGAACATACAAAACTAGCCATGATGGCGCACACCATTAATCCCAGTACTTGGGAAGAAAGGCAGGTGGATTGCTGTGAATTCGAGGCCAGCCGGGTCTACAAAGTGAGTCCAAGACAGCCAGGACTATTACAGAGAAACCTTCTATCTGGAAAAACAAACTTCTCCTCCTCCTCCTCCTCCTCCTCCTCCTCCTCCTCCTCCTCCTCCTCCTCCTCCTCCTCCTCCTCCTCCTCCTCCTCCTCCTCCTCCTCCCTTTGTTAATGGTGAAGCCTGGAATCTAGCTGATGAGTTGCATGTTTATTTAAAGCCACACGACAAGGAAAGCACATTTTATTGACCTTATTAGGTGAATTTCAGGCAAGCCCAGCTTAACCTACATCTTCTGTAGCAGCAGATCTATTTTCTATTTTTTGGACACAGTTAGGAGAGATTTAATCAAGTCACTTAGAGAAATTCTTAAGTAATAATGAAAATTGGGGTCAGAAATGTTTGACACCAAACAGTGCTGCTCTCCTGTGGTCTTTGAAAGCAAGTGTTTGGCTGTTGTGCAACTTGGTTGGGTCATATACATTTGTTAGATGCTACAGACTGTTTAGTATTAGTATTCCATGCTGAAACAGAGGCTCTCTAGGATGTGTGAACCTGCTGATCACAATCGGGATGTGCCTCTTTAATATCTTGCTTGCAGATGCATTTTCTAGCTGACCACGCTATTAAGAGCTGCCATCAATCAGGCAGGCTCGCAGTTCCGGCTTTTGGCAACGCTGGAAGGATTGGGGGAATTTGAGGGTGGTAGGACAAGGACGGAGCTAAAATTGTGGCGGGCATTGTGTGTGCTAGTCCCTTGGTGGCGGCCTGGGCGCGTGTGGAGCCCGCCTTGTTCCAGCCCGGGTTTTGCTGGCCGCCGTCGCGCACAGGCTGCTCTTTCTCTTTCTCTCTCTCTTTCTCTCTTTTCTCCCTCCAGTCTGGGTCACAGGCACGTGGCAGTGCTGGCCAGGCCGCCGGGGCCGAGGGAGTTCGGGCGAGCGCTGTGGCTGTGGGCCCAGTGCATCAGCAGCCGAGGGCCAGCGCCTGCAGCAGCCTGGGCCCACCCGGCGGCAGTCTTCCTTTTGTTTGGAGGTGCAATTCACCGCCCAGCCCTGCCCGCCTCCTTGGCTCCGCCCGCCAGGCTTTTGCCCTGGAGTTTGCGGGACCCTGCGCCCCAGGAGGAAGAGAAGGAGGAGGAGGAGGAGGAGGAGGAGGAGAAGGAGAAGGAGCACTAGCCAGCCTTGCAGGCAAGTAGCTGATGGCCCTGTGCAGCTGCGAGGGGTTGTAAACTGGACAAGTGCCGTGTGGGCTCCTGGAGGTGGTAGTTGAGAGGTGAACTGGTGAGGTCCCATAACGTTCCAGTGGAATTTGTTTCTTAATGTTTTGTTAGTCCACAGCACTGGAAATTTCAAGTAAGTAAACTGAAAAGTGAACATCTTTGGTGCAGAGAAAACACAGTTTTATAATATTTGTTGGGTATGTTTGTTTTTCCTTCTGAAACTAAAGCCTGTTTGATGATGAGCAACATGTAATTCAAACGTAGCTACTTGATCTGAAACTCCACTTCTTACCCTGGAGTAAATATAAGTTGAAAAAGTAAAATGAATTCAATGGATTTGTTAATAAAGAAGTTCTGGTCACCTGTGATTTCCTCCTTGGCCAAAATAACTGAAGTTACAGGCTTCATGTTGACAATGATTACATTTAGTTTAAATTGCCGGTGTGTGTGTGTGTGTGTTGGTTTCCCCACCACGTTCTTGTTTACTCAGATGTTCTCTGCTGCTATGAGACCTGCTTAACCACTTTCTGTTTGCTGAGAAAAATGCCTGTAATACACACTACTTTGTTGTGCTCTCAGTCTTGAAAAGTTTCCTGGCACACATGCGGCACTGACTCCATGGGGCATTGTTTGGCTGGAGGCCTCTCAGCCATATGGGCAATCTAAGAAATGGTATGTGAACGAACATGGGGGTCAATGTGATTATATTTTCTCTTTGAAATTGTGTTCCTGTATGGTTTCAAGATAGAGACATTTGAGGAGAAGCTTCAAACAGAGTTGACAAAGACCTTAAACTCTGCCAAAGTGTAGCATTGAGTTGTTGTTCCTTTTTCTCAGGCAACTCCAAATTTAAAGTAGACGTGATTTAAGACCTTTCTTACACATGGGAACAATATCCCATCAATTTTGTGGGCAAGTATTTCCAGAAGCATATATAGCTCTTCATTTTTAGGCATGTAGACTCAGGCCGGAAAAGACCATTGTTTTTCTGAATGTTTACATTGCCCAGGAAATAACAGGAGGCAGGTGTGCAGGTGCACACCGATGACTCCACAGTGATATGGGGTCTTAGTTAGGAGCCTGTGTTTGCTTTTGCCAACTCTGTAATTCAGTATTGTTGAAACTATTTTATAAAGATCTCTGGGACCAGTGGATGATGCTTTTCAGTCCAGAGCTCGTTGTACTCTGGCAGGCACTCATGTTTGGCAGGCTGCTTTTGAAATGTTATTTGATCTCCTTGCATGATAAAATTGAGTAAGATTACACTTTTCCCCTCCCCTTGGCTTTTGAAAGTGATACATCAATGAGACCCGTTCAATAACATATTTAAAGATTTAACCCATGTGCATTCACCCTAAGGTTTCCAGAAAAGGGCCTCTTAGATTTTTACCTTATTCTTTGGCTTGGCATTTATGAATTGAGACAAGAGCTGATGTAATGCGACTCTCTGTCCTTTGTGTAGTGTTTTTATAGTCCATAGGGCCATGCTCTAGTCTGTACAGTTGTGATCATTTCTGAAATGCTCTTGAGTATCTGCATGTGTATGTGGGGGTTGGGGGAGGAGGGGAGGAAACAGGGAGAGGGAACACGTAGGCACCTTAAGCTGTGTGCTGATTTACTTTCCACATTATAGGTCAGAGCAGGGAAGAGTGTGGTGGTGAACCATGGCAACTTGTCAGAAGGGTTCTCCAAATTGCCTGTGTATCATGCAGACCAGCTTTTCATTTTAATTAGTGCAGCTGTGTACAGCTGTTAGGTCAGAGGCACTGGCTGCTCCTGCAGGACAGACTTACCTTACTTAGAGGTTTTGTGAATTGCCTGGCTGCTTCTCAATCCCTCGCTCATTGCCACCAGGATTGATTTTTCAGCAAATGATAGAACAAAACAAGCTTTTGTTTATTCATGTAGTAGTTTACTTGTGAGCAATTTATTTTAGGTTTTGAGGAAATTGGTAAACATTATTAATAAGTATATTTACCATGATTTCCCAAGGTCAGAAGGTTTTTGCTTGCTATTGTGTAGTTCAAGAAGCCAGTGGAAACTTGATTTTATAATGGGAAGTCACTATATTGTTTAAAAAAGAGGGAGGAAGAGAGTCATTGTTCTCTAGTCTGGTGTTACGTTATGAAACTCAGACAAATGCTGGTGCCAGTGGCATTATCTAGAGTGTCTCCTCTTTGCCTTTAATCTCTCCTCACACTGTACCAAAGGCGCTGAGAAGAGACGTTGACCGATGCTTTTGCCTGGGCTGGGTGAGTAACAGAAGGCTTTAGAAAGGTTTCTGTTGAGAGGCATGTGCTCACTAGCATAAATTTTAAAATGTGCTACTTGTGCCAAGTTATTAGAAAGTATTTAATGAAGATTGAATAGACATAAATCTTAGGCTGTAGGCCCATGATGAAGCCAGACTTCGAAGGCTGAGGAACAGATTGTAATTAGCATGGCCCCTTTCTCTGCCTAGGATTTTTTAAAAAATATATTTTATTAATTTATTCATATTACATCTCAATTGTTATTTTTTTTTTTTTAACTGTTTTCTTCCTTGTGAAAAGATAGGATTATGTAGCACTGTTATCATGGGCTTCTAAGATCATTGGGAGCAGTAGCCACAGAAGCAAACCTGACAGGCATGTGCTTATAAATAAAGGCAGTGTGGGATCCTCATGCTGTAGAGTGGTTTTGGGACTGCTGTGGGCCGTGGAAAAGATGAACTCAGATAGACATTCTTTTTAAATGATCAGAGGACTGAATTCTTAAAATAACTGGGTGAAAAAATAAAGTATACTTTCTAGAAAACCTTACAGTGTATCTGATTGCAGAGAATTGAAAAGACTTACATTGGCAGCAGGAGACTGCTGGGTTAAGATGGAAGCAGAAGTAAAGGCTTACATTGGCAGCAGGAGACTGCTGGGTTAAGGTGGAAGCAGAAGTAAAGGCGTGTGCTAGGTCCAGGCTGAGTCGAGCATCTCACGAGTCCTGCTACTGATTGTCACTACTGATGCAGGGTTTTGAATGTAAACGTTAGTGGTGAGTGCAGCCCTAGGCCTGTCCTTTAAAGTACAATATCTGTGACATAGGTGACAGATTCATTCATATTTGTAATGAAAAACATTAAAGCAGTAACGCTGACATTTAATAATCAGAAGAGCCAACAGAATCCTACTCAGTTTCAATATGGGAAATAAGTCTACCTAAAGGCTGTGTTTTGTGTCTTAGTCTGTTGCTGCAGATACCACAAGTTGAATGATTTTTTTCTTTTTCTAAGATTTAATGCATATAGGCATTTTGCTCGTATTTGTCAGGACACTGCATGTGTGCCTGGAGCCTGCAGAGGCCAGAAGAGGGCATTGGCTCCTCTGGTACTGGAGTTAGAGATCGGGGCTACCATGTGGGTGCTGGGAAATGAACCCAAGGCCTTTTGAAGAAGAGCCAGTGCTCTTAATCAGTGAACCCTTACTCCAGTTTCAGTTAATTTTTAATTAACTATTACTAGTTTTCTTTTCTTTTTGTTTTTTGTTTTTTGTTTTTGTTTTGTTTTTTTTTCAAGACAGGGTTTCTCTGTGCTGCCCTGGCTGTCCTGGACTCACTTTGT
This sequence comes from Acomys kempi, assembly GCA_907164505.1. NCBI lineage: Eukaryota > Metazoa > Chordata > Mammalia > Rodentia > Muridae > Acomys > Acomys kempi. The sequence goes on from OU015367.1 coordinate 80,332,113, forward strand.
AGACCAGGCTGGCCTCGAACTCACAGCGACCCACCTGCCTCTGCCTCCCGAGTGCTGGGATTAAAGGCGTGAGCTACCATGCCCGGCCTGTTACTAGTTTTGAGACAGTTTCATAAAGTGCAGGCTGACTCAGAATTCCTGATCTGCCACCTCCAAGGGCTGCCATTAGAGGTGTGTTGTGGTGTGTGGCTTTGACTGGGTAACTAAGAACCATTAGAAGTTTATTTGGCTCATAGTCCTTGTGACATCATTGCTTTTTAGCTGAAGTCCAAAGGGCTGGAAAACAAAGGGGGATGAGCAGGAGTGGGCGGCTCTCAGAGCAGCAGCTTGTCCCACGTCAGTCCATTCATGCATAACCCCGCTACCGCCTGCCAGGCGCTCCCAGCGCGGCAGCACTGGGAGTAACATGTTCAAACCATGGCACTCCTGGAGTGCTCAGGACAAGCCTGGCACCTACTGCCTAGTGCAGTGAGTACTGTGAAGACGTGCTGGCAATGCACACAACACAAGTCGTGACCACTTACACTGCAGCGGAGAGGAAGAAAAGAGAGCAAAATAATTCATGACCATGAGTAGATGACCCGGCTGGTAATGGTGGCTTATAGTTGTAATTTCAGTGTCTGGGAGGCGGGGAAGGAGCATTCTAAGAAGTTTGAGGCCAGTCTGTGCTACAGAGCAAGATCCAGGCTATCTTATGTTAGAGAGTTAAGAGCCTGTTTCAGCAACAAAACCAAATCAACAAACAACAAAAACACAGTTAACCCATGGACATGTCAGTGTCTTGTTTCGAACTATAACACAAGTTAAACATTACTTCTTAAATGATTTGGTTTTTCTTGTGTGATAAAAATGCATTTCTCATATCAATGGAAGGATTTCTTAGCTACTGTTAATACATTTTGGCTCATCTCTCAAATACAGAAAGAGGAAGAGAATATTTAGAAAGAAAAGAATAAAAACAATCACCCCCCCCCCCAAAAAAAAAGGCATTTTAGGCATTAAATTTTAATCATCTAGAACTGGAAAGGGATTGTTTGATTCACGGCCTGTTTATGCAAGGAAGTATGCAGTCATTTAAAATCATTATAACTGGGGCTGGTGAGATGGCTCATTGGGAGCAGTATTTGCTACACAAGCATGAAGACCTGAGTTCAAGTCCTGGCACCCACATAAAAGCTGAGCGCATGCGTATAGCCCATAACCATGACACTGGGAAGCCAGAGACGGGAAGAACCTAAGGGCTTGCCTACCTCCCCGTAGAGCAGAAGTGCTTGTTGCCTTTCTCTAGACAATAGGATCCTTGATAATTCCATTTTCTTTGTGTTGTTCTTTCTTTATATGAATTTTTTAGTCCTTGTAGGCATAAGATAGATGCAGATCAAAGCTGGCAAACTGAGGCATCAAGACATCGAACACTTTGGCCAGGATCCCAAGCGCAGTTTACATCTCCTCTGTTCTTGTTAAACATTACATGTATTGTATTATCAATTAGCTTTATTCAGTGGCTATTTGTATGTGCATGTAACACCACATGTGGGGGTCAGAGGATAACTTATGGATGTTTAGTTCTTACCTTCCACCTAATAGATCCTGGGGATTGAACTTAGATTGGTGCCGAGCTGTCCCTCTGGTGTCCCTCATCTTCACCTGGCCATTTCTCTGGTCAATCAGCTTTGTTTGTTCGTGCCTCAAAGACCTTATGATCAGCCATTCTTGAGTCCTGTGTTTATGCACACTTTGATTACAGCATTTTTATTGTTGTAAAATGCAAAGAGGACTTGTAGATATAGTTTCTCCTTCTCTACTCCTTCCTTATTCTCTTTGTTTGCAGGTATGAAATTGTCGGCTCCTAATGTTTCATTGAAAGTTCAATCGATGAGACAATTAGGCAAATTAGGTTTCCCTTCAATACGTGAGATTGAAGAAAATCAGATAACATTTACATAAAATATTAAAAAACATTCCATCAGGTACGACATGGATAGTTCTTTACAAATCCTCATCCTTTAAAAAATTTTTTTATTTGTAAGCCAGGGATGGTGGCACATGCCTTTAAGTGAATCCCAGCATTCAAGGAGGCAGAGTCAGGCAGATCTCTGTGAGTTCAAGGTCAGTCTGGTCTACAAAGCTAGTCTAGGACAATTAGGGCTACACAGAGAAATCTTGTCTCGAAAAACCATTAAAAAAGAAAAAGAAAAACTTACTTGTGTGTGTCACACATGTCACAGAGCACGAGTGGAGCTCAGAGGACAATATTCAGGAGCCCTCTCTGTGGGTCTCAGAGATGAGTCATCAGGGTTGGTGGCAGGCACCTTCACCTGCTGAGCCGTGTTGCTGGCCCATGTATCCCCATCTGGATGGCCAGTGAACAAAATGTGGAAGTGGGAGGTTGGACATGAGAGCAGGAACAAAAGGACAGCAAGAGAGACCACTGTTTAGTACTGCAGAAGGGTCTGTAGGATTTCATGATGGTTATATGTCAGCTGGGTTTGGGTTTGAGGGGTAAAATGAGGCAATGGCTATAAGTTACTATAGAAAGAACATTTTAATTTTAACAATAATTTTAAGTTCTGTGTATCTATTTTAAAGAATTTGTGGGTGTGTTTAGATCTTTATGTGAAAACAAAAGCAAAGCACTCATGCCTTAACATTTGAACTAATTGCTCAGTTCTACAGCAAACAAATCTGTTTTTCAAGTACTGCTTTTTCAAATCCAGTGAGCTAGAGCTCTGGTTTTTAAAAGTTGGCAGTTTATGCATGGCTGCTGAGCTTCAGAAGATCAAAATAGAGTACACACTCACTGTGGATTTGCTACATTGCTCAAGTCAAGCCTCCAGTGGAGTGCGCTGCTGTGTTCACAGCAGCTTTACCAAGAGTCCATCAGATTATCTATTAATAATTTAAAAATAGGTGGGTGGAAACAGGTCTCTGTTGGTCTTGAGCCCCAGCATCAATAGTGAATTGTGTGCCTTTGAATAAAATGACAGTTGAAATTACGCCCTCTAACATGGCCTTCAGGATTCCTTAGGCTGATTTCTTGTTTGCATAAGAAAACAAGGAGCTCATTAAGTTCTTTTTATATGACATTCTATCAGTACCAAGATTGGAGAAACTTTTTGAACCCTAGGCCTGAAGCTTTCCCAACTGAGCTAGTCAGGTTTTTGGGGTGGGTGGGTGTGTGTGTGTGTGTGTGTGTGTGTGTGTGTGTGTGTGTGTGTGTGGTTTTTTTTTATTTAAACATTTCATTTTATGTGTATGGGTGTTTTGCCTGCCTGTGTGTCCGTGTACCACATGTGTGCTGGTGCTTGAGGAGGCCAGAAGAGGACATCACATCCCTGGCACTAGAGTTAGAGCCAATTGTCAGCTGCCACATGTGCATTGGGCATCAAAACTGGATCCTCTGCAAGAGTACTCTTAAATGCTGAGCTGCCACCAGCCCCTGGAGAAATTCTATTGATGGGTCATTCAAAGAGAGTTTAACTAATTTACTTCATAACTCTTATCATTTTACCTATTGAAACACACACACATTTGACATGTCATGTGTATGTAGTAAGTAATAAACTTTCTGTAACTGGTTTACTTTTTTTTGTATTACCAGCCAGTCAACAAAAGACAGAAACCTTAATTTATGTCTTAGTTTCTTTTCCTGTTGCTATGATAAAATACTTGACAAGTAACTTAAGGGAGAGAGGGTTTATTTTGACTCAGAGTTCCAGGTTACCGTCTGTTAGCTCAGGAAGTCATTGCACCATAGCTTGAGAACTGGGTATTGTGACCTCAGTCATGAAGCATTTACACAGCATTGGCTCTCTACCAGGGAACAGTGCCAAGCAAAGTGGCTGCCTTTTCCCACCAGATAATCCCTCAGGCACCTGTATCTTCAGGTGATTCTGATTGTCAAGTTGGATAGTTAACACAAGTACAGTGTCCAAATCTTCAAAATGAGTGGTTTGTTTGTTTCTTATTGTAAAGATTTAACAAGTATTTCTGTGGGAAGGGCTCAAATTACTAAGTCGTTTTTTACTATACACATTAATATTTTCTCAGCAGAAAGAGCAGTTATGGCCAGGCGCGGTGGTGTGCACCTTTACATACTAGTTTTTGGGAGGCAGAGGCTGGTGAACTTCTGTGTTTAAAGCCAGTCTGCTTCACATAGTAAGTTTAAGCCAGCCAAGACTAGTAAGAAATCAATGGAGGAAAATCAATGAATAGACCCAGTTTGATCTCAAAATGTTGAGGGCAAACCTGTGTTTATCTGAGAAATATCTCAGCAGGCCCAGAAGCAGCTTTTCTGAACTGTAGGTGGGAGGTAAATCACGGTACCTGTTTCAGAGCTCCAGGATGTATAGCTGGGGTGGGCTGCTTTCTTGAATTCCATGGATGCAGGTTTTTTGATGCCTTGGGTCTGCTGTTGGCTGATTTTGGGGTGGGATATTCTCGTTAATCAGGCACTGTTTCAAAAAATAATAAAACCAACAGTTTTTCCAACTGAATATGAAATAGAAAAAATAGTTTCAGGTGTTGTCCAGAAATTTTATTAATTAACTGTCTTGGCTTTTTTTTTTCCCCTCCTCCTTACTGTAATACCATGACCAAGACAAGTTTAAAAAAAAAAAAGTCTATCCTGTGATTACCATTCCAGGGGTATAAGAGTCTATTCCTGACATACCAGGCAAGCTAAAAGCTCACAACTCTGACCTCAGTTGTTAGAGAGTAAGAATTTGAAATGGCGCTGTTTTGTTTAAACTCTCAAAACCTGCCCCCCAGTGACACACCTCCTCCAGCAAGGGCACATCTCCTAGTCCTCCCCAAACAGTGCCCACTACTAGGAACCATCACCACATACCCCCCACCTCCACTGCTACCCCCTGGTACTTGGAATGAGGCACCAGGTACTCAAGGAATTTTAAAATATGGAGGGGAGCAGGGGTCAGTGGCACATGCCCAGCACTCAAGTAAGAGGCTCAAACTCTTGAGTTGGAGACCAGCTTGGTCTACGCAGTGGCACTCTGCATAGAAAAGAAAAGAAGCCGGGCGTGGTGGCACACGCCTTTAATCCCAGCACTCGGGAGGCAGAGGCAGACGGATCGCTGGGAGTTCGAGGCCAGCCTGGTCTACAAAGCGAGTCCAGGACAGCCAAGGCTAACACAGAGAGACCCTATCTCAAAAAACCAAAAAAAAAAAAAAAACCAAAAAAAAAAAAAAGAAAAGAAATATATGGTTTGAATGCAGATGAATTAACTCTATAGTTGGTGTGGGGGAGGAGAGGGAGAGAAAATTTTATAATCAGAGAAATTACAGGAGAGTATCTACTTTATGTTAATATTCCTTTTAGGTTGCTGGGTGTTGGGATGGGGACTTTATGCATGAGAGGCAAGTACTCCATGCACTACCAGCCTGGCCACGTTTCTCTCATAGGATGTACTCTATACATAGACCATCCTTTAACATTCAGCATGCTCAGTAATGAGATGTTCACCCTTCCTCATATTGTGGCTTTTACTTACTAGATAGGTATAGATTTAAAGAATTTCATCATTTCCTTTATTGTGGACCATTTATCTGAAAGACTGAGAAATGAAGAGATTTTGCCCTTCTCTGTATGGATTTCCGGATGGAACTCAGGCCTTCAGGCTTTTGCAGCAGATTCCCTATTCCCTCCACCCTCTAGCCATCTCTCCTACCCTCGCATTTGTTTTGAAGGATCTCATGCAGCATAGGCTGGTTTGGCACTGGTGTAGCTGGGGATGGCCTTGAATTCCCTCTAGTTCTGTCTATCAAGTACTGTCTGCTACTGCATCCTGCATCTACCTAAGCAGATTAGAGCTATGTCTGGCTGTGCTTGTTTAGAGCATTTTTGACTCTGCATTGATCCAGCTTTTGTCATTAACTGTTTTCAGAGCCATGACTTCCTTCTTCTCTTCTCTTCTCTTCTCTTCTCTTCTCTTCTCTTCTCTTCTC
>OU015367.1:80338086-80358042 GCA_907164505.1 Acomys kempi
TCTTCTCTTCTCTTCTCTTCTCTTCTCTTCTCTTCTCTTCTCTTCTCTTCTCTTCTCTTCTCTTCTCTTCTCTTCTCTTCTGAGACTAGGTCTTGCTATGTAGTTTTGGCTGGCCAGGAACTCCCTGTGTAGACCAACCTGTCTTTAAACATGTGATTCCTTCTGCTGTCCCTTCCAGGCAGTAGGATGACAGATTGCGCATGTGCATGCATGCACTCTTTCTCATTCTTCCCCAACTCCCCTCTCTTCTCTGGTCTCTGCTAAAGCACTCCCTATAGCTACTCTAGCACCAGTTGCTTTTTTGTTTTGTTTTTGTCTTTTGTCTTTTGTCTTTTAAGAGGCATCTTTGAGTATTTCTGTAGGGTGTGACCTGTGCCCTGGAACATAGTTTCTAGCTGTTTGAGTACATGCCCACTGTTTATAGTTGTAGGTGGTTTATAGAGCCATGTGGCCCAGTCTTAAACCTGCTATTTAGAACCACTAAATTTGTGCTTGAATTACTAGGAAGGCGTTGTAGTTCTTATTTCTGTCAGGTTTGCTCTACTTAAATCTTTTTGAAGCCCGTGACTTGTAGAGACTTGCACAACAGCACTTGAGTGTGTGTGGTTTGTTGAGGGCTCCATGGGCTACTGTGCACGTGTCAGGCATCTGTTTGCTTCTCATATCTTTTGGTACAGAACCATCTCAGCTTCTCAACTAAGTCCTTGAAACTGATCCATTTTCCTCTGTGCCTTTGACTAGTTCATAAACTCAGGAAGCTTTGCTCATCAAAACATGGTATAGAATGAACCTCAGTATACATCTACCATATTTTTTGCACCGTAGGTGTACCCCACCCCCAAAGTGTGTGTGTGTGTGTGTGTGTGTGTGTGTGTGTGTGTGTGTGTGTGTGTAATTAGGGTGCGCCTTATGGTCCAATTGCTCTTTTTACTGTTTTACTGCTTTAAAAACTGGGTTATGGTCAGGTGCTTCTTATAGTCTGAAAAATATGGTATGTACCACTTCATCCACAGTTTCATCTTACTCTCCTTCTTACTCTACAGTTTTTCTCTGTCAAGGAAAAGAGAAGCTAGAGTACACACACACACACACACACACACACACACACACACACACACCCCTATATATAGACATGTATATATAGTGAGATATAGGAACACTGGACTCTTATCTTCACACTACTTTTACTTTTCAAGGGTACAATGGAACATTTTAGAACAGTACCTGGTACAGATGAACCCTGGGAGACTCTTAGCCACTGCTGTCACTACAGTGTCTTTATCTGAAAATTTACGTTGTGTGAACTTAAATAACTACTAGCCTTTAAGCGTGTGTGTGTGTGTGTGTGTGTGTGTGTGTGTGTGTGTTTTGTTTTTCAAGACAGGGTTTCTCTTTGTAATAGCCCTGGCTGTCCTGGACTCACTTTGTAGACCAGGCTGGCCTGGAACTCACAGTGATCCACCTGCCTCTGCCTCTCTGAGTGCTGGGATTACAGGTGTGTGCCACCATGCCTGGCTAGTATATATAATCTTTTACCCCACCTTGCCTCTCCATAGATAGATACAGATATAAATAAATACAAAGAGATCTTTCTGCCAAAGATAGTCAGTACAGAGTTCGAGTAGACAGATACTATGGATTGGATTTTGTTCCCAAGCCTAAGTGAATGCATTCAGAGACACTGTTGTGATGGAGTTAGTAGCGAGAAGCAGGGAAGAGGGTGCAGGGAGAACAGCGCCACCTGCACAGGAGGTCTGAGCTGCTCCTCTGTGCTCTGAGGACAGAGCCAGAAAGAGTCCATATGCAAGCCCTCATCGCATATGGAGACTGAGGTGAGGGGAATTTCTCTTTTTAAAGCCCCCAGCCTATGGCATTGTCTTGTGGCAGCTGGAGATGACGAATGCAGAATAATTTATGCAGTTAATACACAAGGCCCTCTGTAGCTTACGCTGGAGACTGAAATGGACGTTGTGTCTCTGTTGGGAAAAGTTGCTCTATCTGCCGAGCAGCCTTCGCAGAACTCTTGTTTCAGCTTCATGGGTGCCTTGTAAAGCAAGCAGGCGTAGTTACCTGTGGTTACAGGATGACTGTGGGCCAGTGAGATGACTCAGCGGGGGAAGACATTCGCCACAAAGCCCGATGGCCCGAGTTCCTTCTCTAGAGCCCACATGGTAGGAAGGAGAGAACAACTCTGACCTCCATATATGCTTGCATACATGTGGGTTCACATGTGCACAAACATACACACAGAGAAAACATAATAAAAATAAAAAAGGATGAGATCCACGTCTAGAAAGGTACATTGATTGGGTTGCCCACATGCACCGTTGACCATTTGAAAGAGGCTAAACTGCTGTAGGTGTGCTTTCTGACTTTTCTGCTCATCAGTCCATCATAGATGACTCCAGATATGCCAGCCTTCTAATTCCCTTGCCTAGAAGAACAAAACAGCTGTTTTCAGTCATTGTAGTTGGCTTCTCTTTTAGGGTGGAGACATCTGTGAGAGTTCACATGGAAAATGAACCTTTAGTGATAGGGAGATACTGGATTTATTGTTCTTGGGGGAAAAGGCAGTTAGATCTGAAATGCAATTATTCCTGAGGTGTTAATAATTGCAAGAAATGTTATATTTAAATTAGATGTGAGACACTTTATGTTTTTATTTTCGTCCAGGTGTTCAGTATTGCTGCAGAGTGGTGGAGCATGGGAATGTCTGTGCTTCCATGTGACTGTTTTCAGCTTGTTTATATGGTGGATTATGTTGATGGATTTCTGTATGTTGACCCACCCCTGCATGTCTGGGATAAGTCTGCTTCAAGTATTTCATTGAGTACTTTTGCATCAATGTTCATAAGGGAAATTGGTCTGAAATTCTCTTTCTTTGTTGAGTCTTTGTGTGGCTTAGGTATCTGGGTTACTGTGGCCTCACATAGAATGAGTTTGGTAATGTTCCTTCTGTTTCTATTTTGTGGAATAGTTTGTGGGGTATTGGTAGAATTCTATGCAAAAACCAAATGACCCTAGTCTTTTTTTTTTTGTTGTTGGGGAGACTTTTAATGACTGCTTCTATTTCCTTAGGGGTTATAGGTCTACTTAGATGGTTTACCTGATCTTGATTGAATGTTGATAGGCGGTATCTATCTCGAAATATGTCCATTTTGTTTAGATTTTCTAATTTTGTGGAGTACAGGTTTTTGAAATAAGACCTAATGATTATTTGAATTTGCTCAGTATCTGTTGTTCTGGCCCCGTTTTCATTCCTGATTTTGTTAATTTGGATGCTGTCTCTGCCTTTTACTTAGTTGGCTAAGGGTAGTCAGGGTGACAAAGGGCGTTTCCTCACACAGATAAAACAGGAATGTTAAAAGATAGACAATGTAAGCAGCTATAGAGTGGATAATCTCATAACTGAAAAACAAAGCCCTTTTAACCCTAAACCCCAAACCAGGGGCTGCTGTTTCTTCTGAGAGGATTCAGATCTCCACAAAGTCTGTGAGCTGCAGTCCATACTGTACCGCTCTATTCGCAAACTAGGCTTCATTTGTCATCATAAAAACTATTCCTTTAGAGTAAAAGCTTAACCTTTTTTTCTTAGAAGCTTTATTGGGAATAAAATTCCCACTCCAGGCAATTAATTTATTTCAAAACCACACAGTCATGTGTTTAAAAAGCATAGCCATGGAGTTGTACAATCATTATCACAGTACAGTTAATAGATTTCTCACCCCCATTTCATGCCAGAGTTTCTCTGTGTAGCCCCGGCTGACCTGGAGCTTACTCTGTAGATCAGGCTGGCTTCAAGTTTACCTGCCTATGCTGAGATTAAAGGCATGCACTATTACCTCCCCACTAAGAATAGGTTTTATTTTATTTTTTGTTTGTTTTTTGGAGACGGGGTTTCTCTGTGTAGCCGTGGCTGTCCTCAAACTCACAGAGATCTGCCTGCCTCTGCTTTGCTGAATGCTGGGATTACATGCGTGGGCCACTATGCCTGGCTAAGAATAGATTTTTATACTGTGCTTTTTGGTAACTTGCTGAATATGCCTACAAAATCTTTGTGTGTCATTTGTACTTCTACATAACTAAATTCATTCTGCAAGGCAGCATCTCTGTCTAATTCAACACACTCACACCCAACTTTTGTTTGCAGTGGCTTGACACAGGTAGGCAATCTTACCTTCAGTGACCAGCGACTCCCTTCTGGGTCTGATCAAGTGGTTATGAATAGCATATGGAAATGTGGTATAATCTTGTTCATCTTATTATCAGGAGAGACTATGGCTTTGCCTAAGTATTGGCTTTAGGTGTGGTCGATTCCAGATGTTTGATACATTATATTTTATTTTTTAATAGAGGCAATCAGCTTTTATGTCTTAGATGAGCTACATTCCTTCCCCTCCCCTCTGATAAGATCACTTCTCCTCACTTGTTTTTGGCATAGGGTCTTCTGTAACTCAGGTTGGCATGGACCTTGCTCTGTAGCCAAGGGTGGTCTGGAATTCTGATTCTCTTGCCTCTACCTTCCATGGACTTAACGTTCTTAGTGTTGGTTCCCTACTGGTTCATAACATTCATGGGTGTTCTGAGTAGGAGTGAATGTGATGGTGCCTTGCACTCTGCACATTCAGGAGGATGCAGCAGGACTATCAAAAGTTGGCATGGAGAGATGGCTCAGCAGTGGTTAATATCACTCTTGTAGAGGACCTGGTTTGGTTCTCAGCGCTCACATGGTGGCTCCCAACCATTCTTAACTCCTGATCTCCTCAGGCATCAACCATGTTTGTGGTATACATACATACATACATACATACATACATACATACATACATACATACCATGTGCATGGTATACATACATATATGTGTACACACACATATATATATACACATGCATGAAAAACTAGTATATGTACAATAAAATACATTTTAAGATTTTTTAAAAAGGAGATAGATTTAAAAATAAGAAACCTTTAAAAAGGAATATAAAAAATAGAAATTTGAGGCTAGCTTAGGCTTTTTGTAAGGCTTTATTTCAAAACAATCATCACCACCTCCACCCCCAAGGGGGGACCCCAGTTGAATGTGGCGTATCATGCCTGTATTTCTAGCTGTACAAGAGGCTAAGGTGGGGAAATCCCAAGTTTAGGGCCACACGTGAGTTTGAAACCAGTGTAGGACTTTCCTCAAAACAATGTGGCCCAGTGCTGAAAACAGTGTTGTTAACCTACCTTTTAAAGAGGGCCTGGTGTGGTAAATTTGTTTCTAAACTGAGATTATGTTGGTATTAGTATCCTTGGAAACATCCAAGTGAGGCTGGAGAGATGGCTCTGGTTAAGAGCTTGCTAACAGAGGACCCAGGTTAAATTCCCAGCACCCACCTGTGCTTCCAGCTCCAAGGGATCCCAATGCCCTTTTCTGGCCCTGTGAGCACCTGTACACTTGTGGTGCACATAAACTCACAGAGACAGACATGTACAAAAAGAATGTTAAATGAAACATGAAAGTCATACAGGTAGATAGAAAATTTTCTTCATTTTACATCTTTATTGGTATTTTGTAAAAAAAATAACATCTATCACTTTGGGATAGTCATGTCTCCACTCCTCAAAGCAAGCTGTAGTGAATAGTTTCTGGAAGTTTTCTAGTCTTTGAGGAGATTAGAGAAGATTGATTTTTTTTTCTTTCTTGTCTTCATCAGGGTGTACAAATTGAATTTCTTTAGTCTTGAGTGGAGTTATTAATCTAAGTAGCCGTCCACTTTGGGCCTCTCTTTGTAACAGACAGGAAAAATAGAACAAACCTAGAGTGGAGTGAGATGAGAGAGAAAGGGCTTTGGTGCCACCAAGCTGTGCAGTGACACCTGTGTGTCAGCCTTCTCTTCTTGCTGGAACATCCAGTTTTTATGTCTTAATGCGTACTTAAAATATTTCTAATTTGTGATATTTAAAGTTTTTGATTTATGAGTGTATTAAGATGAAGTTTGGAGTTTATGCATTTGTGTAATTTAGAAAGAATGCACACAGCTGGGTGGTGGCAGCAGCTTACACCTTCAATCCAGAGACAAATGGATGTCTGTGAGTTTGAAGCCAGCCTCGTCTACAAAGCAAGTTCCAAGCGGGGGGGGGGGGGGCAGGGAATACCATATTCAGGAGGAAGAAAATGAAGTAAATGGCAGATTGGTAAATGGAACCCAGAACTTGAAGACTGAGTATGGCTGGTGTTCCTGAGAAAAGTGAGTTCCCTGATTGTCTACTTGTCACCTGAGTTACATCCAGGTTTTGGATGGCTCGTATTTAACTTGGCCAGGCATCTCAAGAAAGGGTAACAGTAAACTCTTGATCGTCCTTCCAACTCCCAAGTCCACTGTGCCCGGCAGAGAGTCATTATTCTTATATAATTATTATACACCTTGAATTCCTGAATATAGAGAAGCTAGTGGGGTTAGGAAAGCTATTTTTATTTTGTAAATAACAATTTTTATCGCCTGCGCACCTGAAGTGTAAACTAGTGAACATTTAAGTCGCAAACCAGGAAAACATTAATAAAGTGATAAGTGCAGTAATTTTCTTTAAAACTCAACTGGATGGATTATTAAAGCTGATAAAGAATAGTTTTTTCATAGTTTTTGCTCAGAACAGAAACCAATTGTGTAGGCTAAGTAACTCCAAAGGCTGTGCTAACAAGCACAATTTATATTGAATTGAGAAAAATTTATCCCGCCAGAGCCCATAAGTTAATACTCAAGACATTATGAGGAGCACACAGTCTGGCTTTGTGTACACTGCCTGTCCTCTAAGGAATGGAGCAAGTCAAAGTCACACAGAGCTTCAGTTCAGAGTAAAGCCTGTGGGCGAGAGAATCAGAGTGGCCTAGACAAGAAAGCCAATCTCGCGGGGACTTGGAAGGCGGTGATGGCAGGAGGGCAGGTGGAGAACTTGTGCTGTGGATTTGATAGTACTTAAGAACTTACTTCAAAACATCTAAAACCAACGAAATCTCCCAATATGGATGAGGATTCTCTTTCATTCTGGTCTTACTTCCCTAATGGTGGCCTTAGAATTCCAACCCAGAATGTTCTTATTTCTACTGAGACTATGTATGTGGTGATCATACAGCTGCAGTGGTAGAGCCTTTGCCTAGGTGTGAGCCCATGGCGGTCCTTAACCAGAAACAGGGTGAGGGAGGAGGAAGGCAAGGGGGAGAGAGGAGAGAGGAGAGAGGAGAGAGAGAGAGACAGAGACAGAGAGAGACAGAGAGAGACAGAGAAGAAGAAGAAGAAAAGAGAAGAGAGAGACAGAGAGACAGAGACAGAACATGAGAACACAAGAAACCTATAGTAGGTATTTGAGTGGCTATCTTTTAAAAATCCCTGTGTAGGGACTGGAGAGATGGCTTAGTGGTTAAGAGCCTGGTCTGCTCTTCCAAAGGTCCTGAGTTCAATTCCCAACAACCACATGGTGGCTCACAACAATCTATACTGAGATCTGGTGCCCTCTTCTGGCATGCAAGTACACAGTGCAGGCAGAACATTGTATAAATAATAAATAAACAAATCTTAAAAAAGAAATCCCTATGTAGCCGGGCGTGGTGGCACACTCCTTTAATCCCAGCACTTGGGAGGCAGAGGCAGGTGGATCGCTGTGAGTTCGAGGCCAGCCTGGTCTACAAAGTGAGTCCAGGACAGCCAAGGCTACACAGAGAAACCCTGTCTTGAAAAACAAACAAACAAACAAAAACAAAGAAGAGAAAAGAAAAAAAACCTGTATGTATGTAGACTATTTAAACATTCCATTTGCTTATCTTGATTTAATAAAAATCCTATGGTATATAGACTGTTCACCCAGCCTCATAATTTTGTTTATAAATGTAAAAGCACATTTTAGTCTGTGGTCAAATATAGGCAAGGATTTTAGATTTCATGTTACATTTTTATTTATAGGGGAAGTAGAATAATATGTAGAGAATGATTAAGCCAAGCTATTTGCCTTTTTGCCATGATGTTAGATATTCTAAAGTTAAATATTTACTACGGTAATTAATACCTAGTTAAGCTGAGGAGCCAAGCTTTTAAAAATGAATAGGTGAGCAGTGGCTTCTACAACCCAAGATTTAAAGCACTTGACAAAAATATTAATGGAAACATGCCCTGGTTATTATAAATAATTTAGTATCTGAATAGTTGCCCATGAGATTCCTGTAATTTATTCCTTTTGTGTAGCATTCCTTCCTGGTTATGGTTGTTCTGCCCGCCACTGCAAGGCTTTGTCCACAGCTTTCTGCTGCTGTCGCTTCTTTTCTAGTTTGTTTTCTTTCTAGGTGGTTTCTGTTAGTGTTATATGGAAGTTGGGAAAGACAAATGGTTTTAAAAGCCTAAGAAATTTATTTCTTCAAAATTTTTACTATTTCTTTCTGTTATTGCTTATAATTGTTTTATAAAGTGTTTTTAGGTTTTTATTTTGTTTTCTATTTTATATTTTCTTAGTTCCCTTCTCTGGCTATCCAGGCAGGCAAGTGATAAAGCATCTGAAGTATTTGGTTTGCGTTTTACCGTTTGTGCAGAATGCTTTAAAAACAAAACCAAACAAACATGATTCAGTGCATTTTTTTTGCGACTTCCCGGCTCTTATATTATTGAGTGGTGTGGTGTGTGCATGCGCCTGTGCATTCCCACTCTTCTCTTGGATTGTAGTGTTGACAGTGTACAATTTTTAACCTGAGCTTGATGTGAGCAGTGAGTGAATAAGGATGTTCTCACTTTTAAATCAGGACCTGACTTCACACTGGAGGGGGAGTGGTATAATTCTTTTCCTATCACCCTGAGTGTTTTTTTTTTTTTTTTTTCTTCCCCTCTCCCCATTTAAACAGCTGTTACATTTTACAGACTCTATTTCCTTTTTGCCTTGGAGCCCACAGTTCTGGTCTCCTGCCTACTTAGCTTAGATTTTTTTTCCCCCTCCTCAGACTCCCTCCCTCCTTCCTTCCTTCCTTCCTTCTTTTTTTTTTTTTTTTACCCATGTGCTTTCTGTCTTGTTCTTAAATTATTTCTGTTGGTCAAAGTCCTATCCAGTTCTTTGCAGTCAAGCTAGCATTTCCCCAGGGAAATTTTGTTTCATTGTAAGTTTTGCTAATTTTCTCAGATTCATAAGTTCTTTGTCTAAAAGGAAACAGTTGCTCATGATGAGTCTTATGGTGACAGGTAGCTGGCCTTTCTGCTCAGGCAACATCAGTGTCTGGGACTTGAGGGCAAAGAGAAGTGCTGAAATACAGCTCAGATGCTCAAACTGTCTTTCTGCTTGTAATAAAATAATAACACAAAAAGATAGAACAGTAATTGTTGAACAAGTTCAACTACGTCTCCGTGACTCCCACTGGGCGTCTCCTTGGGAGGGGTTCTGGGCTTGAGCTTCTGTTCTCTTATGTCCCTTAGAAATCCTTCCAGGTTCTTGTTTGTTTGTTTGTTTGTTTTTGGTTTTTTGAGACAGGGTTTCTCTGTGTAGCCTTGGATGTCCTAGACTCACTTTGTAGACCAGGCTGGCCTCGAACTCACAGCGATCCGCCTGCCTCTGCCTCCCGAGTGCTGGGATTAAAGGCGTGCGCCACCACGCCCAGCCAGGTTCTTGTTTTACAGCCTCTACTATAACACTACATAATGAAGACTTTAAAGCTCAGGTTAGTTTATTTCTTGAGACATGGTTTCTCTATAGCCTTGATTAGCTTGGCACTAGCTACGTATAGCCTTGGGATAGCTTTGAACTTGTAGAGATCCCCCTATTCTGATTCCCTGAGTGTTGGGTTAAAGATGTAGATCACCACTCCTGGTTCTTGTTCAGATATTTGAGGTGAGTTTTATAAAGCATGTGAGCTCAGAGTCACAGGTTCTTCTGCCTTTCTTCCTCTGCATAAGAGTCATGTGATAATCAACACAATGGCAGGTCAGACTGGTGTAATGCTCAGAGTGCTTTGTGGTGCTGTAGCATTCTTGAGAAAAAGCAATGGAAAACACATGTTCCTAAAAGCTTCAGTCTTGTAGGAAAGCAGAACTCTGCCTGTCATCCTGTGTTACAAATACAGAGGTAACTTACAGCTTGGCAGAAATCAAGGCCCTGTGTTTTTGATGAAGGAAAATGGGCAGTCTCTTGCATACCCACAGGACTATTGTGAATGATCACAGGCGTCCTCTGAGAGTGGATAAACACATTGAATTTTCAGACTGTCATTGCATACTGCTTGTCTGCCAGAGACTCTTAGCACTGCCGTTAGAGTGATACGTTGAGGGAATCAGAGACACTTGGTATGGAAAGAGAATTGACAAAGAAAGGGTGCTGACTGTGTAAGGCAATGGAACTTGTGACTAAGACCCGGCAAGTGCGGCTATATTGGATTAGGTATAATGGGGAAAATACATTCTTGCTCTTTCCCCCCACAGGTCAAGTATTGTAAATTGCTGAGAATGGAAGACTAGAGACTCAGACTGCTGTGGGATTCACTGGCTCTCTTGGAATTGTAATCTATCACTTCTGTGAGAGAGAGGAACAAAGATGCAAAGTTCACTGGAAGCAATTTGGGTGGATTAAAAAAGAGTAGTTTGCTGATGAAATAGGTTTCTTTTTTCTAATTTTAATTTTCATTTTATGTGTTTAGAACAGTCAGTGCTCCTAACCACTGAGCCATCTCTCCAGCCCAAAGTTGTTGTCTTTAAAGGAATTATTTCATTGGTCTAAAGAAAGTTCTCAGGGGTGTGGAGGCTCACACCTTTAATCCTAGCACTGGGGAGGCAGAGGCAGGCGAATCTCTGTGATTTTGAGGCCAGCCTGGTCTACAAAGTGAGCTGCCATGTGGGTTCTGGGAAGAGTCAGGTCTTTTGGAAGAGCAGTTAGGGCTCTTAACTGCTGAGCTAGCCAGTCCAGAAATAGGATTCTTAATTTTTTATTTTTTAAACCTACATATGTTCATTTGTAGATCAGTGGAAATGAACTTTTCTGTGGTGATGAACATCTTCTGTCTCTGATATGGTAGCTGCTGGACATTCATACATACATACATACATACATGCTGGAAACCACTTAAGATGAGGGTAGTGTGATCAAGAAACTGGCTTTTGAGTTTTGTTAAGTACCTCCATGTTCACGCAGCGGTCATCAGCTAATTGCCAGTTTGGTGGTCTTAACTGAGTGACTGTGCCTGAGACACTCTGTTGTGGGCACTTCTGTCATATTGTATTTTTTTTTTTTTTAAAGAGAAATTTGGCATGAATGAGTAGCCTAAAGGCATTATGTGTGACATAGGGAGCTTCTGCTAGATAAAACCCCAGAGTAGCCTTTTAGAAAAATATTTTAAGAGAGCCAGGCATGGTGGCACAGGCCTTTAATCCCAGCACTCTGGAAGCCAGCGTAGGCTAGTAGTCTACAAAGAGAGTCTAGGACAGCCAAGGCTACATAAAGAAACCGTGTGTGTGTGTGTGTGTGTGTGTGTGTGTGTAAGAAAAGAGGGCTGGAGATAGGTCAGTTGGTAGAGTACTTGTGTGGCAGTCCTGGGTTTGATTCCCAGAACCCCGTAAACCGCATGATGGTGCATTCCACAGTCCCAGCTCTTGGAAAGTAAAAGCAAGAGGCCCCCAAATCTCATGCTAGCCTTAATCATGTCCTGAGCTTCATGTGAGCTGGGCATGTAGAGAGACTGTCTCAGAAAAGCAAGGAACAGGCTGGAAGATGGTTTACTTGCTGCTCTTGCACAGGACTTGGGTTTGGTTCCCAGTAACCACATCAGGCTGCACAAAAGTGCTTCTAACTCCAGCTCCAGAGGATCTTACACCCTCTCCAGGCCTCCTTAAGGATAAAGACAGCAGGCACGCATACATATAAATAAGCACAAACCCTCACATTGAGAACCGTATCAGTCTGCCTTCAGAATCTATGCTCTTTGATTATGAAATAGGAAAACTTGTTAATGTCTACCGAAAAGTGAAGTCTAATGGAATATGCTCATCAAATGTTTGAGTGCTTTCAGGGCAAATAAGGCTTAATGCCTATTCTTGTGGATTCAAGTAGAAACCTGCAGACCATATTTCTTTAGGCCACGGAACGCTGACGTGGCCCTGGGAGGGTCTTTTAGAGAAGTGAAGGCAAGCTTCTTACTAGCAAAGCAAATGCTCACTGGAGATTCTTGCCAGCCGGTTCCACAGATGGGAACCAAGGTGTTTCTTACCATTGGTGCTTTACATAGATTGTCTTCTCACAGCCACAGTGTGTGTCATCACCATCGTTGTCCCCATTTTGTCTCCTTCAAAAACTTGAAGGGAACCCACAAGGCCCCGGGCTCCTCAGCTCTGGAAAAACAGCTACAAAATACTACAACAAATCAAAAAAGGGAAGGTGTATGCTCAGTTTTCTTAGCCAATATATTTTATTACAACTTATTAACCGAGCCTACGCCACTTATAGCCCAACTAACCAAAGACATAGGAAATGAGGATTAAGGAACACAACAACAAAACTGTAAGGATGTCACTTCCGATGAACGATTCTCCTCCCATAATCAGCAGGATTTCTTCTGCTGGAACCTGGAGTAACCAGAACTCGGAACCTCAGCAGGAGCCCAAGCCCTGAAGCCTTCCCTCGAGCGGTTCTCTCTAGGAGTGTCTCGAAGTGCAGCTAAAACTATCCCAAGTCTCCAAAAACCCCTCCTCCAGTTTTCGGATCATTTATATATCTCCTCCCAGATTCTGGTCACAGGATCTTTTCACCTGGCCACAATCAAGGTGGTTGGTCTTCTAGTGGATTAACCTCACCTGTTCTCTCACAAGACCCTTCTGATCCCGCACTTGGGATCCTGAAAAACAGGTTTATCTCTCCTTCAGGAAGGGGCAGGGCCAAGCACAAGATATCCTTGAGGAAGGCATGCATGTGTTGGTGAATTGGAAAGGAGGAGTTAGTGTTTTATATGTACGCTATGGAATGGAAATATTAACATATTTCTACTGTTATTTCTTCATAAGACTACAATTCTATATATTCTGAAGTACTGCTTACATACTCTGTGTCGTGTTATTTTTTCAAAGTATCAGGAGTGACAAGCCTATAGGGGAGACACACCACACCCAGCTGGTTAAAAGATGCTATACATTACTGATTGTGGCAGATGACACAGTTTCTACGTGGTTAGTCATACTGGCTGTTAGTTTGGAATCTGTGAGGTAAATTAGGGTGAGAGCAAGGAAAAAGTTCTGTGCATTTTCCCAAGTATCATGGACATCATCTGATTAACTTGAACAGAAAGTGACAGTTTTTCCATTGAAAGCCTTTCCCAACAAGTTTCATTTGCTGTGGTGTGTGAGAGAATCATTCTTGAGGATGTTGTTACAATTCTGTTCCTGTTACATTTCAGTCCTCCACTCCAGGTTGCTTGTCAGTTGTTTATGGTCTGACGTGCTGCTTGCATTTTTCCAGGTGCCCTTAAAGGTCAGCAGAGCCTGGGGCTCTTCACTATGCCTTTACATTGGGCAATAAACTGAGCATCTGGTATTTTTGTAGTTTGCTTTAGTGTATGGAATGAGTATTAGCTTATAGGTTTAATTTTTTCTTGAGTACAAAATGGAGGAGGTTGATCAAGAGTACTTAGCTTTGAACAGTTGGGATGCAGACTGTACTTAATGACTCTATCTTTCCATTACTGTACTGTGCTTTTATCTTGCACTGTATGAGTTCAAAGCTTAGGAAAATAGCTATGTGGTATTGATTAAGTCTGTCAGCACATGACCTATGCCAGTCTTGGTGGGAGATGTGTTTGCCTGTGGAAGAAGTGCAGTCTCAGCTGCCTGGCATGCTGCTGTCACTCTGTTCTGCTGCTCTGACTTTCTTTGGGGACTGAGGTTAGTCCTGTCTTCCCACTCTCCCTGCCTTCACTTCCATGCCCAATTACTTAGATCCTCTTCTTCCTCTTCTTCCTCCTCCTCTTCTCCCAGTATTTAGGTGGTTTAGACTGATAAAGACATAGCTGCTGCTTCTTTTCTTTTTTAAACCTTGAAAAGAAATTCACATAAAATTTCTTTTACTGATAATGTTCAGTTATATAAATCAAGGGGCTCTGTCTTAACCTAGTGATACTTACAGCCTGTGTTAATAATTTATAAATGTCAAGATGAGGCCTTACTTAAGCCAGTGGTTTATGGAAAAGCTGTACCTCTGTGGATGTTATTACACTAAAGCTGACATTTAATATCATACTCCAGTGATTTAATTTAGGCATGTTTTTATATAAAATATTTATAGCATTAACCTTACTCACCCCATTCTTTAAAGAAGTATAATATTTTTCTTACTTTGGCACTTACCTTTTGGAACACTTTGTCTTATAAATTAATGGTTTTTGAAGTAATGACCTTTTTCCCAAGATCTTAACCAACTGCTGTAGGGAGGCGTTACATTTTTGTCGGAAATTCATGAAGTGAGTGGTCTTGTGTCTTGCTTCTTTAAAATCCCAGGTAGTCTGTTTGGAATAGGGGCTAAAGGAACTTTTCACTGAAGACTATGTTGTGTGCTGAGCAGGGCTAGGGTCTGCTGTTTATGAAGGCATATTCCCATCCTGTAAAGCTAGTAGTCACAAATTACTGCTGTAATGGGAAGGGTGACTATATTCTTGTACTCAAGGATAGACATTAAAAATTCTTCCATCTGAGTCTGCACTTACTGCCTCCCTATTTGTACTTATCATTGATTATATATTTCAGGTCCATTTGTCTATCTGTCTGTCTGTTTGTTTATTTCTTTATTTTCAAGACAAGGGTTCTCTGGGTAGCCTTGATTGTCCTGGTCTTGATTTGTAGACCAGGCTGGCCTTGAACTCATAGCGATCTACTTGCCCCTGCCTCCCAAGTGCTGGGCTTAAAGGTGTGCGCCACCACTGCCCAGGAGTTCGTTTATTCTTAAAAGATTCTCTTGTAAACAAACACCTAATCCAAGAGTGCTGCCATGTTTCTTTTTATTTTTTTAAATTTGAGTTATTGATTTTTATTTTGACAATAGACAGGGAAAATGGAAGTACAGTGGGCTTAATATTTTTGGTTAAGAAGATAAGTATAGCTAAGGCTGAATATATAGGAATATTCCTGTTGACACCAGGCAGCCAGTTGAAACCGTAACTGACATTCTGTAAGGCTGTCTTCTTCTTTGTACTTGGAGTCACGGGGGAGGGGGCGAGGGCGGTGATTCACCAGTAGGAAACATGACAGTATAGTCTGCACTCTCTACTCGTGAGGTATGTTTCCTTATTTACCACTTTGCTCTTTTAAATTTGCATATAGCCACGTGACCTCCCCGCCCAGCCAGGTCCTGTGCATACTTCTCCAGGGATTCTCTAGCTGGATTGCCCTGGCTCCAACCCCTCAGGCGCTGGTTGTCTCATGCCTCCTTTATATAGTGCTGGGGAGCCAACCTAGGACTTGAAGGATATTATACAAGCACTTTTCCAACTGAACTGCACTCCTACCCATAAACCCACTCTCTACTGTTATCATTACATATCAGTTTTAGCCTGTTCCCATTTAGTAAATAACTTCTACTGTTAAATAATTTGTGCATAGTTTTTTTTTTTGAAAAATCTAATTAAACCTCTTTACATCAAGTATTTTAAAAATTTCATGAATAATATGTTAAGTTTGCTCCATTTCACTTAGTCCTTTCAGGTTGAGCTTGTGGTACCAACTTTTACATCCTGGTTAAACCTATCACAATCTCTCATGTTGTTTTCTGTGCTTTAAATTCCACCCGCATGTGCATATATCTGCATGTGCATGTGCAGGCTTGGGGGCTTCCTTGTGTGACATTTGACAGTGCCTTTTCTCTTACTTATTATGTGCATATATATAGTGCATGCATTGTTTGCATGTGTGTGGGTGAGGTGTGTGTGTGCATATATATAATGCATGCATTGTATATGTGGATGTGTGTGCGCGCACGCGCGTGCGTGCTATGGAGGCTTTTGACAAGGGCACCTGTGGCTGCCATATGCCACACATATATTGTACATGCATTGTGTATGTGGGTGAGGTGTGTGTGCACGGATTGAGTACACGTGGATGTGTATGTATGTTGGTGCTCATGTCACAGAACACATGTGGAGCTCAGAGAACAACTTTCACACTTTATTGTCTTCTACCAGGTGGGGTTTCAGGCATCAAATCAGGCCATCAGATTTTTTTTTTTAAATAAAAGATTTATTTATTATATATACAAAACCTTGCCTGCACGTGTGCCTGCCCGCCAGAAGAGGACACCAGATCTCATCATAGATGATTGTGAGCCACCATGTGGTTGCTGGAATTGAACTTAGGACCTCTGGAAGAGCAGCCTCTGAACCATCTCTCCAGCTTGGGTCATCAGATTTTTGTGGCAAGTGCTTTTAGCAGGCAGTTTCCCTGGCCATTTTTCTTTGAGATAGTCTTTCATTAGGATTGGCTAAGTAGGCTAGACTAGATGGCTGGAGAATCTCTGAGACCCTCCTGTGTCTCCTCTCCCAGGCTAGGGTCACAAGTATGTGCTATCATATGTGCAGGCGTTGATCCCAGATTCTTATGCGTGCAGGGCAAGCGCTTCCCTGACAACTATCTTCTAGCCCAAAATTTTGTTTTTCACATTAAGTAAACCTTAAAAATGTTCACTTAGGTACTCAACATACAAGGAAGCTAATTTTATAGCCTTGTAACACTTATTATTTTGCCAAGTAGTTTTTTTATTTTTTCTTAAATTTTCCCAGCTTGGCAAACGTTTTCATTTGGCCAGCTGTTGTATTTCAACCTAAGATACAGCAGAGAGAAGTGTATCTTCCTCCAGTGGGAAGCAGCCAGGACTGGAGGCTCCTGGGATTTAACAAACATAGCATTTGGTAGCAGCATCAATGTGGATTTTGTCCATAAGCACTTGTTAAGTATGAGAGTCTCCCTGAATAGACAGGTGCATTGTTTCCATGTCAGGGTGTCCTGTGAAGACCTGACACAGGCTTCTTATTACCCGTCGTTGCAGGTGTTGTGCCTACCCCTGCTCACAGGCTTATTGGCTGCCCATAATACCATGTTTGTTTCAATCTTTCTTCTTTCTTCTCTTAACGTAGCCCTTTTTTCTTGTGATCTTCCTGCCTCCACCTCCCAAGTACTGTGCCTCCATCTGGTTTATGCAGTACTGGGAGCTTTGTGCATGCTAAGTAAGCACTGTATCAGCTAGTCCAGCCCAAGTTTATTCTTTTCTTCCTTGACTGTTATTCCTAATAGTTTATTTTGTTACCATCCAGTCTCAGATGTTGGTCCTGTTTCTGTGCTGAGGACTGTTAGAACTGTGTGTATGCAGAACTTCTTGGTTTTTGAGACAAAGTTTCTCCATGAAACCTTGCCTGTCTGCACTTGTTCTGTAGACCAGGCTGGCCTTAAACTCACAGAGATCCCCCTGGGTCTGCCTCTGTGCTCTGGTAACAGGTGTGCACCACTGGCTGGTGCTTCCTGACCTTTTGACCCATACCTGTGAGGCATCTCAAACCTAACACATACTAAATTCTTCTTTTCTTTTCCTCCTTGTATGGGTCAGTGGTGACTCTTTCTTGTAAGTGTGAGCCAAATCCTAACTGTCTTGACTCTCTTCCTTATTTCCCTTCACGGCCAGTCTCTTGACAGATCTGGATGCTTGCAGAGTACATCCTAAATCTTAACTGCTGCAACAGGTTCCTAGCCTCAGGAGCTCAGACAGGGGTTCTGTTAAAATGAAATTCAGATGGTGATTCTGGAAACATTGTTTCCGAGGCTTTGTCTTCTTTTGGGTAGATGCTGCCTCTCTGCCTCTCCTCCTCTGCCATCAGCTGCTTTAGCTACCTTGATATGTTACAAGAGTGTTCCTGTCTTAGACCTCTGAACTAGTCTCTTTCTCTCCCCAGATTGCCATTTCCTTCAGTGTTCCTTCCTCCATCATCATGTGGACTCTTGCTATTGATTGCCTAGAATAAATTAACGGCCCTCCATCGCTTTACCTGGCCCTTTCCTCCATAGTGCTTATCTCAGTTGAAATGCTATGCAGCACAGCATTTACTAACATCGTCTCTCCCTCCCCCACAAGATCACAGATTCTATGAGCTTAAAGACTCTAAATCCATATGTTTAGTTTCTGGGGTGGTAATGAAATGACAGAGGCATTGACAGGAGAATCTGCTCTAGAGGTGGTGGCATTATTGTTGCATTTTTAAGTACTATAGCCTAGCTTCTGGGGATTCCACAGCACTCCTTGCTGGACAATCAGCAGCTGCTGGCATCTGGAATAGAATAGTTCTATTGACTTTTTCTGCTTTTCTCTTTGAATCATACAACAGGTTTGCAAAGATTGCAGGGTCAGTAAACCTTAGAAAGACTTGTGCCCACTCAGAATGACTCAAACTCCTTTTTTATAATTTGTCTCTGTGGATTAGGAGCTTCATGTATGTATGAAGTATAATTATATTGGGTATAAAATTTGCCTTGTTATTTCCTTCATTAAGTGCTATGACTGCAGATGGCTGTGAATCTTAGAGCCTTGTTTATCTTATTCTCCTTTAAAAATGTTATTCAGAGGCAGTAAGGCTGACAAGGATTCCTGCATGCCAAAGAGGACTGCAGTCTGATTGGTCTTTTCACAGTCAGCATTTCATGAACTAGAACTCCATGTGTTTAAATATTTTGTATCTTGAAGTGGAGCTTTTCTTATCCACAGAGGTGTGGCTCATCTTTGTGAATTTCATGAACAGGTGCATCTTTGCTGGAGCAAATACTGAGCCTTTCTTACAAAACTTGTAATGTTGCTGCTTTGGTGTGTGCTGTGGACACTTTGTGCTGAGACACAATTTATACTCATCAGATAACTTTCCTACTTCAAGTATACAATTTAATGACCTTTGTATATTTACAGGCATTGACAACTATCACTGTAATTTTAGGACACTTTCATCATGTCTGCTTTCTGTTCTTTCTGGATTTGTAATATAAAGGAGTCCTACAGTACAAATTTGTGAATGTGAAGGCCAGAGGACAAGCGTGGGTTTCATCCTTGGGAAGTCTGTCTGCCTCTTTTGAGACAGTCTTGCACTGGCCTGTGTACCAAGTAGTCTAGGCTAGCTGGCTAGTGAGCCAGGACAATCCCGCCGACTCTCCCTTCTCAGTGCTGCTGGGATTCTAAGCACAGCCATTATGCTTAGCATCTTTTGTGAATTCTGGGGACTGAAGTGGGTTCTTGTTGCTTGCAAGACAAGCACTTCACCAACAGGGCTATTTCTCCAACCTCTTGCTTTGTTCTTATTTTTTTCATTTCCTTTCTTAATGTTCTCTTTACAGTTATGTTAAGGGAAAATGAGCTTCAGAATTCTCTGTTCCACTCAGACCAGGGACTTGGTTCTTATATGATTGACTTCCCTTGTTCTTGGCTTCCCAATTTCTCCTGAGTTGCTCAGCAACTAAAGCCCCTCCTGGCCCCAGAAGCACACCAAGTCACCAGAGGAGTGATTGCTCCTAACAGCCTTCAGAGTCTCAGAATATTTGCTCCTGTTTTCCTAATTCAGTTTGAGACATCTGTGTAATTACTATTTCCGGCAGTTCAGTTTACTTTAGAGAACAAAGAATATGGCATGTTAGCACATTCCCCACAGCTAACAGACAGGGAAGTAGCGGTATTAGGCCTGTGGATTTCATATTAGTTACACATTGGAATATAACAACACAGGTATTTAAATTCTCAACTGTGGGCAAATTTGTTTCCCAGGGACGATGTGGCAGTATCTGGAGAGGTTTTTCTTTTCCTTTACGGGCTAATTCTGATTAGCACTTGATGTTGTGCCAGCAGAACTTACATGGGCAGAGACCACAGCTGTGGCTGAGCACACCATCACAGCAGATACACACCTGGCTAAGCACACCATCACAGCAGATACACACCTGGCTGAGCACACCATCACAGCA